>JAYRBT010000139.1:17197726-17240300 GCA_036023395.1 Myiotriccus ornatus
ATGACATTACTGTGCTCTCTTAGAAGTAGCTTTCTGAATGTTAAAAATGGAAATCTGACTTTCTTAATTGAAAAAAACCAAAACCAAAACAAAAACAACTAATAAAGCAATATGATGAGCCACTCCCTTGTCAAATTATATATTCTATTTCTGACAATGATGACTGAAACTGGCACACTTACTCTGGCTTTAGCTACATCATTCAAAAATAGCCCATTTCTTTTGACTTTCAAATATTTTCATTTTGCCTGGGAATTTACATGCCTAATTTCAAACCACAACGGGTTTTTCTAGCCCATATTTAAGAGTCAGCTTGACAAAATATCCTTCTTATTGCAATAGTTTTAGTTTAAAGCCGAACTAGCATTCACTGAACTTCATAACACATTATTTTTAGAAGCTTGATACCAGTCCACTATACTGGTAAGTAAAGGCAAGAAAATTGCATTTATTTAGTATGTGCTGTTCACAAAGAGAAAAACACAAAATTCAGGACAAAACTAGTGAATAATCTAAGGCCTGTTAAAGGGATTTAGGGCCCTTTTTAGATGTGTGATTGGTAACAGCCTGTTCTGAACAGCTCAGTGCTCCTGCCACCTGCAAACACAGTCCTGCACTCAGGCCTTCAGCACGTGGAGTGGTTGTTCAGTAGGCAAACATTGTGAACAACAAATGCACTCCCCTTCCTCCTCCTTCCTTTAGCTTTTATATCTGAGTTGACGTCATATGATATGGAATATCCTTTTGGTTAGTTTGGGTCAGCTGGCCTGGTTGTGTCTCCTCCCTGGATCTAGTCCTCAATGTGGCGGGGAGGAATGTTGAGAGGCAGTGCTGATGCTGTGCCAGCACTGCTCAGCAGTAGCCAAAACACTGGTGTGTTATCAATACCTTTCTGATGCAAAGCACAGCACTGTGAGGGCTGCTGTGGGAAAACGAACTCCACCTCAGCCAGACCCAAAACATGCAGTTACCATTTTACTGGCATTTATGCATATCCAGAGTCAAGCAAGAGTCAAGAGCTCTGCTGATCTGACCGACTGATGGGCTGCCAGCAATCTCAGCCGTGTGCCTACATTTCTCTTTCCAAATGGACAAAAATTTCAGCTGGAATAAAAAAAAAAAAAAAAAAAAAAAATGTCATTTAGAAAAATCTCAGTGTTCCATATCCAAATTGTTTGTATTATTCAACAACTCTTTTTCTAAGTCACCATCATTCTTGAAAACTTTGAGTCAAGTCATGAAAATATACACAGTAAAATGAGGAAAAAACAAACAGATATAAGTGGATGAAGAAAAGGGGGCGAAATTTACAAAATTACCCAGAAACCGGAAAGATAAATCAAACTCCATTCAGAATCTGTAAGAGTCATTTCAATCACATACAGATCTCAAGCTTAACCCAATCAGTTGTAGTTCATAGTCATATGTTCATAGTGCCTGTAAATACCCATGGTCGAAGTGTGGGGGTAAAAGTACTTGGGCAGTAAGTAACTGGCTGATTTTTTCATAAGTTTCCCCCAAAACTCTGGCAAAGGATATGAGGTGTGCTGCTGGTTGACACGGCAGAGCTTACCCAAATTCTCTCTCTAATAGGAGGCAGCACCACCCTTGCTCCAATCAATACCTGCCCCTTCGAGCTCTTGGAAGCATAAAGGGTCGATAGGTCTCTCTAAGTGGTTGATAAGGGACTAATAAACTTTGGACAAATCACAGTTTTTTTCAGTCTCACCTCCAAAGTCCAGCTGGATACACTACGGGTTGAAGAACTGAAGAGACTGATGTGGTTTGGACTGTGCCTACTGTGGATTTTTTCCCTTATACTTTGAAAGGAATTTACAGGAAGATAATTTAGCAGCTGGCTGGAGCTATGCTATCACAGCACTGGGTATCACCACATCTTTGGGAACTAATGTCATGCTTCCTGAACTGCTGCTTTATTTGTGCCCTGTGGGAATGCAGCCAATATTGTCATGGTATGGATGAAGTAAATCACAGAACAAAACCTGCTGATGATTTCCTCTTTCATACTTCCTATCTGCCACTCTGTTGCCAGTGATTTCATGAAAGAGATATCACAGCCCATCCAGATGCATAGCACCACTGATTTATACTTCATTACAAGGCACCCCCATCACTAGTCTACTTGCCTTGCCCTAGTATGCATACATGATTTTGATTTAAAATAAAAAAAAAAGAAAGAAAAAGAAAAAAAAGATGTTCCAGCTGTTCAAAGGTGCTCAGCATGTCTGCATTTTCAGAGAGATTTTGGCTCTTAAAAATTTCCACTAGTCTGCACTGAGCAGCCCGAAGACGTTGGGACCTTACTGTGGAGAATAATAATTTTAGAAATTCTGGTCCTGTACAGTTAAAACCCAGATATCCAAGACTGTGGAAAAACCACCCGCAAATTGTCCATTTTCCTGTCTAGTACAAGAACTTTACTTTGCAGTCTATCACACACACAATGCACCTGCCCTTGCTGCAACATCCTGACTACCCTGCTGAAATTCAAATGCATATTTCCTTTCCTGTATTTCCTCTTGATGTCTCTCCCCCTGTGACAATTTGTCGTACTGGTTAAAGAAGCAGTCTGTGTAACAAAGGGTGACATAGAATAATGTGTCATGTCAAATATATTAAGGATTTTAAGGCATCACAGACCTGGAGGATTTCAGATAAAAAAGAATTGTTTGAATCCTTTAAAAACGTTATAAAAATCCACAGAGAATCTGATATTTATATCTGAGCTTTAATAGTGCCTCTGATTTCTCTCTGATGAGGCATGTGCACAGTTATAGCTGTAATGTTAAGGCTGTAATTGCCATCAGCTTTTTAATAGCGTTGTTTTGAAAGGTTGGGCTTAACGTTGTGTGCCTTGGGGATTTCTCATTATTTTCTTTTTTTTTTTCCTATGGAGATTTTTATGGCAGCGGGGTTGAACCAAAAGTTATCAATAACTTCTGGTAATCAATTCTGCCCAGAAGCATAAGAGATTTCTTGTTTCCTGCATTGATCACAAACAAAAGTAACATCCAATCTTGAGACAGTCCATGACCCAGTGTTGTGGAATGTATGTATGTCACGTAAGGATTCTGCAGTGTTATCCCAGATATCCAGAAATGATGGTGTCAGGGTTCTAATGCACAAGAAGGATATCTTCTAGATAATGCACGTACATTATGATACTGTCAGCTAAGGGGTTACAATCCAACTGCTCTGAATCTAAGTATTTTGCAAGGATTATTATTTTAAATGCATTATATCAAGTGCAAGATAGATACAATCCAATAGTTTGAAAGGAAAAATTATGTTTGAACTGTTTAAGGTGCTTTTCCTAAAAAGTTTGAAAACCAAGGTTCCAGTTCTAGTTAGTACTGTAGGTAATCCTACCAAATGACTGGGCAGCACCTTCGAAATGCACCCTATCTCTTCCTGAATTGTTGACAGAGTTGAGAACTCAGCTACCAGATAATATGTCATTTGTGTGACTATAAAGACTGTTGTAAAGCTTTATAAACACGAAGGAGAAGACCCAAGTTGAAAATGCATTTTGATGAAATGAACATATGAGGCTTCCATTGTACCAGCAGCTGGTGTGAAACCCAAGTGTGAATGCAGGCGCTCCTCCCGGAGATTTGCGTTCTTTGTAGAAGCAGCACTGTGAAGAAGGGAAAGACTTTGGGAAGACTGACAAATCCCTTCAGCTTTTTCCACTACAGTACACAAGGGAGATGGACAGCAAGAGTGTGTTTCAGCTGGCCCAGTCTCTGACGGCTCAAAAATATGTTGTCTAGCCTAAAACAAAAGAGAGACACCTACCAAATTTCCTTGAC
Source organism: Myiotriccus ornatus (assembly GCA_036023395.1). Classification (NCBI taxonomy): domain Eukaryota; kingdom Metazoa; phylum Chordata; class Aves; order Passeriformes; family Tyrannidae; genus Myiotriccus; species Myiotriccus ornatus. The sequence continues at coordinate 17,201,560 of JAYRBT010000139.1, forward strand.
AACAAAGGGAGCCTAGAGGACATTTCAGATTGTATGTCTAATAAGAAGATGAGTAAAATTAGCTGGGATGGATCCCATAAGGAGTTTTGAAGATTCAAATCTCATGAAGGGAGACAAAATATCAAACAGCATTGGCAGAGGTTGCTGACCAGAGTAGTATGGGACTGAATCCCATGAGTTTCCCCAGGTATCTAAGTGATGAAAGTGACCTGTAGAGATGTACCCGAAGAGCTGTTATTACGTGAAGTGTATTTCCTGTACTAGCTTTCACTACAAGGAGTAAGTGTAAAATAATTTGCCTATTAAGGGCATGAAAGATTTTTATTTGAACCAGTAGCTGTTAGAGCTCCAGTTTTGTTTATAGGTTCCAGAATAAGTGAAGCAACAAATGATGCTGCTTAGTTATCATGCACAATGAAAAAAACCCATCAAATTCAGTGTTAAACATGAGAAAGCTCAAATACACTGAGACTTGAAAGTGCATACTCTTGGCACGAATGAAATCTTGACTTGTCCCTTTAGAATATCTTGCAATACTAATGTCATTTCAACAAAAGCACTTGAAAACCTTTGATCCAGATGAAACTAAACCATTTTGTTAAAGACACCATGGTTTATTTCCCTGCCTTCCACTGGCATCAGCAAAGAGAAATTATCTTGCATGGCTGCTCTAATTATGCATGCCCACACCATGAAACTTCCCTGTGTTTTAAGTAGTCCAGTTTAATTCATTGGAACTTGTAAACTAATCATTTACTTGTAATGCCTTGAAAAATTCATCCTGTGCTTTGAGAATAAGTCTTGTCAGCTTGCAGAGGTTACACTGTGGTTTTATAACCCCAGCCCTTTGTTAAAAACAAAACTCAACTGTACAATGCAAGGAGCAAGAGCCTCCAAAGTCTAGATCAAGGTCTCTGTGGTCAAAGTCCACGGCTATGACCCCTCCCCAAGCTTAATATGAAAGAGTTTATTTTCTAGAAGTCTTTTACTGCTGTTGACTGCCCGTGTCATGTCTCCATTTAATAGCTGTGGGTTCTGTTAAGTTTATTTACTTGCCCCTGAAACGTTGAATGAAGAACCGCTTGCATTTCATTACTTTCTAATGCAGCTTGAATAGTAAATGGGTGTCTGCTAATTGATAGCTCCTCCTCAATGAGGCTTTGTATCTCACCCTTGTCTCTCCCCTCGGGTGCTCTGGGTAAGCTCATTGTTAGGACTGCTGATTCAAATGGAAAGGATACAGGAAATTCGGATTCGATACTGCGCAGTGTAGCCTGGCAAATGTGATCTGCTTCTGACTCCCAGGAAGGTATGTTCGAAGGAGAGTAAGCAACTGTGCTGAGGGCAGGAGCGCACAGACTGCATGTCTGAGGCTAGGTTACCATTGCCTACCCATCCTCTACAGCATAACCCTTGCTTAAAATACGTATGGGTGAACTAATCAGAAGGTCAACAGAAGACTGAAGCAGACGCAGTCAGAAGTTCAGCACTCCAGAAGCATTCTCAAGGGGCAACGGTCCAGCATGAAAAACTTCAGCATAAACTTTGCCACTAAATTGAGCAACAATTAGCCCAGATGTTTGAAACAAAACTCTGAAATGTCTTGGAACAGTTCTCACCCACATACTGCATTGTTCAATGAACACAAGCATCATACTTCTACCCAGGAAACTAATGACCAGTGTTTTCTACTCCCACCCGGGATGGGGCCCTCTAAGACAAGTGCTCCACTTCCTGAAGGAGTGTCACGTCTACACTGGCCCTTAGTGTAGGGGCAGACAATCATCTCCCCGACAGTTCTGGAGAAAGGAAAAACGGTACTACTCAGGCAGAAGGTAATTAATAACTTAGGACCCATACGTGTGATCAGTTCTTTTTCGAAGGTGAAATTATCTTGACAAAACAGAAATAATCATTATACATGGTTTAAATGGAAACTCAGTATCTGAATATAAAGTCTCTGCTGCAACATGTATGGGGAATTGCTCAAGTAGAAGCAGTGGCTACAGAGTGATGTTGCAGCACTCAGAAATTTGGATGAAATTCTTCATATGAAGCGCTAAAGGGATGGGCTGTGCAGTAGCAGAGACAGACTACTTAGGATGTCTTTGACTGTTAAAGCACTCAACAGGTTTCTCCTTTGAAAAAAGAGGGCAGAAAAAGGGAATGTAGAGGTTTCTGTACATGTCACACTTACAGAGAAGCAAGTGTATATGGATTATTTTTGTATACTCTCAAGTTTACACTGAATGCTTGAGAGGAATACTCTAGGAAAATCAGAAATTCAAATAAAAGCCTTACAACAATTTCCAGATGACTGAAGCTATCATTTCACTATTTCTGTGATTACAAGCTACGAATCTATGGCAGTGTATCCATGCAGTTTTGGAATCTGCTTCCTGTACTCTGGAAATACATAGAGATTTTTGTAGCATTTTTGCTTGTACTGAGTATACCATGAATTTTTTCCTTATTCTGATTTGCTGGAACAACTGATAACACCAAGCCTCCATTTGTATATCAGGATTTTCAGTATTCTATGCTCACATACAGAATATTATTACTGTATAAGGGCTTAACCAGACAACATTTCCAAGCAAAAGCAGACATATATTCTTGCCAGAGATCAAGGTTGGTCAAAAATGCATTCACAGTTTATTTTACCATCCTTTCTAAACTTTCTGCAAGTCAGATGAATTGCCAGGCAGGTTTTTGTTGTTCTTTTTTTAAAAAGCTGTTCTTCAAAAGCTCTCTCTTTGCTTTGTAGTTTCAGTGGAGATAAAACAACTGTGCACATCTGTGCTTTTCTAGTTACTGTATTTATTTGGTTTGTTCTTCCATTTCTTTCTTTTTCTTTGCATATCTGCCTGAAATGTGATAGAAATTGCTGTGCTCAAACAAACTCTTCCTGTCTCCTTGTCTTTCTCTATTTATCCTTTTCATATGACCTTGGCATATTTTCTTCTCTATTGTCATTCCTAAATACTGTTTTCTCTTTCAGGTTCAAGTTTTTTGACTTCTTTGCTCCCATCATCGCTTTTATGATTCTTATTTTAAAGCCCATCATAAAAATCTTTGTTTTCTGTTTTATGTCTTTGCCTTTCATTTCCTTCTTGTAAAAACACTGCCTGTTTTCTTGGGAAGCTATTAGGTATCATTTATTGCTTTTAATGGTTTTTCACTTTGTGTCCTTTACACTATAGCTGTAGATAACAGAGGATATGTAAAAAAAATACATGGTTTTGAAACAGCTATATACATTAAAATTAAAACTACAAAACAAAAATTAGGAAAAATAGACTCTAGTGAAATATTTTGGCACTGGTCCTTACTGATATGCTGCTTTGCTCCACACAACTACCCTGATAATGCAGTGAATACCTATGTCTGTGTTCTTGTAGCTGTATGGCTGCTGTGTATGCTCTGTGTATATAACTCCTTGGCAGTGTAGGAGGGAGGTAGAACAAGAAACTAGAGAAACTGTTGACATCTTACTACAATACTTTACTTAAAAATATAAATTGAAAATGCAGGTCTAGCCATATAGACAGGAGCCTTTGCAGCATTCAGCCCTTAGAGCTTAGGATTTTAGTGGTCCTGCTGACAGCCTTTCCTCCATCAACTCTGATTTTCACTCTCTGGTTTCTGAGCTGCACTTATCACTCAGCCTTTCATTTTGCACTGAATATGATAATAAAAGGATTTCTGACAACAATAAATCATGGTCACAGTAAATCACAGGCACTGTCACTTTGGTCAGAAAACACCAGAATTTTTATAATTTGTTCCTTCCAGTGGCAAATACCTTATCATAATGCATCATCAGCCTCAGAATATATCTTTATCAGAAATTTAAGTTCTAAGATGATACCATTTCTTTTGTTATTAATGATCAGATCTGGATAAATGCGACAGAATATTTAAGGTGAATATTCAGCATTTGCAATGTTTTCTTCTGAATATTTTCCACCATGAATTTATTGGATACCAATCATCAGAAATGGTGGAAAATGGATTGTCAAATGGAAAGTCAAATTGTAGGGGAAAACCATGTTACATAAAGCAGGTTTTTGAGTTTGGCGGGTTTTTTAATTGTTATTTTCAACTACTAGGTGACCTTAAATAAGGTCTAGAGCTCAAACTGTCTCTTGTCATCCATTAAGACCCTGTTCTCCAAGTGTACCCACTGGAATGGATAAAAAAATGCAATTAATTTAAGGACAGAACCCAAAGTAAGTCTAAATTTCAGCCTCTTGTAAAACATTCAAATCAAAGTGTCACTTCCTGAAGAGTAAACATTAGAGATTTTTAAAAGAGCATTAATTCCTTAATATTTTCTGGAATTTAGCTGACTACTTTCTAGTAATCAACAGATTAAACATTACATCTTACAAACTGCTCCACTGCCTGAATGAGTAATTTACATGAAATCATGTATGCTAGTGTACTTCATAAGCCGTTTAACTTTCACAATATTATCCAGTGGTTGTTCAACTTAAATAAGAAAACATCCTTACTTAGAAATCGTGTGCCCACTCCACTACTGCTGTACATCACTCAGCAGTAGGTAACCAGGGTGACTGCCCAAACCATTAAGAGAGAAGGTCACATCTGTTTTCAGTTTCTTTTTCTGGTCAAAATTGTCTTATAGGTTCTGTTGCATCAAGTTTAAAAAAAAAAAAAAAAAAAGGAATTGAATGAAAATTGTCCCTTAATGCAGACCACTTTTAATGCCTTCTGAAAAGCAGGCATCTGATGGCTATGCAGCTCTGTTGGGCGATAAAGCACATGGCGATGAACTCCAGTGGGCAGAATATTAGTTCAGAGACATACGATCCTCTCTTATGTGGTAGGGGGCTTCCAGGTATTCCCCATGTGAATCTTTGGGGAACACACACAGACAAGTACCTGATTTCATGATCAGGTTTAGCTGTGAGAAGACAGGTGGCCTACTCGAACAAATCCGTTTTCGCTTTCCACCTATTATTATCCTCCGTTGGAAGACTCATTTACCTCAGCTGAGCTGTACTGCTTTGTGCCAGCTGAGGACCTGACCTACCTTTAAGAAGTATAAGTTGACAGCAAGCACTCTTTAAGCAAAAAAAAAAAAAATTGTTTGATACCTATCTGTACACTGATAAGTCCTTTCATTTCTGCAACTGACACCTAAACATTTGAATTCAACACCCAGAGATAACGCAGGCCGTGATACTAAAAGACTTTATGTACTCCAAGTACTCCCTTGGCATAAATCTTTGAAGGCTAGGAGCCCTAACAAATACAACTGATGTACATGTATTGGTTCATAAATTCTGTTTATTACATCTTTGGCTGCCCTCTGTTTGTTTTCCATACTCTCCTCTGCATGCTGAAAAAGATGTTTCCCTACAGCTTGTGCATGCTTTGGTCCTTGTGCATACTTTTTCTATAGCAAACTAAAATACCATAATCGGTTTGGTAGCAGCAATTCTTTTAGTTTTGTCTTTACAGTGACAATAAATACAGACTAATGAATAGTCAAGTAAGCAGATATAAATAATTAACAGATTTTTTTATTATTTTTAGAACATGCTAATTCTGGCTGGATCCTGGCATAAAGAACAAGAGAATGCTTTGTAAAATCCCCTGTTGTATTACAGAAATGTTACCCTTTTTTTCTTCTCACTCAACTTTCAAATTCTTATTCCCTCTTGAAGAGCAAGAAAACAAAATCAACCTACCAGAGCAGAATCTTAACTAACGACTAATTAACCATTCAGCTTCAATTTAAAACTAAATTGCTACCCTAAATATTTTTGTAAATTTCCTGGGTGAATTTTTCCTTAAAAAAAAAAAAAAGAAAAAAAAAAAGAAGAAGAGGGTTATTTAATCAAACACCACAGTTTTGCTTTCCAGGTTTTGTCTTTTTTTTTTTCGGATGTGGTCTTACTTACTCTGGTAACTGGCAAGCAATCATGCTTTAATAAATCAAAAAGTACAGCTGGGTGCCAAAAGAAAACACTTCCAGTGAGTCTCTCCTATTGTAGCCACATGATTTTAACTGATATTGACAAGCAGTACATTATATTTTGTGTGAGAAAATTTAGTTGATATTGAATCACACACACAAAAAAATGAAAATTAAAAGAAATAATAATTTTAGAAGTCCCAAGGCTTTGGAGGTGACACTTTTTCTACCTTTACATATTTTATTAGTAACCCAAAGAAATGTATTTGACATTTCTTTCAAGAAGGTAGTGTGAGCAAGGCACATAATATTTAATAATGCTGGATTTAATTCTGACCGGCTGTTGTGATTTTCCTTTAAACCACTGCAGGACCCTCATTCATGAGTGCTTTATACACTTCGGAAAATAAGAGATGGTTGAATATATGACATCATTGCTGCTAACACCAGGAAACAAAAGAGGGGCATTTACATGAGAAAGGTGGCTTTTCTGTAGCAGTGAAGAGAGGGAGGGTCATAGGTTCATTCCTCTGTTTGCAGGCCCTGGATAGTGCTGCAGGCTTACCATGCCTTATACTGTGTGGCTCACAGTCAGCAAATACAGCTCTGAACCCATTGCTGACTACAAAAAGACCATTATCCCCTGATAACAGTTGTGCTGGCTGTGACTTTTCCGTGGCACTAGGAGTTCGTTTCATGTTCAATGGCTCTCTGAGACAAGAACAAACCAGTCTGCCTCTTCTTTGTATGAGTTTGTTCTGTGAGGGTAAGGGACCCAGAACAGGGGAAGTTGGTTTCGTGACTGCTGTTGTCAGCAAGTCTTCCCCACACAGTTACTGACTTAATTTGACCTCTTTATGGTAGCAAATGCCATCCACATGCTGTGCAGAAATGAAAAGTTGATGCTTTGGATCACAGGAGCTCCTCAAAATGACCCAAGGACCCCAGATTAATTCCAACATTTCCTGCAGCTCAAAATGTCCGTAGTATACATGAGCCTACATTAGCAGGAGACATTTTGGCAATTAAAGCATATCCGAAATCTTCAGTTTCCTTTGAGTATACTTCTCCTAATACTGAAGTTTTGGCCCAAACAACAGCCTTGTGAAAAAAAATAACAAAAAAAAGCAAACAAAAACCCAAACAAACAAAAAACCCTCACAAAAACAAAACAAACACAAAACACAAAACAAACAAAAAACCTAAGATTTTGCTTTTGGTTTGAGAAAAGAAGTAATGGTCTGCGTTTAAAAAGTTATGGATGTTTGGATATACTTTTGGATGGTCACACAACATACTCTTCTTTGTTTCAGGGAGAAAGTGGGAAGTGTGTGATTCCCTGCCATGTCTTGAGTGCAACCAGCAGGAAGAGGAGTGCTTTTAGGGATGCTCTGCAGGTTCAGAGAGCATGTTCCCTGACTGTGGAAATGAGCAAAATTTCTGCCAGCTCACTTTCTTTCAGCAACATCAATGTGATTCAGTGTTGTACAAGGTGTATTAAAAGGACTCGGTGAAACTGCTAAAGAGATACATCTAGGCTTTTTCCATAAAGTGACATAGTTAATAAGAAGGACTATAGCTCCTCATGGGATTGTAGATAACCCGAGTGCTATTTCATTAAATGGATGTTGAATGGACAGGGCACTTTTAAAGTTCAAATCATGCAGCTTTAAACTATCAAAGGAATAAGACTAATCTCTTCTTCCTGCTTACTCTTACAAGCTGGAAATGTCTGTCTCTTATTTGCCAACAAAATGTCAGAGGTTTTACCTAACGTTTTTACTAGCTAGCTGACCAGGGAGCAGCCCAGAAATTGCTGCATCAGTAAAGTACTCTGAAAGGGACACTGTAATCTTAAACCGACAAAGGCTGTGTCTAAATTAAGAGGCATAGTAATATTCTACTCTAGTGTCTCCGTGAAATTACAGCAGTGATTCCTCCCTATGCACAAAAATCCCAAATAGGCCACAAAATCCACTTGATTTACCACTGCACCTGAGGGGACCCTACAACAACAAACCAGCACATGTTGTTGTTGCTAGAATCATAAGCCCAAGACAGCCAACTTTGCAGAGCAGCATATTTATACATCCAATGTGTTCAGCCGGCTGCTCAAAAGAGCAGATGAGCAGAGCATTCAAAAAACTCTGGGTGTGTTTGTATGATATGCCTGTGCATGTAGCCAACTCAAAACACTGTTCCTCTCTTGAACTCAGGCAGTTTCCAATATTAATTTATCTACTTATTTATATATTTTAGTGAATATTTGACATCCCTTCATGAGCTTACAAAATTAAGCCTCCTGCTTCATCATTCAGCTCTCTCTTTGACATATGGTTGTTCTGATTCATCACAGCCATCATCTGGTGAAGTGCACAGTTCAGGGATGTTTTAAATTTTACCATATTTAAGGGCAGGAGGATTTATATGTTGCTCATCTTTTTGATGTTCTGGACTTGGATATGCCAACTAACAGCACTTATTACTGCCTGAATTAATGGTATTCTTTTTTTTCTGAGAAGAGCAGTCAGTGCAGGAGATATGAAGGAGGAAAAGTATTTCAATTCCAATTCTCCTATGCCCAAGACTGTGAAACCTGTAAATGTAATGCAACGTACTTTCTCTGTTGAAAATTTAACCCACTTCCCTCACAGCAAGTGCAGATACATTAAAAAAGAATAGACCACATTGTATACAGCTGATTTAAGCTGCAACTGCTGGGCTCTGGTGTTATATTTATTCCCTGAAAAGTTTATCCAAATGTGTTTGACATGTAGAAAACTGATGACATTAGAAGACATTATACACTGGCCTGCTCTTTAAGTACCAACAAATCATTCAGACAAATAGCTCTGTGGAGGTAAATGCGGGCAGGAAAAGCATTTTTATAAGAGCACAAGACAGGGCATTCTCACTACGGAGCCTTGGGCTTTTTCTACTCCCCAGAGACAAGAAAACACTTCTCTGTCAAGCCTCAAATCTCAAAACCTGCAACCAGTGCTACCAACAAGGCCAACACCAGTATCCCCATGTAAACAGTAACTAACAGGTAGACCTACCTTTGCATCAGCGCCTCATTCAGACAAATGTTGTGAACATCTGCCAGACACAAAATATACAGAGAATCAAAATATGGTTTACCCAACCCATTACAACAACATCACGTCAACCATATTGAACTGTTTTCCAGTCACTAAACAAACCACAGAGAAGAAAGGCTGAGATGGATCTGAACCAAGCAAATAAGTGCAACCACTGGAAAAACAATATGAATTTTCACTCTACGTAAAATTGTAGGCCACAGAGTGCTTTATCCATTTTAACAAATTGCTTTTCTATTCAGAAATATTTGCAAAGGGAAGAAATCTATTTTTCTGATGACTAAAAGTTGTTTGAATGGTTTGACTGATTAACATTGTGTAATATTTATACAATACTTTTTGCATACATTTGAGCATTTAAAAGATTGAGCGTTGGATTAGCTGATCTCCAGAGGTCCCTTCCAACCCTAACTATTTTGTGATCCTTTGATTTGCATATGTTAAATTTCATCATTCAAATATGAATCTCCTGATTCATAAAATCCACATAAGACAACAAGAGGCAAATAACGGAAATTTATCTCCTTTGGCCTTTTGGAGACTAGTATAAACATCAACTCAATAACTATCTTTGAGCCTTGTTCCAACTAGTGCAGTAAGATGTGAATTTGAATATCCCTATGTCAAAGGATAGAATATTTTTTTCCTTTTTCATTGTGCATCCAAGCAGATGAAAAATCTCCAGTCTTTTACCATATAGGATACACCTTATAAAATTGACTCTAAAATAGTATCTGTGTTTCCTAAGCCAGGCAAGATTTGAAAGAGAAGGAGGTTGGTTTTTCAGTGGGTTTTTTAGTTAGTATGGTCAAAATAGACAAACTTTCAAGCACAGAAATTCTTCAGGGTTGAAAGAAAAGCAGAGGCCTTTGGAGCTGCATACAAGCTGAGAAAAACCACTTTGAATTTGTTAATCAGCTAGAACACTTGAAAGAAAATGCAGCAAGTACCTCCGGAACAGAGGAATGACACCTGCAACAGAGCAGATGATAAGATATTTCTGTCCTGCAAGAAAAGGAGGAGGGAGATTTATCCAATTTATCAGCAATTGGACTTGCAAGAATTAATGGTCATGGAAACAAAAAGTCATAATGTGCTATAAAACTAGTATATTTCTACTAAATTCATTATTTCCAAAGGCATTATGAGCTTTAGTTCCCAGGTACTTATATTGAAAGTAGTTCACAGGTTTCCCTTGAGGATAAGAACTGAAAAGGCAAAAATTAAATGAATGTTTTTGTGAGAAATATTCTTTCTCAGATCTTTGAGTGAGCCTGGTTTTCATCAGTTATTCGCTCATCCTGGTGTTTATTGGCTGTTCGGTTTCACACATGTGATTTCCTTGTGAATGTTTGATGTGCTTGCTAAAGCATACTATACATAGGATATATAAGCTCCAGGTCTTGTAATGGTCCAGTAGAGGACAAAGTATTGTTAACAGTTGAAAAGATGTGTTGGCAGTTCATGTGTTTGATGTTCATCTGTTATGGCTCTGTTTGTATGTGTTGGTCCATAAGAGTGCTGCCTTAGGGATAAATTTAGAAAAGATCCACACTAAAGGTTGGAGAGCTGTTGAAGGAGATGCCTGTAGGCCGGGGAGCACATAGTGCATTTGCAGTGGACTGCAGAGAAAGACTTTAGAAGATAAAGGTGTCATTTATATAGTTCAAGCTACAACCTAAGTATAAGCTGAAGCACAGAGGAATAGACACTTAAAATATCTTTTTCAGGGTGTCTCATTACAAGACTGACATATTGCAAAATCTTCCATGTGATGCAGCTGTGCCTACACCGTCAGATACAAAAAGTGAAGTTATGTGTGAGAATGAAAAGGAGTTGACTGATTTGACTTTCTGAGGATTAGTCTCCATACTCAGGGTAATCTTGGAGGCTTCCATGATGTGGAGTGTTGGTGTGTGAACAGGTAAAATCTGTCAAAATTAGGCTAGTCCTGGCGAAGCTGGGATGAGGTTGTGTGGTTTATGAAGGAAGTCTGCTCTGTCCTGCAGCAAGCAAGCCCCTTTGCGAGCACACACTGGGGGAGGGCAGTAAGTGCAGTGAGTGGGAATGCATGGTTTCCCTTGATGGATTCCTGTGGAGAGTATAGGAACTCTTAATTGCAGGAGGAGATGCTACATAAGATGCTGGGAAATGTAGCATCTTCTTCAAGTTCCATCAACCTGATTAATGTAGACTTTGTGGATCAAGAGACATTATAGATCTTTGTCTGTTGGCTTATTTAAGGACTATGTTTTAAGCACTGCTAAGGATTGTTTTCAGAAAAAGGCTGTGATACTACTTTTTTATGTTGAATATTTCAATGGTCATTCTAAAGTGGTTACTCTAGCAGCCTAAAGTGGGATTTCAGCTCTGCTTGTCAATCAGGCTCCTTCTATAGACTATGGAGAGAGGCATATCTACCTGCAGAGGCAGAACTATGCCATTCTCTGAAAAACAGGTGGGAAGTATCATTTGAAGATATCCATGGTACTTCCTTAGGTGCCTATAGTTAATATAAGGACTCAGTTTTCTTATCAGACATTCCCTTTCCAGTGAGATTCTTCACAAAAAAAATGAACTGCTGCTCCTTAACAGCATGAGATTTACAGGTTTCCTTTACCAATCAACTGGCATGAAAATGTTTAATTGTGGTATTGCTCCAAAATCCAAGTGTAAGGTAAGAAAGGGCAATTCCTCCATAATTTCTGATTAAAAAAAGCTCTCAACTCTCAAAAGTCCACCAGAAGGAGGACTGAAGAAAAACACATTCAGTATCTGGGAGTAAATTCCCTAGGCTCAGCAACTCCTGTAGTTCCGGGAGAGTGAATGTTTCCAATAGAACTCTTGGATGAGCTGGGCAATACATCCACAAATATTTACTAAAGATGTGTGAGCTGGCACTGGTGTTTGGGAGTCAGTCTCTATCCAGATGGTCTTGCTTCAGTTACTGGAACAGGACTGTTGAATTTTCTTGCTTTACGGCGGCTAGAGTCAAACTAGGACAGTATAAGTTTCCTGCTCGTTCTTACATCCAGGCTATGAATTCCTGTTCTTGCAGCCTTGGCTCAACTATTACTATTTCAGCAGCTTCCCAGCCAAGAGCTTCCTCTTCAAATGGTCTCTCAGGACAGAGTGAAATGAATGGGCAACTAAGCACAAGCAGCTTAATCACCATGCTGTTATCCATGACAGATTATGGCGGTCTGATTCCTAAAAAATACTGTACCACATGCTGTCTAGCTCTGCCCTGTTATCTTGTCTGTACAGTTTGACGGACTGAAGCATTGCCCAGCAGCCTTTTTGGCCATTTCAGGGCTTTTGCAGATTAAGACAATATCCCCTATGCCTAAACTACATATTTTTAGATTTTCCTTATTAAAAAAAAGACAAACCCCCCCAACTGTTTTGCTTTCAGTGGAAGATGAGCTGAAGAAAAACATGTAAACTGGAAGGCTTCTGAAGGTCACATAGTCTACCTCAGTCCGTCTCAGCAGAACATGATTTTTCCCAATCATCGTTTCTCCAAAAACCCGAGGTGCTCTGAGGGCAACAACATCAAAGGAACCTCATTCAACCTAATCTGCATCAAATGCTTACTAAATACTAGTAATATTCAAAGCAGAAAAAGTATACTGTACCACATCCAATGTTTTATAGAAAAACAGTGTATTACTTACATACACCAATAGGAAAACAGGGAAGTAGCTGATAAGCTGTTGATTGTCCCAGTGTACTTGTCAATTAGACAAGTATGGAGATCCTCACGGTGATGAAAAATGAAAGGTCATCACACTGCTAACAAACAAATTTTGCCAGTTTATCTCTCTATCGATGATCAAACTGCTAACATAACAAGGCACTTCAGTTCATTAACAATGAATATGACTCTAATAAGTACCTCAGCCAATTAACCAAGTACTACATTGTAGTAGGTTACCTGCTGCACTTCGAACAACCTGGTGAGCATGTATTTCGTGCAGTCCACGCAGCAGTGGGAATATCTCCAGAATGAAAACTGGCTACATCTTTAGTGCTGCTCTTATTGTTGACTACAAAATCCTGTCAGGTCTGTGTAAAAATCTACAGAACACAAGCAAAAAATGGTAGGTGGGTGCTAGTGAGAATGGCTTGAAAGCCTGTTAATCCAGAAGTTTCCTATTAAAGAATTTGGAATTATTCTCAGAGGTAGCATCAGTTGCAGGTGTTGTTATGTCATGAATGTTTAGGTGCTATGGTAACAGCCAGTGTGAAAAACACTGAGAACAGGTGCTTTTACAACACTTTTCTTCATTTGACCATTACATTCACTTTGGATTCATACTCACCTATCAGCTGATGTTTTAGATTCAACCTCCAATGAATTAAAATTCTGAAAAAAAACTTAGGTAAAATATCCATGCTTTACCTAGTTAATAAGAATGAAGCATGCACTCCTAGTCCATGCATTACCTCTCACTAGATATCATCCTCTTTTTCCTCTAACCCAAACACAGGATTTTTTATAGCTTCAAAGAATTCTTGTGAAAAGTTTTGATAAACAAGTGTGACTGAAGACCTGATTCTAAGACTAAGCCAAAGAGGTCTTGGAGACCTACGAACTATCCTGTCACTGTTGTGCTAGAAAAAAGATAATAAAAGAAATAATTTGGAAATGTTAAAACCAACAAACAAACAAACAAAACTCCAGAAACTTTGCAGGTTCTTCCCTCGGTACAATGATAGTAACAAATTTATCTTGTGTGACTGACAAGTAAGGGTTACATATATCTTGGATGTTTTGTATGAGGCAAATTGCAGGTCAAATATGTATCTAACACGCCAGCTTTTAGGATCTGAAACTAACCAGATCATCACTTTAGCTCTACCTGTAGGAAGTGAAGAAAGGCACAGTTAATTCAGTGTTAACAAAACGAGAGCGACTGGGGTAGCTGATATCTGAGCTCAAACAGGACTGAACAAACCTATCAGCATCACAGTGAGGTGGAAGCTACAATTTAAATTAGATAAATATGAAGTGATATGGAGTGGGAGAAAAAGCCTAATTACTTTTCACACACTGCTGGGATCCAAATTACCTAGAGATCTAAATTACCTAGAGTATTTCAGGAACAGATCTAGCACTTTTCATGAGCAGGCTGACGTGCTACTGAGATTTTAGAACAAGGAAGTGATTGGGAAAAATAATAAAAATTGCAAGGATTGCTAAAGGAAATATTGGAAGAGACTATGATTTTATAATTTGGTGATACTTTTTTCCTCGTAGTACTGTACACAGTGTTGTCTGTCTCAACTCCAAGCTCCAGTGTGCCACAGAGAGTAAAGTTTTGCGTGGACAGGGTATTAAAAAAGTGAAAGAGAGGTTAAATATTGAAAGCAATTAAAATAAACAAGTTTATTTAGTTTGTAAACAACCACTCAAAATAATAAAAAGTTTAGGGGAAAGAGGTCTGATACTCCTCCACAGCCAGTCCCAGTCCCATAACACAATTATAAGAGGAAACTTGATTAAACTGACAGGCAGAAAATGTGAATGAACAGAAGGGAAAGTGTCTGAAAGTATAACATTATCAGTCCATGGATTTCAATGCCACAGGAAATTGCTGAGGAAAAGAATTTAACAGGATTTTAAAAGGATTGAGTTATTTATATTGACAAGTAAAACTTTTGTGCCTATATGAAGTTATGTCAAGAATGTAAGGGATGTTAACCCTTTAGGGAGAAGAAAGCTGTGGGTAGAGGATTGAAGAGAGGCATCAGGATGCATGAAGCCATGTGAGACATTGCCTTCCGTCGAACTTCAGAGATGGCAGACACCAGACTGCCTGTTAGGGCAACCTTCACATTTATAGTAGCTGGTGAGGAAGGAAGAAGCAGAGAAGTGGGCACCATGGCCTTTTGTTCACATTTTGATTGCAATCAGGACCATATGCAGGATCCATGTGAGTTCTTTCCAAAGACACCAAAACTCCAGACATTTAATCCACATGCACCAAAATGCATTGGACTCTGGGTGCTTGCTTATAAAAGCTAGATACCTGCTAACTGCAGTGCTGTCCGTCCCTGCTGCTTCCTCAAGGTATGGTCATTTACACTCAGCATGCTACAGTGCTCTACTAGATTTCTTTTTTTTTTTTTTCAAATGATCTGCAATTTTTTTCAAGTCACACAACAAAGAGAAGAGGCTAATCAAAGTATTGCAGTGTCTCACATTCCATTAATCCAAATGAAGCTACAATGAACAGATGTGCAACATGTTATTAATACAAATCATATGATGCTTGAATTGGACACTTTCAATACAAAAGCATTCATAATGCAACAACATTATTGTTGCTAGAAGGAATGTGACTCATTGAGTTGCAACGTTTGGGGTTTTTTTAAACCAGCTGAAACTAAGTACATTACCAAGCTTAAAAATCCTACTAGGCAATGGGGAGTACACCCTTAGCTACCTAAATACCTTATCACTGTGTTGTTCTGGTTCTCAAGAGGTATTTAAATGTCTAATTCCCAGTGACTTTGTTAGGATCAAAGGTTCCTACATACCTTTGTAAACTTCAGGTCTCCTGTGGTGCAAGGATAATATTTTCAAGCCCAATAGGCATACTTACTACATACACCCTCTTCCATATCTGAAAATGGAATTTGTATTTCTCACGTCTGCTGTAAACTTATGTGTGGATTTCACTCCCAGTGAAATCAGCAAGGCCTAAACTCAGACTTAAGGTTAAACACACACTAATTGATTCTGAATGAGAGGAGAGTATTGAGTTATGGCATTACAGACGGATAACTACCTCGGCAGTACAAGCCAACTGCTTAGTGGGTTTTCTTTTGGGTTTCTAAATTGCTTGGTGCATTGTCAAAATATCCCTTTTAAGATCTCTGGAGAAGCATATTTCCCTTGTTTTTCAAGAGACTGCTTTCATCAGTTCCTGCAGAGTTTCTCTAACTAAATCAGTGTCTCATTTTAATGCATTTGACACAATAATGCTCCGCAGCTGCACACAAAAGGCATGGATGAACAGAGCAGCGAATTAACAGGCCTCTGAAAACTTTCCAACTAAAATTCTTGTCATATTTTCTGAGTTACAAAAAACAGAAAAGGTTAAAAATTCCCCCGAACCCTAATAGAATATCCATCAGTTCCTCATCATGCATTTAAAATTCATATACAAACATGTTTTGGTTTTTAAAAATTCTGATTTTCTCAAAGTTATTTAATTGATATTTAACCTTTCTGGTACACATTTGAAGGAATAAATTTATAAGACTTTGCACATTTCTGAATGACAAGGGAACAGCCCTATTAATGCTCATCTTCACACCTACTTGCTGACTATCAGGAAAAAGGATTTCGTCATGTTAAACAATTAGAATTCACCTTAAGATGTGAGCCTGTGCCCAGGCTGAGGTTCCAACTAAAGCAATATTCCTATACTTAAATATCCTCTTTTATATCACTTGAAAGATTATATTTCTGACCTGAACCCATCTGGTGCCATTTGTATGCTGTTAGATATTTCCCAAGCTACTTCACAGTAATGCCTGATTTCTAAGTCTGAAGTCTTCAGGGTGAAAAATGCTATGGTATGTCTGTATTATAGTAAGAAACTAAATTTTATTCAATTTGGTTAAGGAATCATGAGAGGGTTTTTTTCCTATAAAAAAATATATATTAAATTAAACAGAAATTTGCACTAATCATATTTTTAATCAAAGTACATCAGGTTTATGGCAAAACCCTCAAGCATTCCAATTGCAATTGGCTATGAAAGCAACATAAATTGCTTTTGGTTAAGACTTGTAGAGGAAAAACATTACTTCCTAGCTATTTCTAAATTTACTCTTGATCTAATAAGAGAAGTAAAAAAGAAATATAAGCCAAAAGAATACAAAATGTATCCATTAGTTATGCACATGTGGTTGCCTCACTGACAGGAGGAATAACCTGAGAGACGCATGTCAGATTATGCACAAACTTGCCAGATATCATGATGGGTGTAACATACAAGCCTGTGTAAAAAACTGCCACTCTTGCAGAAAGCTGCAGCACTTTAATGCAACATGCTAAATGAAATTTTATGCCCAGAAGATTCAGTTAACATCTGAGCAATGTACTCTCAGCAATATTTAAAACTCAGTCTGAAAGTCTGCAGCTGGCAGCTATTTTCCACTCACCAAATGCATTTCCCTTTTCCGCATTTTAGGTGAATTTTTGCTAGACTCTCTACTGTGGTAGGTCACAGCATATGAGTCTCTCGCCTTTTCTGATTCTTTCCTCCAGCTCCTCCTCCAGTTTTAGACAAACACCAGCAGCTATCCAATGGCAACCTTCTCTCATTCCTTTGGCAGATAACTCCTGCTTTGGTAGCTTTTTTTCCCAGGTACTGCTTGAATTCAGGAGCCTCTGCAATGCAATGTAAAACAGAAATAGGACAATATGTGTTGCATATAATAGGGAGGTATCACATGGTTTTACACAGCCAGTATTACTGTTATTCTTGCTCCTTTAATGTGTAGTTTTATTCCAATCTACTTTGGTCATTTGTCTTCTGCTACAGAATAAAAAGTTATGAGGGCAAATATTCTCTCGATTTTCTTGCATATAAAATCTCAAATTTCTTCCAATGTTCAGAGAGGAAAATTTGCACCCTACAAGGTCTGGGGACGAATGCTTACCAGTCCCTAAAATCCATGCCTACCTATCCTGGCAGGGTTAATTTAGGCCTTCATCTTTCAAAAGTATGTAAACAGTGATGCAGGTTCTGCCAGATAAGTGTTCAAAAAGTGACACCCTAGCTTCTTTGAATGGATATTAAACTTCTCATGAGATAATAGCTAAGAATGGGAATTTGTCTTGATGTTCTGTTCAGTTGCAGAAACTGTCCAGCAACTTAGCAACTCAGCAACTGATGTCTGTCAGAGTTGCCAACACATTTTCTGCCAAGCAGAATTCACTGATGCATTCACTTGTTAATGAGGATATCCAAGTGCTCCATGTATAGCCTGAGCATATTTATACTCCTTGGATTGGAAGATGTTAGCTAAGTGTGCAAGATTTGTGATGACAGTAGCATTATGCCTTTAAAATTCCTGTTTAGTTTTCCATTTTCAAAGGAAATGGATTCATTCAAATAAATGGATTATAAGGCTGGGATTTTCAGAAGCACTTAGCGCTGGCCTGTATCAGCTATCTGAATTCCGGAGGGAGTCTCCTACTGACATCAGTGGCAGCACATTCATGGCAATGATGAGCAGTTTGAAAGATACCACGTACACACAAATTTATTTAAATTTACTGTGTAATTTTAAACTGAAGGTGCTCATAGCAGAAATACTCGGCACTCACAACTGGGACCAGCTTCTTTACAGAATATAATCCTTGTCTAGAAAAATCAATTTTCTTTAATAATAATTGTTAGGGCTGCTGGAGTACCCAGACCTCCTTCCAACAAAAAGTCCTACAGACGCTGCCTGAGCCCCTGTTAAAGATAAGATATAACTCCCAGCTTCAGTGGCTCAGAACTGGACCGAGAAAAAAAACAGTGCGTGACTCCAAGACAGACAAAGCCTGGCTGAAAACAAATCTGTCAAACTTGCAGAAAAACTCAACACCTGCTGGCTTCTGTTCATTGAGCCAAGCTAAAACAGGGCTCTGGTGCAACTGCCTGAGTAACTGAATAGAGATGTAAGCACATGGCAGTGTATTTATATGAATCCTTTGTCACTGGTTTTGTGTGCAGAGGTACAGAATTATTGCATCTCCTTGTCACAGGGATATGAGGAAGCAATTCTGCACTCATCACAAACCATTAAAAATAATATGCTGCATAGTTCCAAGATATCATTGAGCACTTCAATTAGAATGCTTTTATTTCTTAATTAATTTTTCTTTTTATTTTATCTAAGCAAATTTTCTTCATCAGAGTCTGCATACAGAACATGCAACATTTGAATTTCTAAAGGAAAGTAGTCTGGCTGATGAAAGTCCACCTGAACAACAGTTTCACAGCAAGAAAATATCTGCAAATTCTCCCCTATACACAGGGATGTTCAGTCCTTTCAAACCTTAGTATGAAAACTCTCTTTAATCTTTCACTTCTTCTCCTGTTCCTAGAACTTAAAAAAAAAAAAAATGTTCTGAGTAAAGAAAGTTACTAAAATAAAAGCCTTAGTGTGCAGTAAAAGAAAAGGAAAATAAAAATAAAAAAAAAACCAACAACACAAAATATGTCACTGGGGAATTTCTCAGCAGAAAGGTTTGTTATAAAAATCTAAACTTAGAGAAACCAGTTCCTGGCTATATTCCCCTCTGAAGGATCCTTCACACGTTTAGTTTCATGTTCCTCCTTGGGCTCTGGTGGAACACTTTGCCCAACTCCAGAAATGTGTTGAATATCTTCATTTTCACTTTCATTCAGCAGCAGGATGAGCAGTAGCAGGGGAAGAGAGCACTGGCAAAAAGTGCAGGGATCTCAGTGATCCCTGCAAGAGGTCTCCAGTCAAGGCCTACAGGTGTCCTGGCCTAGCTGAATCACTGGTGCAGTTTTCATGTCCTACATCCCTAGTACAGTCTTTATGTCCTGCATCCTCACCTGTTACCAGATGCCTCTGTGGCACATCCCACATTACTGATGGAATACAGCCAATGCAAGGTAACTACAGCAGATAATGGCATTGCACGATTTCCAGCCCATACATTGTTCCAGACTAAACCAAGCTCTTCTTTGACAGAAACAGTCCTTATTAATTTGATGACATGTGCGCATAAAAGTTTTGGATTTCTAAACAACTCCCCCATAAGCTGAATAATAACCATCTGGTGCAGCAATTTTTAAAAAGGACGGTTATGCCAGAATTTTTCTTGGCAAGGTTTTAGTCAAATTGAAGACAGCAAACCCACAAACAACAGTCTCCTTCACTCCACAAGGCCGATCCATCCACAGAAATCATCGCTCCTGTGCTTTGGAGGATTCAGGTGTCCTGTGGGGGAAAAAACACCACAGCATATAATTCTTTTGTTAAAAATCATACTTACTGGGGAGCAGAAAAAATTTCACAGATACTTGTGTTTCTAGCATTTCTCAGTTCCCATTTTATGATTCTGCAAACTTCTTAATGTTCTTCATGTTTTGTGTGCCTGTGTGTGTAACTGTAACTGCCAAGGACTCTCCAAGTTTTATTTCAGTTTTGATTTTCTGTAATGTACTTGTTTTTCAAATTTTTCCAGTGAGTTTCTAGGTGAACATCAACTACTCAGATTTGGAATTGGGATGTTTACATACAAAGTCTTTCTTTGACAGGGTTTCACAGTCCCATGAGAAAAAGCATCTTTGTGATGCAGCTTGGATCATGCTCTAGCTGTTGGAAAAGATGCAGTGACTGTACAAAATGTGCACTAACATCTAGGCCTTGTGCCTTCAAAATAGCCTTTGGACAGTTCACATGTAGACCATTCTGACTCCTTTCCCAGGACAAAATCTTTTATAGGGAATATTATACAGTCACAGTTGCAAAGATGTTCGTATGCTCCCAGACCAACTTTGAGAGTGAAATTATAGCATGCTTTGGAGTTACTAAACCCTCCAGAGCTATCCCTACACCTACACACATGAACCTCTGAGGGGTTTTCTGCTATTATTTGCTATTGAGCAAGAATTAGAATGTTGTGTTCCTTAATCTGAATGGACAATGCCTGTTTTCATACTGTAACGTCAGTGCCAGTAGACTGCTGACTGAAAACTGGATCCATCCAGGAACTGGAACTGTGCTGCTTTCATTCCACAGCATGAACAGGACTCCTCTAGCAAGAATGGACTGGGGGGGTTAGAGCGATCATCCATCTTCAGTTCAGCTCCTCCCTTTCCAGCCAGTGTTTACACTACCACTGCTGAATGATAGGAAGGCAGTTTGATGAAAGCAATGGCCAGTCTTCTGTAATAGGCAACATTCAACAAATACAACTGTTAGAAAAGATATTGTGATGGCTGAAAGGTCAAGCCCCTGCTATCTCTTTTTCTTGATTATCAAATTGCCAGAGTTTGTATTTCGAGGATTTTAATCTCTTCCTTAACACAAGGGAAACAATATTTCATTTAAGATAGAGGCCCTTCTTCAACACCTCTTCCACAGCAGGGTGTTGATTTCAATACTGCATGTCAGAAATAATCAATCTGGTTTTATTTCAAGGTTAGCTAAAGGAATTTTATTGCCTTTGAGTAGAGAATTACTGTTACAGAGCAGAAACATCATATCCACTCAAAGCAAAAGTGCTTTGGCCTCTGGAGTTAATGGAGAGTCCTCAGCAATCTGTGACAGATATCGCTAATCTTTTCCCTAAGATTAAAAGAATGTAGAAATAATTTGACACCTAAATCAGGAAATGGGGTTGACCTATTTCCCCTTTTTTGCTCAGCTTTGGGAGATGTCTGCTCTGAGCAACTGGATTTAAAGTTTCTCTTAGTATTTAAGTTATATTAAAAATTTCCAAGTAATTATTACGTGTTTTCAGCAAGTCCAATGAATTGGGTCCTGACCTTATTTCCCTTATGCAGAAGCTTAAGAAAGCTCTAGCATGAACAGCCAGGGGCACAAAACATTGAATTTGTACTCCTGGATAGCAGTCTGAATTTCTACTCAACCCTATCCACCTTGTTCGTGCTTGGGTACAGTGACTATTTCTGAGAGTGAAAGCAGAGAAACTTTTGTTTTATCTGAATCCAGGCAACAAAACCACCCTCAATCTGTATTTTGTAAGTGCCACTACTTCCCAGTTCTGCCTCCACAACTACATCAGCGTGGTGTCAGAATGGAAGATTTTTCCCGGTAATGGGCCATCTGACAGACTTATCAGGAAACTCCAAGCACATCGTTAACATTTTCTGCCAGAGAACCCTTGACAGTGCCTGTGCTCATTCATCTTTTTCCTTCACCCCATACCCAATTTATCACACTGAATACTCATTCCACTGGGTTGCTAGTTCCTGATGAAAAACAGGGACAGCCCAGGTTGCTTCAGGAATATGTCTTAAATCCATTTCTTACTTGAATGAAGAAAGGGATGTTTTGTTTGGAGAACTAACAAGTGAGGGAACATTCCAGACATTCTAAAAGAGTCTTTGGTTATGCAAGTGAGAGCATCCCAGTGAAATCAAAAGAGATCATCCTTGCCATTTGTCATTGACATCACTGGTGGAGCGATACTTATATTTTCACAAATATCTAATGTGACAGAGATTTTCAGAGAGAGATTTACTGGACTGATTGCAGAACAGGATAGGAACACTGTAATATTACAATTTTTCTTACTCCTTCTCCATAATACAGCTGAGTTTTCAATGTTAAATGGAGGCAAGTGCTACTAACAGAGCACCTGCCTTGCTAAATATAAAAGCCCCAAGTGGTTGATGGCCTTTTGTATCGTATTGTTCACTTCTGTGTTCGCCTACTGTAAGTCATAAGGGTAAAAACCTACTAAATATTCAGCACTTAATGTGAAATTAGAGTGAGGGGAAAAAAAGGTGTTTCATTAAAAGATTTTCTTTTTTCTTTAAATATGTTTGGAGGAAGTGCTGAAGCACTAGATCTCCATGTGACAAGATGATTTAGGATTTGGTCTGAGTAATGAATTTATTAATGTAATAAAGTAATGAATATTTATGAAAAAGATTTAGCCTAATTTTTCTTTTTTTGCTAGTAGTAGTAGTAGTCATGCTAGTAACAGTTTTTCACTGTTTTGGTTTGTTCTTGTTCTGCTTTGGCTTGAAGTCAGTTGCATTCCTTTCTTAGTCTAATACCAAATCAGACATTCTCTGCATAAGTAGTGCAGTCTACTTTCCTTCCTGCGCTATCTTTCTCCTTCTTCACATGCATATCAGTTATTCTATAGGCAGAAAAGGACTTGTGTCCCAGAAAAAATGAAAGAATCGTATATGTGCCATAATATTAATCATCCTTCTAATATTATAATAATATTTGGAGAAAGTCCCATGACACTGGATGACTTCTAAATGAATATGTTATTTTTCTTAATAAGAGCTTTCATAAACCACTGTTCAGTCATTATCAAAAACTGAGTACCTGTGCATGCTATGAATTTAGTCTGCTACAAAAATGTTAGCTTTTATTGACTGATAGACTACGTGATGGAAAAATGTAATTCTTTGCATAAGAGAAATTATTCTGCAAACTGAAACAGTTATGACACTTCTCCACAGCTTTGGCTTTGGCGATTCACTCAGCAGAAAAAGCTCTGAGATAGGAGCTTGAAAACTGTTCGGCTTGGTGTACTGCTTCTGTAGAACTTGCATCACGTAGTTTGCTTAGCGTTAGTAGCTAAATTTGCTGGATCCTTAAGCTGCACGCTGTGAACTTACACCTAGATCTGTTGAACTTTTACATAGTTAGGTAAAAGAAGGTCCCAGAGCCAGTTCAATATGGTAACAGTTGTGTCAAGAAACACATAAGATGCCAGAAGATAAGAAAGCTGCAACCATCAGCAGAGGCCACAGCCTTAGAGATAAGAAAAGAAACAGCCCACCAGTGAAAGGACAAAGGAAGAAAGACCACAGACACTAATATTACTGTTGGTTCAAACTCTAATGTGAAGGGTGGGGAACTTTAGTTATAAGGGCATAAATTGCCAGGGATTTCTTTTTTGAGGGTCCCTATTTGGAGGCATCCAGCTTGAGCTGTAGTGATAATAAAAGAGAACTTTATAGAAAATTTTCCTTTTTGGTTTATGTCATCAGCACAAACCAAGAGTCAAACCCTGTTATGGTGACTGTCATAATTTCCACGACAAAACAAAGTTTCAAACACTGCTTCAAAAGTTGGCTGGACCACTGAGCTTCATTAGAGAAGTAATTGCTCCCTGGTTCAGATGGAAGAATTGTGATATGGTAGAGATGCAGCATGGTAGAGATGACTCTTAAATCAGGTTTCTTAAATATGTACATTTAGTGTACTTAATTGACTGTAAAATAATTATTCTGTGGTGTGTAATTATCATGTGGCAAGGAGCAAGACTTCTAAACATTTCAAAGCCAAATGTTTACAGGTCCAGAACTAAGACATTATTCCCTCCTCAAATATACAGTAAAACACCAAAAGTGTTTTATCTCCACAGTGAGGTCTTGAGATCAGACTTAAAAAGATGCTTTTATATTTAAAATGATGCTCTTATTGTTTTCTACCCTTCCTCATGTTATTTTAATTTAGCAATACAGATGGAAATATACTTCAAACCATGGGTAAGAATGAGGATTAAAATCCCCATATGGCATCAGTGACTTCAGCTAGATCGGAATATCTAAAGCCAGTCAAGTGAGAATTTCAGTTGGTCAAAGAAGTAGGCACTTCCTTGAGCTGGATGGTGAAGGTGGATGATGTGGCAGTGTCCCTTTGAACACTGATCTGTGAACTGACCAGTGTTAAAGACTGCATGCAGTGAAGACAGGAAAGAAATCTGCTTTCCTCTTATCCAAGAATTTTAGTCTAACACCAGGGTGGAGTGGGGGGTAGGTTGGAGTGTGAGGGTGTGCTTCTCCCCTGAGGGAGAAAAGCCAGCTGGGAGCACCAAGCACAGTTGTATTTCAAAAGGAATTTGATTTTCACATCTCCCAATCTAATATTGCTGGTTTATTTTCAAAAGTATCATCAACACATAGCAGAGTTTCTTCACTGATAGGTGTTGCCATATTGAGCTCCATAAAAGGTTCATCAAGCCTTGTTTCCTCTACCTGGATGCTTAAGCAGGAGTACAGGGTGTTGAACAGTCACATTTCCAACTTGTTTTCAAGAAACAACAGGCCTACGTCTTTCTAGCTGGAAATCTTTCACTGCCTCCGGTAGTGTTTCCCAGCAGTCACATTTATATGGACCACATAATTCTTACTTCTGAAAGCTTTTTGTGTGTGATTTGCAAGAAAGACCCACCTTGTAACTGGCTAGCTTCATGTTCTGCCCCTCGGGGGAAAGTGAATTCATGGAATTGAGGCTGCCTCTACTTATGATGGGTACATGAGAATCTGCATGCTATCACCATGTTAAGAAGAGAAAATTAGCAGATGGGGCTGTGAGAACTGCAGATGAGGCTGTATTCCATGTTAGTATTATGATAAAGATCTAATACATCTTTCTTTGCACTCCTGAAAAGCTTGGGAGACATCACCTTATTAGAGGCAGTGTTTCTCTGGGATTGTCTCCTAAAGATCATGATGGGATCAACTGTCTATCGTCAGCATCGGAACTAGAATTTTTGCTAAGTCCCATGTCTGGATCTGCACTCAACTACCACATTCTGCTTCTAGGTGGCTCACTGCTGCATGAAAGACTGTGTCTTGCCTGGAAAAAATGTTTTGGCATTTTTTTTAACAGGAATATGTTCTCATAAAATGCAATATTGACAATTAATCCAAATATTATTATCAAGATGGAGTGTTGAGCCCTGAACCAGAGAAAGCATCTGTCCCTTGCCCAGGGAGCTAGATGTAGAATCAGTGAAAACTCTCTAATACCCCTCAGGAACAGAAACATCTGGAACTCCACTAACAATGAGATGAGATAACTGAAATATTAACAACCATTTTAAGCAGACAAGAATTGTCATAGGAGAGGAAAAACTGATTTATTCTTTTGATTAATAATATATCATGTTGTCCTTTCAGTAGACATCTTTTATGCTTAATATTTGTCACATATCTTAGATAATAGAATACTCCAAATATAGCCCATTAGCTTTAAACACTGGAGGACATTAGCAGAACAGGCTTTTGTATGTGAAGAAAAAATTGGAGACAGATTTGATAAATTATCGGTCATGGAGAACTTGAGCATCCCATCTTCTCCATCTTCAAATCCAATAAATTTTTTAAGATCAGAGTGTATGTCAAATGGAGTTCATAAAGTGGAAAATGACACTATTTACTTTCATCAAATAAAATGCTGTCAAAATTTATGGCTCTGCACCTCAGACATCTGTCTGAATGCTACTGTTATTTTGTGTAACACTTTAGCTACCCAAACTAATAGGGCAATAATCCAAGTTAGGGCAGCAGAAGATTTAAAAAAACCCAAATTTAAAAATCATAAATTCATAAATTGAAGCAATACTCTAGGTTTCTGACTTCTGTGTAAGGGAAAATGGTGTGACCTTACCTAATTAGAAGAGATGGGAATGTCCTAAAGTCAGCTAAGAAACCTGACCTGTGTCACAATCTTCATACACCTTGGAATGAGGTGTGATGAGTTTAACCATCTTAACATGCAAACACCCTCAAGTAATGGCAATAAAAATGGTCCTGTTTCAGTTATGCCAACATGATATTTCACTGCACAGTATCAGGTGGATTTCTTTAGTATTGATCCAGAAAACACTAGAACAGTAATATGTACTGCATCACGGTTTCAACTACGTTGAGATAACTTGGGCCTATTGAGTCCCCAGTCTCATCTTTCAGACTAAAACAACCATTAATATTGTGATAATCCAGAGAGTCATCTTGATCCATCACAAAACTTTTCTTTTTTTTTTTCTTTTTTTTTGGGGGGGGTGCTTTTTGCCCTCTGCCCAGAAATGACCAATTCTCTTTGGCATTTACCATGATTTTCCCTTAGCCCTTCAACTTCTGTCATATTTGTCCATGACCACACCATTCATTCAAAAAGATCGATTTTAACAGGGTGACATCCACAAATGCCCCTGCCTACTCAAGAAAGCATCCAAGTTCATCAGATGTAGTATCCAGTGTCATCATCAGTCCACTAGGCCTTAAAGACTACTGTTGGAAAGTGCTCACAGCAAAGTGCAGTATTTGTAGGTATGGATTATTGCCCTCTAACTTCTTTTTGAGGATGTCACAAACTTTTATTCTTTTATCTCTGAGGCCTGGAAATGGATATGCCTACTGCAGGTATGCTTTGGAATGAAGATTGGATGCTCTTGGTAATAGTAGAAACTACGAGATAACTCTCTTGTAAATGGACCGATGCACAGTGGTGGCTTTTATATTCTGCATCTGTCCACAGATCCCCTTGTTACAAATACTTTGAATGGAAGCATCCAGCACAAATACAGGTTCTATCCCAGGTGTAAGATTATTGCCATTGTGGGCAGTATTCTGATTTGCCTTGGTAGATGCAACAGCTTGGTAAAACATCAGTAGAAGTATCAGTGAAAAATCTGTGCCCTATATCAGAGGGACAACTTAAAAATATAGTCATCCATATTTGTGAGAAGTTCAGCTACAAAGGTAGTCAATGCTCTTTGATGTTTCCTCTACAAAGTAATTCTCTGAGCAGCTGGAAATCCTTAAAGGGCTAAATGGTGACTTGGCTCTTGTTTTTCCTTCCTGACTCTGACTGTAGCTCCCATTTCTTTCCTTCAGTCTGTAGTCAGAGCATCTACCCATTATGTGAGCAAAAAGCACCAGGCTGGGTTCTGTGACCTGGCTTCCCCTCCAGCAATGTATATGGAATTGCTACAAGCCCAGAAATGAACCACCACTTGCCCAAGAGACAACAGAAGGGACACAGAGCAACTTGCACAAATGCAATAACTTTCAGTATAGAGCCTCCAGCAGCTATAGCTTCCCTCTATGTTTAAACAAGAACCAAAGCCAAGTTAGGAAAAACATATATTTTTTCCTTCCTCTTAAAACAGATTGGATTGAGGCCCATTTTCTTCTTCCATTCTCTAGCTAGGAATTCTCAGTTAGCATTCTAGCTAGAGGAAATATAGTACCTGCGCTTCCTACTGTTGAAGAGTCTGGGCAGAGATGAGCCACCAGCTCCACCCACACATAAACACACAAACTCATCTTTAAACTCCCTCTTTAATTTAAGTGGTAATCAGCGTGGGTAGTTACCGTCTGATAATTATATGGCATTGAGATGTTGTTAGCCAGATTTCTCCCATTTCAAGACACTTTGTAGAGTTGCGTGATGACAGGGAGAAGGCTTGCAGCCAATCATGAGCCAGAGAGTGCATAACACACTCTCTAAAAGGAGTCTGACACTTATCGGCAACGCAGCAGCGTGCAGAATCTCAAGTGTGAGCAAATAAGGTTGGTTCCAGAAAATATGGGCCTGTGTGATCAAACAGCTTACACATTACACCAAACAGAATGCTGCCATTAATATTTATACACTGAAACTTGAGATCTGTGACTCAAGGAAGGACAGCAATGGTTTATAATAAATAACTGAGAAGCGTTGTTTATAGCTCTACAAAAGAACAGTAAATGAAATGTCTTCTTTCCACGCATGGCCTTTGAAAATAATTAACTGTACTTAAGAATGCATATCCTACAAGCCTGTAAATGCTTTGTAAATGCTACATGCAATAAGGATTTTCTTTTTTATCTTGGGAACAAAATTTATCTCTTTGCTGGTGAACCTTCTCAGCAGCACTAGAGACTGAGATAGGGAAAAACTCAAAGCCTGATTTATCAGATTATAACCATGAGAAGAAATGCAAGACACAGGGAGCTATTAGCTTGGCCTGTCCACATGCTGTCACAATGTACTTCATGCCCTTACTTCAGTAACTGACAGGAGTGTTTAATGTAAGCTCTCATTTCTCAAAACAAAAGCCATCCGTGCTGAAATCATTATAGCTTTTGCCTTCTGAAAGCACTTGCACAGTACAGGAAGATGAAAATGCTGTTACAGGTGCTTACAACATCACTTGCTCAACTGATGCTTGTCCTCATCCACAAAGCTCATCAAAAGATTATTGGCTATGGATCAAAATTTTCCTTCTCCTTGTAAATCCAGTGTGTTTCCATCTGTAAATCACAAAATGTGGAACTGAATCTTTTCATCTTATTAGTAGACTTGCAAGAAATTATTTTTGCAATTATTAGATGTTTCAGATTCACTCTGACATTTAATCAACTACAAACACAGCTTATTGCTTGATGTGTTCAAGCGCCATGAACATTATCCCTTAAATAGCACATGTCTTGTTTTATGGTTTAATTAGTTACTGTTAAAAGAAATTATCTTATTGTATTCATGCTTGTCTAGATTTTCTATTTGCTGTAATTAGCAGATAAAATACAGGTATAAAGTATTAGCAGAAATCAAGTGTGTATAATTTCATCCATTCTAACAATTTACAAATAAAGACATTTTTCTAGTATAATTAAAAGGCAAGAATAGGTTTTGAAAAAATTAGCTCTGAAGTTATCTTCGAGAACAAAGGTGAAGGCAAGCAAAGAGCATTCTGTTTGATTTTTTTTTTTTAAGCACAGCACAGCA
The DNA here is from genome assembly GCA_036023395.1 of Myiotriccus ornatus. Taxonomy (NCBI): domain Eukaryota; kingdom Metazoa; phylum Chordata; class Aves; order Passeriformes; family Tyrannidae; genus Myiotriccus; species Myiotriccus ornatus. Next base: position 17,230,873 of record JAYRBT010000139.1, read on the forward strand.
ACTGTTCAGAAGTACAGTGTGTTGGCACCTGCTACATTTATCAAAATCCCAGGAAGCTGTGCAAAATGGAGATACCCTGCTCTTGTTTCAATGACGGAACATGGTAGGTGGGATTCTTTGCAGTACTTTGTCTAGTTCTATCTGAATCTACTCCAGTCAACTACAGGAAAGGGGTCAGGTTTCAACAGTCTTGTCCATCAAGGTGTCTGTGTGTTTGCTGCCACTTCAACAGTCTGTACAGCTTGTAGTGAAATGGTCACACTCACCGTGCACAGTAAAGCTGGGAAAGCAAATACTGATTTTCTTTCTTTATCCTAAAGTTGGTGTAATATGCAATAGAAGAGACAGATTATATCTCCGTTACAATAGTTCCTACACATTGCACTTAAATATAACTGCAACTTAGGCCGTCTGGAGCACAGACTTCTTGTTCTGCTTAGCACAGTGGTCCCCTGTACTGCAGCCAATGGGGAATCTATGGTCTACTTGTAGGCCTTGCAGAAGGCCATTTAAAATAGGCTGGTTTTCAGTAAACTAAAATCATGTAACAGTGACCCACATCTCCATTGGAAAATCTACAGGTAATGAAACTCAGAGGTGGATGAAAACCAATTCCATATGGGCATCTTCCAGAATTGCTATCCCTAGAAACTGATAAAACCAGAAGTGTTTTCTGGATTACAACAGTGTGGAGGATGCCTCAAACTTGCTGCTAGTGCAATGCATTAATAATGTTCAAGATATCAGTTCATCAAAGATACATTGAGGCTTGAAGGATGTAGATGTATTCTTTATCACCAAACTCTGAAAATACAGCTGGGCAAATTCTTTTCAGAAGATAATAAGCTCAAAAATGTGATTTCATGAATTTTTGGGCTGAAGTTGACAAAATGTTTTGAGTAAAAAATTGTAGGCTGGAACATCAAAGCATTTCAATGTTTTCTAAAGTGGAGTTTTCCACTTTTTATTTTGGAGTACTGCTCATAATTCAAAATGGGGAAAAAATCAACAGTCTGAAGCCCTAGGAGAACTCATTTACTTTAAGGCTTGCCAACATGTTGCAAATACACTTCACTCTTTCCCACTGGATTTTCAGTTTAATAAAAGTTTTCTATCTGCCCAAACCAATGCTTTCTTTTTTATTTCATCACTGCCACTATCACCACATTTTACTGGTCTCTGTTTTTCTTTTTTTCATTTATTTCCACTGTCTTCATGTTGCAACCAGGATATAACAGAGTTTCAAAAGCTCTCAAGTCACAAGTCAAAGTCAAACATGCTAATGCTAATGTTAATAATTTTAAGATGTTTACAGGCAGGATTAAAATACAGCAACTCCTTAAGGTGATGAAAGAAAAAAAAAAGGCTGATCAATCGCACAGCCGAGTTTATTCACTACTAGCTTTTTTGTAGGGGAAGTGATTTTTACTTAGCAATATTCTCTTGCACAGGTAGGCTGAAGACATTCATTGCACTGATTCCCTCTCTGCCCCTTTCCTCCCTTGCCTTCCTCCCAGCTGATATCACAGTTCATGGCTGGCTGCAGTAGCTGCATTCTCATAAGTCTACATTTTTCACTCTCTACCCACCTCTTGGAGTTGCTTCTGCAGTCACAGCTGAGTTATTAATTAGAGTCATCTGGGGAGGCACAACTCATTGCTGCTCCCTGTTCTGCAAATTCACTGGAGAATAACAATACGTAACCAGATCTTCCAGAAAGTACATACATGGAAATGCCTTGAATGGTACTTCTTGCATACATTTTTCTCTCCCACGGGCATGCTGTTGACCTTCAAGATCTAGATTATTTACCTCATTTCAGACTAGTTCTGCATGCTATTTCTTTTACTATGTAGGAGAATGCAGTTTGAGCCATCATTGTAGCTCTGATGTAGGAAAAACCTTTTTTTTTCCTTCCAAATAGGAAAAAAAATCAGATGGAGTTATTTTGAGAGCTTAATGAAACACATTAAAATAATCTTTAAATAAACACATTTAAAGACTCTATAAAAAGAAAAAAATAATTAAAAGCAATGGAGGATATATTAATTGAAATATTCTAATTTCAAATTTAGTTCATTTCCAGATGTTGACAATCCATATAGTAACAAAACTAGTCAATTTATTAACCACATTATAATTATCAAGAATCACACGGTTAAAAGTACGAAATTCCTTACAGTCTCTGTTACATTCCAGACTATATTTATTTCTATTTTTTAAATTTGAGAACTAACATGTACTGAGCTTATTAAATCTTACCACATAAACTGCATCTAGATAAAGGGAAGATATGCTAGACAACATTAAAATCTAGTGTTCAGTCATTCTAAAGATGCAGCATCTCTTCTCTGGTCTTTCAGGCAATTGTTTTAATTTGTGGTTTAATGAGAATGTCAAGATCTTGTATAGGAAACAATGCCATGGAAAGTACTGATGTGCCTGATGCAAATGCATCTCTTTCTCATATAGTTTTTTTCTGTAATGAATTGATACTTATAAGTGCTACTTATCTGCTGGCACGTGTTTTCTATGCTTTCATTGTCTGACATGATTCAGATTTCCTGGAGAATCCATTGGAGCTGGACAACCAGATCACAGAAATGGGTTCCTACAAGGCACTCTGAAGAAGATTTTGGAAAACAGCTTTATATGCAAATACTTGCTTGTGCAGGTGTTCAGAGAAATCAGGTATCAGAAAACTGTGAATATCACTGCAATCAGTGGCCCATGAATACATGGGGAACACCTTTCTGCCTTCTTGCTCTAGATTTCCTTTGACACTATACAGAGTAAATCTTACCAATACCCTCAGAAGCTACTAATGACAAAGCCATAGGTTTCAAACCAGAAAATATTTCCAGACTAGTGTCATTTACACAACTTCACCAAAGCTTTCTTCTGCTGATTAACTAGTTTATTACTCAAACTAGTCATTTAATAGTCCACAAAAGTCTATGATAAAATGCTCTCCTAGCGATTATTGTAATTAGGCATACCTGTCATTTTAAATCTGATTATGCATGCATCTCCAGAGATTTAATCATTCAAGGTAGATCACCAAGTAGCTAGCTGAGTTAATTATTTGAATAATCTACAATTCAGACACTTAATGTTATACCTACATATTCCCATGTGTGCCTGCATTTTCTTCTCAGGTCTGCAGAATTTTGGCAACGCTAAGGGGAGGCTTTGCTGTCAGTTATAACAGTACAAGATAAGAGCACTGTTAATCCATTGCTACTGTGGATTCTTCAGTCCCCAGATGAAATGGGTTGGCAGGAAGACTGCAGATCTGGGCAGTCAGATCAAGGTATACAATCAAGAGATGAGAAGGTGAGGCTAGATAAAGTTGAACAATTAAGTTTAATCTCTACTTGTCACTTTTAGAATGGTGTGGTTCTGGCTAGATATCAGGTGCCCACCAAACCCACTCTTTTATTCTCCCTCTTCAACTAGACTGGGGAGAGAAATGTAACAAAGGGTTCGTGGATCAGGATAAGGACATCTGTCAGACACAGAGAAAGGTGCTGGCAGCTCCTCTCAGAACTCACACCTATAGCCGCCCCGCTACAAAAACCTTGCCATGGAAACCCAATAAACACTGAAAATAAAAGGATTCTGCATCTTAGTTGCAGGTCCTATGAACTCTTCAGGTCCAAGATCCCTTCAGATTTCAAGTGGGAATTTGTCAGGGTAGTGGTAGAATCTGGAATTAAAATGTACTCAGAAGCATATAAAAGCAAACACCTGAAACATTTAATGGAGCTCAGAGAGACTATCACAGCAACTCTCTTGTTTAATGGTCTCCACTCTAATACCTCCTTTTAGGGAGGAGCACTGATGACCTGAAACAGTTAACCTAATATACATATGAACCACTCAGTCTGCTCAAAGAGGAAACTATTCAAATGTCCACAAAGTATATTTTTTTGGTGAAAAAACACAGGCAGAAGAATAGCACTTAAAGATGAAAGATACACAGATTTTTTGGGCATTGCAAACTAGCAATATGTTGCCCTGGCACCCCTCACGCAGGTTCTGCTGTGACCCAACTACTTCTAGAGTTGAGAAATCCCAAAAACACTGAAAGAGCCACTGGTAGTGTCGCTTGAAAATTTCAGTGTCCTTCCTGTTCCTCACTCTTCTTCCTCCTCTTACTTCTAGGAGAATCAGCTCTTCCCTTCACTCTAGATAGGGATCACTGAGATCAGGAACAGGCAAGGCACTTCCTGTGCTGTACTGAAAAGCTTTCTGCAGATGGTCCAAGATAGCGTGGAAGAATTAAAGCCTTTGAAATGGACAAATAAGATTGCAACATCTATTCAAGAAATGAAAACAGTCCTCATGATCTCCGCTGGGGAGGAAAATGACAGCTGACCTGTGATCTGTAATGTCTGGAGGTTACTGCTTATACTTTATCTTCCTTTAAGATGAATTTTGTCTTTCAAAATACGATAAGAAGATTCCAGCTTTCTCCCACATAACAAAGGTAGTAAAACATGATGTTCGTAAAGGTCACTATGCCTTAGCAGAGGAGGAGGGATGGATTTCTATTACTGACTTTCTCTCCTCTGTCTGCTTTTGAATGAATCACGTGCTGACGTAATTTGAACTTAGAGGACCCTTGATAAAAGGATAAAGCATTTGTTTACCCCACTGTGCCTGTAGACTACATTGGCAGAGGCCTGGCTATTTACAGAGAGGTGGGTGACGCAATCCTCCCCTGCAGATTTTAGCAAGTGCTCAGGAACGTGTAAGGGATTGGGAGCACCATGAGACTTTCCCCCTCCTCTGTATGTCTTGGGACTGGAAACAAAGAATATGCCACAGCCTTGTGTGCCCTTTTCCTGATCTGCATCAACAGAGAGGGCAAGGGCTAACCCGGAAAACTGCAGAGGGTTCATCTCATCCTCAGACTGTCTATGTGTGTCCTTTGCAATTGTAGCTAATCCTCAAGAAAGCAAGTCCCTGTGATAACCCAGCCCTTCTTCACTACTGGGCAAATAGACCATCTTTTAAATTGCCACATGTGAAACTGTATTTTTAAACAAGTACTTAGCATACAATTTTTCCAAGTGGTGTTGTGCAGCAGGCAGTTTATTAAGATGTACATTCCTCTAATTGAGTGTTTTCCACTTACAGTATCATTTGGCCAAAAGCCAAACATGAACTTATGAGGTAAGGTAAATGTCATGTTCAGTACATCCCCAGTCTTGCAATACACCCACAGAACTATAGATTGCAAAGGCTGATGTGAGCTTGGAAGACATATTGAAAATTGAATAGTTATGGTCTGCATTTTCACTGCCACCTCATGCACTCCTGAGACCGCAGTCACATGATTCTAGTTAAAGGAAGTCTTTGCTAGGGTAAATTTATTTTGTGTCAATAGCAGTAGATAAGAATAATACTCATCTCACCCTCTGTTGAAAGCATATGTTAAATCAGGTGCATACATTTATAAAAATGCACATCTCTAAAGAGAAATATGATCAGTAAAGGTATTGTTTAGCACAAAAAAAAAAAAAAAGGTGGGAAAAATGAGGGATACCAACTGATAAATAGTAGTTTAGGGAAGTGCACTGAGCCTGAAATTTTGCAGCACTCTTAAGTTTAACCCCTGCCCCTTGAAAGGTGCATTCTTTACAGTTACTATGTATCTGTGAAAAATTATGTTTTCTATAGAAAGCGTGACTGGCTTTTTGTTGCATCTTCATGTTTTCTTTCCTATAGAGGAAAGGAAATAGAGACTCCCAGGCTAAGATTTTAAAAACAGCCAGCAAGGGTCTATATCTAATCCTGCCGAGGTAAATAAAATTCTTACATCAGATTTGGAAAGGGGCAGGGTTGCATCTGCAGTGGATGGTTTAGAGAACACTGTCCTGCTGTTTTCAATTATGCCTTTACAAAATAATTACCTATATTTTACGTTCTTCACGTTGTTTCACAGCCTTTGAAAAATGATCAGGAATTTACCATTAGAAAACCTGACTTGCATTTTCCAACTTAGGAAAGAAACCCACCAAATATACTATGTCTAAATTTGGTAATATTTCAAATTTCTATTTGCCTGGGTAGTCAACTGATAGTTGGTCATGCTCACAAAGTCAAACACTCATTTGCACGTCTCCAAGGCTAAATCCCATCAAGCCAGCTTTTCAGGGTCCTCACTCAAGGAACTCAAGTCTTTTCCTCATTCCAGCAAAGGGGACTCTCAAATGGAGCCCAAAGCACTCCTTTTTTCCATAACTAATGTTTTCAAATTGACAGCCTACTGTCTTTGAAAAAAAAAGATTCCACCATTTTTCTCACAGCACTTGCTGATGTAGTTCTAGTCTCCCTGTAAAGTATATAATGTGGAATAACATTTATTTCAGTATAAATTTTGAGGTACAGGAAAGGAATAAAATCTGTTTCTTTGCTTGGCAAGCACAACATACCTATTACAAATTTCCTCTTTCTGTGTGTGCCAGGCTATTCTTTTTTGCCATCTTTGCCTTCAAAATTATGCATGCAATTCCCAAGTAACATGACAGAAAACTGTTGGCTCAATGGGAATCAGTGAGCAAAGAAAAAACATCAGTCTCAATAGGAGCAAAAGATTTGATGGGAAAAAACAATGGCTCGGTTTCTCAAAAAGGCCAAAAGGGAAATCACTGGCATAGTTAAGAGAACACTGTGCAGAGAAACTAGACCAGACTTTGATACATCTTATTTTTTTCCATCTTATCCGCTACCCCATCCCCCCAAAAAAATTGTAGTATATTTTCGGTGTCCTTTGGCAGATAAGTATTCCAGTCTTCCCAAATGAGGGATATGATGATCTGAAGCATTTCTGTTGCTAAGAAACTTGCTAACATTAAAGCCAGGACAATGTATTAATCATCCTCCTGCATTGGTTAAGATATACTCCCAGTGTCCTCTGCCTTCTGCATTCTTGTGAATTGGCTGGAGGCTGAAAACAATAAACTGGTTCTATTCTCTGAAGTGTTTGCAAACAGCAAACTAACAATTTCACCTTTGTGCAAGCTCCCAAGAACAGGTCTGGTTGGGTAAGTGAAGCAGAGCTTTGGCTCCCATAGCAGGAAGTTTCATCCAAAGTGAGCAGAACTGAAAAACACTGGGTGGTTATTTCAGGGATCCTACACTAAACAGTCCTGTGGAACTTCCATGTTCATTGCTCATCTGTATCTGGACAGAGCTCCATACAGTTCATTCAATCACCTCTTTTAATAGACAGTCATAACTTTTCAAAGCACAGTATCAAATTCCAAAAACACTGAAAAGAAAATGCACATCGTGGGCTGTATAAAAGGTTTACTTAGAGAAAATATGATGTCCCCATATAGTACTGATTACTGTGGCATAGCTTCAATGAGTTAAATGATACATGCTGAAGAAGTGGCAGCTGATTTTTCCAGAGAATAAATAGGATACTAGACTTTTAAGACTGGAGAGGTCACTTGCATAAGTCTATAATTGGAGAAAAGCACCAGGGGTTAGTAACCTGAGAACAGGACTGGTCACCCCCCTGCATGGCTTTGCACAAATTTTGCATTTTTTCTCTTGGTTGGGGGTAGGGGATAATCAAGGCATTGTGAACAAAAAAGCCTTGAGAGTAATGCATTTCAGTCTACATAGACTTTTCCAAGAGATCAGTGATGTTCTTGAAATGGCTGAAATTTGGACCCATTTCCAACTATTTCCTGCTAGTAGAGGTATTGTATTTCTCTGAGACTGGCACACACTGACCTGTACTCCTGTCTCCACAGATGGTGTCCTTTCTCCAGAGAAACTCAATAGCAGCAGAACACCTTGTGATTGATCTCCTTTGAATGTTAACAAGCAAAGAACATGCCATTAATAAAATCCAAAGTATGAAAATCTATCTGTCATCAGTATGATGAATCTAGCCCATAATTCCACAAATCAAATCCCTCTGTGAAAGCAATGGCTGTTCACAGATCAATTTGTGAATTCTGAGTAAATCAAAAATGAACACCCCAGAAGCTAAACACTGAGTCCATCTAATTTAAAAAACATTCCAGTTGCTAGGTTGGATTATTCACACAAAGTGTATTGCTTGCTTACACCTACAGCTACAGGTTGGAGCTGGCATTTTAAACACTCTCTCCAGCAGAATGTGGGTCGTTGGCACAGTTTTGGAAATGAGCCATAGGAGTGGGTTTGATGTGGACATTTGCTGTACACCCCAATAAAGTTTCTGTGGGCCCGCCATGGCTTGCTTATTTGGAGAATGTTTTTCTTCTCAGCTGGGGAAACAAGCTTGCAGTGGTGGGGTCAACCAAAAGAAATAAAATGGCCTTCTGAAGCCTATTCTGACCCACACAACAAAAGCTCCCCTATTTCTACAGAGCCAAGGGGCTTAGACTTAGCGTGTAGCTTGCGATTAAGAAACCATTAATGAGAGAGGATTTAAGATCAGAGGGTCTCTTGAGCTACAATTTATTATTGTTGATTTTTTTTCTTGTTGTTGTTCCAGCCAAAAAGAAGATATTAGGAATATTGCCTAAATTTTTTGACAAGAAAAAAAAAAAAAAAAAAGGCAATTGTTATAAAGGGTCCTTTAACCTCTAAACCAGTCATAAGTATGCAATCATCTTTCACTGTTCTTGTGCAATAGCTTTCTTTCTGTGTGAACACGAAGAATGAAATCCAGTAGATGCACAGGTGGTGATCTTGTTTTCCTATGGCTTTCCCCCTCCACCCCAGGAAGAATTTGGGTTCCCAGGCAGCTAAATTTATGCCACCTAACTAGTGCAAGAAGAAAGTGTAAAATTGAAAGCGGAAAAAAATCCCTTTACGACTTTGCTGTTAAGAATTAGCTTTTGGGAAAGGATGCCCTGTGTTTGTTTCAGAAACTCTTTCATATAAAACTTAGAAATAGCTCACTGAGGACAGACAGGACTAACACCTTTGCCATCTTAGTGGTCTGTCTGCTATGCCACCCTGTCTGCTTCCTCTCCTGTTACTGCCAGGCCCTGAGACTTGAATTCCCTTCTGCTAGACAGACATTTTCAGCAGTTCAGCCACTCCAGCTCAAATAGCCTCCTGTTCAGTGATTAAGGAACTTCCTAGAGGGCCACCCCTCCTCCTCCACCCTCTGCTGCTTACTTTTATTGACAGTTCTAACCTCTACACTATTACAGAAATTATGAACTGTATGTTCAGCTTTTGAAGGAAAAGACTGATCCCAGTATCTTATCCTAAGCACAAGATGGCTTTTCAGTGCTTCTTTTTAGCTTTTCAGATGAGTCAGATGAAAGAAGTGTTTTCTGTCAACCCGTTCTCTTCAGTATTTGGTATTAGGTGTGTGGTAGTTTTAACCTAGGCCTTCCTTGGTGACGAGTTTGTAACCAAGGAAGGGGCAGTGTTCCCAGTATTCCATACGATTTTTACGTAAA
>JAYRBT010000139.1:17240400-17256549 GCA_036023395.1 Myiotriccus ornatus
ATATATATATTTTTATATAAGTAGCTTGACTTTGGGTTCTTCAATTTGCATAGTTTTTTTTCCCTTTGCCCTAAAGGAAGAAGGGAGGGGGAAGGGGGGGGCTGCCGGTGTGGGTTTGGGCATTTGGCAAGGAGCCAGGTCCAAACTGCCACATTGGTGTTATAAGCATTCCTCATCCATGTTCTCTGTTGAAAATCCTGTACTGAGACATGCAGAGGCCTTGTCTCTGTTCCCCATCTCAGCACTGTGGCCACGTGCTCCTAGCGGCTGGCTATTAAACTCTAAGATGTTATAAAAATGATCAGTACAAAATTGAAACTATTTTTTTTGTTGTCTCATTCTCCAAGATCATCCTTCTTTAAACTCAGAGAGAGTTTAGTGTTATCTTCATGCCACATGAGCTCATGCAAAACCTTATGTTGCCCTTGATACAGTGGTGAGTGAGTATGGAAGAGCATCTCCCAGAGAGTGTGAAGATACCAGATGATACCTGCCTGGGACGGCTGAGGATGCAGCCCATGAGCTCCAACAACTCACACACAACCCAGCCTGAGGCCTATATAGTCTCACCCACGCCATGGCTCTTCCTCAGTACGTGTGTGCAGCAGCCAGGGTACCCTGAAGATCATCTCATATCTTTCAGCTGAACTACAGCAATCCACACAGGGCAAGTCCTGTCCACACACCGTGGTGTCTTACCCCAGATGTTTTCTGGACGTTGCAAAGCCTCTGGAACTTTTGAGCATGAAGTGCCATTGGCTGAGAGGAAAGACCTCCTGGCAGGAGGATGGGAAACAGCACTCCACTGTCTCTATTTAATCGTCACCATATTTTTTTCATTTCTGCCTGCAGAAACCACTGAATTCAATATGGATACACAGCTAAAAGCAATAGGGAATCAGAATCATATTTTACAGATGAGGCATCAGGGGAACTGAACACTTACCTAACTTTGTAAGGATTTCACATGTCAGCCTGTGCTTGCCAGAAAAAAAGAACAGGAGAATCTCCAAAATAAAAAGCCAGTGTCCAGTTCAACCATTAAAATCTGGCGGAAAAGTAGAAAAGTTTGTACTGGTAAGAGTCAGCTGCCAGAGAAAAGAAGAATAAGGCAAAGAAAAGGAGAGCTGAGCCCTCAGAAGCACTTTTACAAGAGCAGTGTTACAAAAACAAATTAAGGAATAAACTTTTACTATGAGTAGTAAACAACAAACACGGGTGATCAGGGAAATACAGGGATTGATAAAGAAAATAAGTGCGAATGAAGACAATAACCTTGTAGATTAAACACTAACCTTGTGTCAATCAGGGAACATGAGATACAGCCTTAGAAAACCACTACTGAAAATGAAACCAGGCTTGCACAAGCTGTGAAGACAAATAAAAGCTTTAGCAGCCATATAAAGCAGTAATCTTTCTGAGGGAACACTGTAGTCATTGAAAGACAGGGCGAGCATACAGAACCAGGAATCTCAATTACTTCCTTACATCTATGCTCACCAGGGAGATTGGAGGAAGCCGGAATAACTTTGCTGCGTGCAAACAGGGAAGGAGAAAAATAGCTAACAAGTCAGGAAGGTACCTGAAGAATCAGAAAGGAATTAGATCAGTCAAAAAAACTTCAGATAGCTTAAGGACTTGACAAAATAGGATTTCAGAATAAATTAGAAGAGAAACAATTTGCAGACATTTTCAGTATTTTCACTGATGCTAGATAGGGACTAGAGAGAAATTAATCTGACCTCCTCTGCTTTAGGATCTTAAGACACAGTTCTTTACAAAAAAGGTTAAAAAATGTTTTCCAGTGAAATCATTAGCTGATTTTCTATCTCTTGATTAATGAAATATGAATGAACTATTTTGTTTCTTTAATAAGTAAGTAATTAAATCCCAGCACAAAAAAATCTCAAAAGAGTAGAGGTTTTAGGTCCAAAGGAAGTTTAGGGGTTTTCCCCTCAACTGTTTGGCTGCTGTTATTTCAGAAACCTGGCCTTTAATAAAGGTCCTCATGGACCAGACCTGCTTTCAGCTGGTGACTGTATTGAAGTCTCAAATCCATAATGATGACATCAAATTAGTGCTATAGAAACAATAGCCATGTCACAGATTCAATGTCAGCATCTTTCCAAGATTCAGAAGCGGGCAAGAAAGTCTGTGGAAGTGCCAAATCTTACTTGAAGGCATGTCCTTCATATAAACAAATATATGCAACAATAGAAGATAACACTGTCACTGTTAATTGGGGACACTTGGATATTTTTAGTCTGGAGGCCTCACTAAAACGTAGTAACTGCTATGAAACATGACAGAGCCCTGGTTTGTCCCTTTGCTGGATAACATGAATACCATCAAACTTGTGCTGGAGTGATATAAGGGGAATGTGCTTTGCATATTGGATCTAAGCTAAGATATTGTCTCTGATGCACTGATGCCAGGTTTTTTGCACTTACATTACAATATGTAAGATTTTACCTTAAATTCTAGTTCCTGCCAACACATGGTTTTATATTAATATCACAGCCTTTGCTTAAAATGCATCTATGAGGACCAATTTGAAAATATGAACTAAGAATGCCCTGAGGGAAAATAAGGAGACATACAAACTTTTTTCTTATTTTAAGATATTTCATTTGTCTTTTAGTTAAATCACATTTTTGTTGGGCTGACTTCTGACTTTTTTGTTTGCTACTAGCAAAGCTACCTGTATGATTTCATACAAAATAGAATTTGAACATTACAAATAACATACCTAATCTGCTTACTTTCAGTCACCAAAACCAGAAACTGACACTTTTTAATACTGTTGCTTTGATTGATGCACAAAACTTTGTGGCTTGATTCTGTCCTGCTGTGTGACTGCTCTAACCTTGGTGGGTTTCCATGATGTTTAAAACCAGATGTATAAACCCAAAGATGAAAAAGATCATTTTGGCAGACCAGTGAGCAGTAAGCAATGCTTTACTTGGACCTTGGTAGATTTAAAAGCACCTACATGAGCTTTTCTGCCTGATGCAGAAGAACTTGAAAAATAAAGCAAAAATACATGTAGGTGGAAGTGATGCCATTTTTAAGCTATGTTTGCTTTTTCCAGCTTTTGAGGACTGCCAGAGATGCAGAGAAAAGCCAGGACAATGTGTATCCCAAGGGCTTCTTTTGAATTATAGCTACTTCTTCTGGTAGCTCTGTAAGATTTAACACCATCCAAAATCTCTGCAGCACCGCAAGGAGGTATTAACTGGCTTCTGTAATCTGTTCTGATGGACCCCAGAATGGTCAGAAACAGGGTGGTGTAGAGCTACATCCCACTACTACAACACTGACACCCAGGATTTAAGGCAGGTTGAAGAGCACTGCTTGCAGATTTTAAATGTTGGAGTGAAATGAATCATTGTTTCATAAGAGGTTTTTTGTGGAGCTAGAAAGACTCTGTGAATGTTCACTTTTTTAATACTAATGTTCCTACCACTATCAGCATACTCTTCACCCTCTTCATAATGAAGGAAGAGACTGTATAGGTTTACCCTGAGAAACACCTTGTTGTTGTAAATAGGTCTCTGAGAAAAACAGCTTCTGTGTTCTAAACACTGCTGCTGCTATTTAAATATTTAAAGGCTTTTAGGAGTTTCTGTAAGAATTAGGTGAGCAAGACAAAAGCTGTGTGTTGTAACTACATCACACACAGAGCCTCGTCCTTTCTCTCTTCTGCAGTATATTCTAGGTAGCGTTACAAGGACTTCAGCAGTAAAGCCCACTGGGTTTCAACAGGCTGGACAAAGCACCCAATGGCAGGCTTCGAGTGTTTTCATGTGTATGATAGCTGTTCTCCACACTGAAGGAGTGTCTGCACTGCCAGATACTACTGTTCTCTTGGGTTTGAACTTCTTCTTACCAGTAGATGGTCTAAGGATGACAAATATTGTTGTGTCCATAAACAAGGCAACAGATTATTATTATTATTATTACTACTATTATTATTATTGTTGTTGTTATCATCATCTATCATCATCATCTAAGAAGCTGTTAAAAATGTTAGTCTCATTAAGCTGAATATTTTCTGAAATTAATGGAGTTCTTTATCAGTTTAAGCATGGGGAAAAAACAAACTCGATCTGAAGGCACCTTCTGCAGCTGCCAATTTTGCCAACCATGCCATTGGTGAATACTCCAGGAATGTATTCTAGCTTCTTATTATGAAAAAAATTCTTGGAATGCAAACAGATTGGAAAACTTTATTCCATGTGCTATGAACACTACTCAGTTGAAGCTGGTATCTTGCTTTTCTCAGAGTTTATTTGAAAAAATAATTACTTTTTTCTGTAGAAAATTTACCAGTAGCCCTCAAATCACAGAATCACTGAATCATTAGGGTTGGAAGGGACCTCTGGAAATCATCTACTCCCACCTCCCTGCCAAGGCAGGGTCATCTAGAGCAGGTGGGTTTTGAATGCCTCCAAAGAAGGAGACTCCATGACTTCCCCTGGGCAGCCTGTTCCAGTGCTCTGCCACCCTTAATGTAAAGAATTCTTCTTTCTCATGATGAGGTGAAACTTCTTGTGTTTTAGTTTACAGCCATTACTCCTTGTTCTGTCACTGGGTACCCCTGAAAAGAGTCTGGCACCATCTTCTTGAGGCCTTCCTTTGAGATATTTACATGTATTGGTGAGATAATCTATTGATTTTTGGCTCGGTTGGTAGCTTAGATTTACTGAAGTCAAATCTTTAATCACTAAACCAAAAGGATACTAGTTCTGCAACATCCCTGGCTATATGCAAAAAGTATAACAGAAAACCTTTGGTTTTCTTTCCCTGAGACTACTTGAGGAGTAAGCATTTTGACAAGCTTCAGAAAACACATAAAGCTATCAGGAACTCCAGTCTGCTTATCCAGAAGTGATAAAACATCCAGGCTCTGAATCCTGGAGAGTATCGCTCCATTATCACTGCGCTGAAAAGATCACATAAGAACAAGCATCAGATCTATGGGAGATGTAAAATCAAATCAGTAGATATACGGAGAGAATACAGCACATGGAAATGTGATGAAACATTGTAACTATTAAATAAAAGGCATGTGCAATTTATTTTAACAATTAATCTGTAGAAGGAGTATTCAGATGTACTAATTTCTCCCAAAGCTTTGCATTTAGGAGTATGTGTTTAACATTAAGTCAGACTTTCCAATGCCAAAAGCAAAAACTGACATGGTTTCCAGATGTAGATTTCAGTAGATCATGTCTTGGATAATTAAGGGCTGTCAGATCTGAGTGAGTTAGTAATTGAAACTGTATAGAACACAATTTATTACAAAACAATACCAGACCTTCAGTGAAAAGCAAAAATCACATCTCTCTAATACAGGCTTTTCATTCTGGGAATAAGCTTGGAGGTATGGATTGGAAACATCAGATTTCCCTTCCAAATGGAGAAGTTAAAACAAACAAAAAGCAGTTCCCTGGAACATTCTTTTTATATGCTGTGTTTAGTTTCCCTACATTCCTGTGTTTGCTTGTTATTTTCTTTCGGAAAACATGTACAAATTACGCAGTTTTCCTAACCTACTCTACTTAGTCAGAGGAGACAGACCTGAACATCAACTGTTTGTATTCAGAGCAGTGCTGCTCAAAATAGTTTATAGTTGAGTATAAACTGAACCATCAGAAATAGGATCTCAATCCTTTGAAATGTCAGCAGATCAAGTTCACTGCGCAAGCAGGAGCTGAATTTTCAATCCAGAAGGCTGCATCATTCTCTAAAGCTCAAGATTATTTAGGTGAGCTGATTTACTAACATGGCAACTAACGAGATTTGTGCACCAAAGTTTGATTTATACTTTGGATTCATCTTGTCAGACTGGCTGTAAATAATATCTGCTAAGAGCAACATTTTACATGGTCCATTTTCAGTTTTCTCAGATTGCTCAGAAGCCTGCAGTAAAGTCATCTCAAACATCAGACTCAAATTCTGCTTTGTCCTGGGTGACCATGTAGGGAAGTAAGAAAGGATACTGGCAAATGGGGTGTTGGTGGCTAGCAAGCTCCTGGCCCGGGATCTGCAAAGGCTAAGCAGGTATCCCAGTTCAGGATATCCCTGTTTACCTGCTTCACAAGTTGGACAGGCCCATGATAGAGGGAAAAGAACAGGCCAGTGGCTGGTCTCTCCCCTCTTCTCTTTGCTGACATCTAGCAGCAGGATTATCTAATGCTAACAGAAGAATTAATTCTTGGAAACCAAGTGCAAAATGGTCTTTAACTATAGCAGATCTTTGGTTTTACCCTAGGGGACAGAAGAAAATGCACACGCCCTTCTCCAGATCTGCCCTAAAACAAAAGGTGACTTGGGCAGCTTTGACACATCAGTGCTGAAGATAAATCAGAGAGCAGAGAAAGGCAAAAAAGGGCTCTTTCTTTCCAAATCCTGTCAGGCAGCTTCAGAAAGTTGTTCTTTCACAGGTTCATGCCTTTAATCTTTTATTGTTGACTAAATCTGAATATCACAATGAAAAACACAAAGTATTGAGATGAAGAATCTTTTGATTCTTTTTCCTTTCATATTCTAACTTTAAAAGTTGTTGGGAATGTTAATGAATGAATAAAATAGAAACGTATTTTAGAGAGAAGGCAATGTGTTTTCAGTAAGGTTTGGAAGTACAAGCTGCAGTTCAGGTACATAACATGAACTTAAACTAATGATCTGCAGACAGCTTCCCACAGGGAAACCGGTGCTATATATAACAAAGACAGTTTGCTACGTATTTTTCTGTCTTCAACATGCTTGAAGTTCATCATAACACAAACAGAAAATGTAGCAAGGGGAGACAAAGTTCTGCAAATGGTGGCATTAAAAGGCTGTATGTCTCAGAAATGTGTGTCTCGTTTCCTTTTGGATCCAGTGGCTCACTGGATTAAGCACAGGATATATCTATGCTGCATTTTCATACCTGCTCTGGACTCAAGTTCCCATTAAGAGATGTCACATTTCTTCAGATGGGTGGCTTCATTTCAGCAGTGGGCAAGGACAGGTCCTGTTTGTAGCTGCTGGATGCTGCCAAGTTGCAGCAACCCAAGGCAAGAGGAGCTGTATCACCTCTGAAGTCACTCCCTGTGTAATAAAAAGCAGAGCTGAAGGATCTGCTCTGTAGCAACCCCACACCCCACAAGAGCTTCCCTAGCAAAGCTCAAATCCTTAGTACAAAGGAGGCATTGAAAAGCAAACCATTTTAATATGTTGGAAAGACAATTGCATCTGAGCTGAAATTCCTACTCTTAGTACTGATTGAATGGTCATTTGTTATAATGATGGCTAAAACAGTCAAGCGGATGCTACAAATATTGCTGTTTGATTTATAAATGTAGAAAACTCTCTGCTTTCCACAGAAGAATGCAAAAACTCACAGCCTCTGTTCTCCAAACATAGTTGTCCAGGTAGATTTTGGGGGGGCTATTTTTCCTTTTGTTTTTTGTGTTGTACAAACAGATTATTTCACAGATTGATGGCAAATTTGTGAAGGCTAATGATGCGGTGCCAAATGTCTACTCCAGATCTCCACATCCAGTGCTAGGGAAGATAATAGCCTGTAACCCAGGATACCTCAGCAGGCTTGCTAACTTACCATGTCAACAGGGAATGTTTATCCTGCACATGCAGGATCAGTTTTATCTCAAGAGGTTTGGCACAGAAGAGCTGATAAATTCACAGCATGTATTCAAACACTGCTTTCAGAAAAACATTTCTACTTTTATTCTGTCGATGCTCAGATGTGGCTGAAGAAATATCCACAAAGTGAAAGAGGTTGGGCCATGAAGTACAGATCAAAGAGAAATCATAGCTGAATCATGAATGATTTTCCAGCTGCATCAAATATCAAGGGCTTGCTCATAGCACAGTGGAAGGAGGCAGATGAATGGCTGTAACATGGACAATGTCTGGACAATAGTAATGATAAGGACCCTAGCTAATAAAAGGGGCAGTACAAATACAAGTAAACACATTAGCATGATGTTGCTCAGAGCAACTTCAAAATAGCTCAAGAAACATGAAAATGCCAGTGTAGCATAATAAAAATAATAAGAAGAATAAGGTAAAAGCACCATTTCGTCATGCCACACTGACAAAATTACCCCTGAAAATTGAATGTACAGCTCTAATTGATGCAATTGAGAGAGACAGAAGATAATCTGAGTACTTAATGACTATGATGGGAGCATCTCAATGTAATTGCAATGTACTTTTTTTTGCCACAATGTATCATCACACCACCTCTGTTCCTCTGGAACAAATACATTTATTGGAATGGAAGCACATAGATTCCCAAATCCCTTTGTTTCATGCCCAAACCTGCATGCCATCTCCTGTCGTTGTGTCAAGGAGATGCAGTTCTGGATAGCTGTGGCTATAGCACAGTGTTGATTTTGGGATCCACATCATATCTGCACCACCAAAATCAGGAATTTGCTCTGTTACCTTAGCTGGTCCAGAGAGAACTGTGGGGGATGTCCTGCAAGGACATAATATTTCTTCCCCAATTGCAGGCCCTTCATGTATCAGAAGATACCTTTAGTTGAGATACTTGATGCCAAAGGTCCTCAGTGAAGAGGGAAACTGATTTTTCCCTTTCCATCATTTAAACACTTCGTCTATCATTTTCATCATGTGTAAAATGAAAACAATACTAGTCTTCTTCCCAAAGGTATCATTAGACCCAGCTCACTATGTTCCTCTAAGAGATTCCCCAGATTAAAGTTGAAAATTTTTGTTACTTTTGCTGTCGTTGTTACTAGTATTATTACTATTACTATTAGTATTAATTTTATTTTGCCACTATCGAGACATTATGTGCAGTCATAAGACAGAAAACAAAAAGAAAAGTAAGGAAGAGGCAAGGTATTTTGCTTTGGTATCTTTTTTTTTCTTCTTTCATATATGTTATATAACTGGTCTGTCTCTGTGTAGCAACATGCCTGCTGCTACTGTCCAGTGACATGTTACGTTATGAGTGAAGAGATGTGATTGAAAACACCTTGTGTCTTGCCATATTTTCCAATGGAATTTCTTTCCCTCTCTTACAGCAACTTCCTAAAGATTGCAACTGTTCCTCTTGGGGAGAATAAGAAAAAAAAGAAAAAGGCCAATATCTCATTTGATTTTTTTTTTCCAAGGGAAATGGTTAGCTTTTTGACAGGATGGTAAAACATTCCTGAGTTCTTTCTGCCAACGTTCTTTTTTCCTATTAAATTGCTTTTTTTTTGTTCTTTAAAAGGATTTTATCCAAATGGGACTTAATAAATAAACAAACAAACAAACAAACAAATAAAGCAGACAAAATATTTAACCTGCTTTGCTGACCACGTATGTGCTACTATTAAAATCAGCAGCATGTCTTTGTAATGTTGCATGCCATTTTTTCATAAAATCCATAGATGCATTGCAAATAATTTCTGTGGTTCAGTGGCAGATCTTTCAAAACTTTTTGTATATAAAATTCAGCTGAAAAGTAAAAGATAAGTACCAGGATTCCTCAAGATGCCTACTTCAGCTATTCCCGACAAGAAATTATGTTAAAATAAGGGTTTCCAGCAGAATACAGGCATGAATAAACAGAAACAACCTATTTCCATGGAAACAGTTCATCTAAAACCTGGACAAAAGAAGCATGTGAGTTCTTACCTGACTGTATGTCATACTTAACATGAAGGCAGTGAGGTGAAGCATCCAGTGACAGGATATGACTGGCTCCCCAGAACACAAGAACTGCAGTTCCCCAGCTGAGGGCAAGCCACAGGCCATAGCCCAAGTTCGGAGTGGTGGATGGCTATCTGCATCCCAGTGTCCTAGGCCCATGGAGGGTGGGACATAATTTGCTATTGTAAAAGGTGTATAGCATTAGCAGTATTCCCTTACATATTTTCCTTGTGATTTAGGACAGGGAATCATGCTTGAAAGACATATTAATAACTGCAAATCAGCTCGGTGATTTGTCTTAACAATTTTATATAATGGATAGGGAAAGATGTAACTGTATTTATCAGAGCTTAAATGCTACTGACACCCAGAGTGAAGATCACTAGAGCATTTGAATGATATATCTCCTTTTAGCCTTTTTGTTATTTCTTCCTGAACTGAACTTCTGTGGAAGACTAGGGCAAACACAGAGCAAATATAATTCATACTGCAAAGTGAATGCATGCTGTGTTCGAGGGAAAAGAATGGACTTCTCCTGGTCCTTAAAATAATATTAAATTTTAAAGAGGTTTTATAGAAAGCCTGCAAGACCTGGGTGCCAGCAGAATCAGCTTGGCAAGGGAGGCAGACCTCCCTGAGAAAGCCCTGTGAGTGGCCTGATGAAAATGAGCTCAGATTTGGCCAAGTGATGAGTCTTTGAGAACAGCATTTTGCACACATGCGGCAAGTTTCTTTTATTATTATATAACAAAAGCATTCAGAGTGAATATAATCTGTTCTCTGCATGCATGAGCAGCTAACTGATAGGCAGGCTATGTTCACATCTTCTCAGGTACATACATGTTCTTCCTTTATTCAGTGCTTAATAAAAAGCACAGAAAGAGCCATATTGCTCCACTTGGACTCCTGCAATGATTGAAAAATGTGGTTAAGGAAGCTTGGGGGGAGCACTGTGATTATTTAGACGTTGCTACAGGTCCAGAAATCTCAGAAGATGCTGCTGTTTTCTCTACAGATCTGCTAAATGCAAGCCTGCAGTCACCCTATACTAAGGCAGCAGGAGGTGAGAATTCTCATCCTCTTTAAAAGCAGAAAATACTGGGAATGCCCAACATGTGGCCTCAAGACCATGGACTGCAGGATTCAAGCATGAATTCAGTCGTTGAATGGATTCTCCCTGTGGATTACTGAGATTGCCAAGTGTAGGGGACTAGTTTGCTGTAGTCTTTGTGCTAAAAAAACTTTCTTTTTCTCCCACTTCTGTGCTGGATGTACTAGAATATGACTTACCTTTGTGAGATTAATTCTGGATCACTGTGCTCTTGATTATGTAATTTGTCAAGATGTACTACTTAAGGAAAACAGGTGCTCGGTACATCAGAGTTTAGCAGACAGGTTCCCAGTGCATACACAGATTTTGTATCACCTGAAGGTGACAGAAAAGTGATACTTCCATTTTTGTGCCCAGTTTGAAACATCCAAGATAGTTGCTTTGCAGCTGATTGGTTTTCAGTGGTCAAGCTGCGGATGACATTTACATGGGCAAATAGGAGGCCAGGGATGCTTCCCATGGGAGCTGGTCCAGGGAGGAGATCTTGTAAGTAGGTGCTGGACTCCTCTGTGTGTGACCACTTAAGGCTCTCGGGATTTTGTTGTTCTTAATGACCCTCCAGGCACCCACAAACCCAATTAGGTATATTTAAATTTTGAGTGCTATATCCTTGTCTCGTAGCAGCGAAGGCCAGAAAGACACATGAACTGATCCCATCTGCTCCCAGCATGTGACAAGACATGGCGATGCTAGGGCTCAGAAAAGGATAGAGAATCAGTGTGTACTTGGAGTTAATTTCCCTAGCTTACCCGAGGCTTCCACATACATCCTGACTAAGCAAGCTACAATGGAATTTAAATGTACTTTCATGGAGTTCCAAGAGCTCTCCATAGAGGCATAAGCATTATCTGCATTTGGCTGAGAATGTGGCTTTGGGGCACTCGGGGACTAAGTGTGCAATCCAAAGCATTAGTTGCTATTATTACTATTTGTTTTCATATTGTATCACCTTCAATGAAGACTCATTCTTAGGTCAGTTCCCTAGTCACTGCACAGTTACAAAACTAAATGACAGTTCACACACAAATGAGCTCAAAACCCAAGTAACTGCATATTTTAACAGCAAATGTATTTGGAAAAGCCTTCTGTCTTTTCTGGTTAGCCAGGAAATGAGGCTTTTTTTGCCTCTGTCAAAGGCCTGGCAGGAGTCATCCTTCATTTGGACGCATCCGTAACAAACAGCTCTCCCTGAGACTGGCCACAGACAGTACACAAGAAAAAAAAAAATGAACCTGGGCACATTTAAAGCTACTTTGGGGTGCAAGGAAGCACCAGCCTTCCATGCTCCTCACTGCTGGGACTGCCAGCGATGGTCTTTTGAGCTCTAAATATTGAGCTGTCTCGGGCTTACTTCTGCTTTCACCTGTCCAGCCATGATCAGGACAGGGCAGAGAAAAGCAAATGGAAATTTACCTACAGTGTCTGCAAACTGCACTGTATTGTTTTTCTAGAAAAAAAAAAAAACACAGTAAAATTCTTAACGTAACTAGATACCCATAGAAGCATCAGCAGGACAATATCTCAACATATGTGTGCATTGTGCCAAAAAGAGAGACAAAAGAGAAATCCCAGGTGGCCTCGAAATTACAGAGTGTCTGCTGCAGGAGCTTTTAAAGTCCCGTGCAAAATACTTCACTTCCTGAACAAAATCGTGTCTAAAAACAGGCCCATAAAAGACATGTGATGGCATTGCTCTATGTGAGTTCATGTGCATTTGACAAACATGAGAATCACCAAGCAAACTGTAGGTTTCAAGCAAGATGCTCACAGTCATTTACTTTTTGTGACTGATCTGAGTTCCATTCTTACCCTGAAAGAGAAAACATTGATAGATTCCAGAGCAAAGAAATTGTTTCAATATAGTAAATTGAATCTAAACATGAAAATAAGATGGAAGACCTATGTTCCAGAGCTGTAGGCACACCTAATTAGAGCTCTCAGCTGCAGACTCTAGAGAATCTAAATGAATGAGGAATGACATATTACCAGAAGAAGTGAAATAATATGAGCAGGAAGACAAGGCATAATTTAGTTCTAACAGATTACTTAAAGCTATGTAAAGATTATACCAATAGTTAAGTGATCTGAAAATCTAGCAGTGCAACCAGAAAAGTTTAAGCACATTGCTGACCTCCTAAGCACACTGCTGTCCTTTCAGGCACTATAAAATCACAGTGCTGCTAAATAGTATTGTAACTTTCCAGCCAGCTGGTCTGCACAAATGTTTAAAACTGCTTGTGACCAATACTTTGCTATGGTATGACAAGCTTGCAGTGTCTGACAGAGAGGTGCAGACTTGCATGCAATGAACCAGCGCAACGAAATGTTTTTAGGTTTTGAATGGACCCATTTTTTCCCCACAGTTTATTGAGAGCACTATAAAATGTGAGGAACTACTGACAGTAATGCTATGCTAATGGTTGTTACATAAACTCTCTTGCCGGTTACTTTGGTACAGGACTGAGACCTGGTTCTTGTGAATGCAAACAGAGGCTCTTCGTGACTTGAAGTGTACACTGGGCAAAGTAGACAAAGAAAATATCAAAACATTGATACTTTTGACAAACAGGGAAGAGAATAAAGAGACTAAGAACATCCCTACAGAACCACATTAGAGATATTCCCACTAATGGCAAAAAAGTTCACATGCTACACAGCAAAGTTGAGGGTTGGTCAAAGGTACTCAGTGCAGGCACCAGAAGCAGGATGGCCATGTCGGTACGGCACGTTAACTGGGCTCCACTGAGCTGTGCTAACAGACTGGTACTGGCTGGGTCAAAGGCCTCCTTGTGATGCTATACTGGGCAGTGCAGACACCTCCTAAATAATTTGCTCAACGGTAATGATGCCCAGACCACAGAAGCTTCCATGTCTTTAAAACAAGAGAAGCCTTTTCACAATGACCAGCTTAATTTTGATGAGCATCTTGCTCATGTTTATCCTGCTGTCCTTTTTCTCTGCCATCTCCAGCCTTGCAGCAGTAACTTGTGAACATGTGCACTTTTTCAACCAAACATGGCAGAAGTTTAAGAAAGATAGGAAAATGTGTTTTTTTTTTTTCACATAGACAGCAGAACAACCTCCTAAGTGCCCTCTGCTGCAGGCCACAACATGGACTCAGCCCCCTGATCAGGCACTGCAGGAACCGGGCTTTATTCAATAAACACAGAACAACTTAGGTGTTTCTCTGAATTTTGTCAGGTGTTTCTCTGACAAAATTCAGAGACTGCTAAAGGAGAGATACCTGCAATGGCTGTCTTGTGACACTTCTCCATGCTACCTACCCTGACCTCCTAGATATGCAGTAAGGGCAACATACAGCTATCTGCCAGGATAATGTGGATAACGTTGATCATATTACAAGGTGCAGGTAACAATGCAAACAAATAATGTCTGGCCTGAAGTCAATCTGAAATGAACGTCCAACAAGAAAAACATGGGACAGCCGCTGATTTCTCCTGACAAACAGCTAACATTCGAAGTGGATGGAGTGCTGTCACACAAATAGTTAAGAGAAAAGATATTTGCAGTATAAGAAAGAGGAAAGTAAGTAGATGTAGCTTTAGACCATTTTAGAGGTATGACCTAAATAGAAAGAAAAAAGGAAGGTAAATTAAGCTGAAGTTAAAGTCTAAGGGAGAAATGCTGACACTGATCTATAATTAATAGACTAATACCTTTTAAAGCCAAAAGAGACCAAATAATCACCCAATGTGATGTAACGCACTAGTGCTGTGAGGAGGACAGGATTCTGAGATTTCTGACATTCACATTTTTTTAGTTAAGACCTAAAGCTGTCTACTTGAAAATTCTCCATGAGAGAAAATGTTGAAAATATTTGTCTGAGCTCAGGAAAATGCATGAAAAAAAAAAGAATATAATGAAAAGGTGGAAATTTTATCTGCTATACCAACTGTATTAAAAAATAAAGATGGAATCATAGAAGGTAGCATGAAATGCTTTTCAAAATGACATTTGGCTTTGAAAACGTTAAAATTATAAAATTTAGAATCACAAGACTCTCAGAGAACATGCGAAATGAGCTTATTTGCACAGCATCTGTTTTTTTTGAAAATAAATTTTCCCATGAAGAAAGGTGCTACTCAGATTCTTCTAGGCTTACCTTTATCCCATAAGTCAGACTAGGAAATTCTGCCCCAAAGATCGCTTCTTCCAGACTTTTGAAAAAGATATCTGATCAGGACAGAAGAACAATGAGGGATAAAGAATTTGGCATATTTTCATGACAATGAAAGATTATCAACCAAATGCTTAAAAAGCATTCCAGAGTACAAAATGGATCAAAAAAAGACTGAACAAAAAAAAAAAAAACAAAAACACAAAACAAACAAACAAAAAAGAACAAAATTGTATCCAACTTCTGCAGGCTTTTCAAGAAGAATGGTACTAATCATAGGGCAGTGAGGCACTGGACTGGATTGCCCAGAGAAGCTGCGTGTGCTCCACCACTGGAAGTGTTCAAGGCCAGGTTGAACCCTATGGCAAGGGGATTGGACCTAGAGAATCTTTAGTGCCCCTTCCAACCCAAGCTGTTCTATGATCTGTGAAAAAGGAAGAGGTCTCAAGTAGAAGAGGACAGGTCTTGCTGCAAGAATAGCACAGTGTGATTTCTCCCAAGTGGTGGAGAAGGTGGTAGACCACAATAAGAACTTCCAGTAGAAATGTTTTTGCTCATGGCTGAGGTTGTGCACTGTGTTGTTTCCAAGATTATGTCCATGACAAGTGGAGGAATATAGCCTTAGGATGATGTGGAATTCCTGGAGGGTGTGGGTTTGTGATTAGGGTGGTTTCTCCTCTGTCGAAGACTGGCAGCAATAACACATCCACAAAGTTGTGGAAGTGACTGTTGCTGAATCCCCAGAGAAAGCTGATGTATCAGGTGATGGCAAGCAGGGTCAAGAATTACAACACTGAAAGTCAGGTCATCTAAGGATCCATTGTGTAAACGGGGCACCTCAGGAAGAAACATTCACAACAGTAAAGCTAAAAAAAGCTAACCTGTTTTACTTTGCACATAAACATGAGGAGCACCCACGCTGATACTTACTGCACTTTTACAGGAGAGTAAATGAGGAGTTTTTAACTCCTAATGCTCTTGACTGAGATTACTGTTACATACCCACCTCACCTGTACACCTCACCTGCACACCTCACCTGCACAGGGTTTTCTGTAGATCTGGAAAGAGTATATCCCTTTTAGAAGCTTTTTTTTGCATTCAGCCATTCTTCCAAGTTGCTTAATACAATAACAGAATAAACAAACAAACCAAACCAAACAAACAAACAAAAAGTGAAATGCAAAAAAATTAAATTTGCCCAGACAAGAATTTGGACAAGTG
>JAYRBT010000139.1:17256649-17304537 GCA_036023395.1 Myiotriccus ornatus
CAAACCAAACCAAACAAACAAACAAAAAGTGAAATGCAAAAAAATTAAATTTGCCCAGACAAGAATTTGGACAAGTGATGCTTCTCTAGAGTTTCTCTGGTTTTGACCCATGCTGTGTTTAGCTGCAGTATCAAATGTGTTTCAAAATAATTGCAATCAGGTTAGAAAATGTCAGTTGCTCACCTCTACATCCTAAAGAAGTGTCTGGGTTGTGCTTTTAAAGCTACATGAAAACAAACTCAGCAAGAAACTTTTGCAATTCAAAATATTTAGCTGAATGACAAGAAAACTAATCCTTGGTTTATTATTAGACATGATAAAAGATTTCTGAACATCCTGGATGTTCATATTTTTCTTTTGCTTTTTTAATGCAGTGCTACACTGAAAAATGACTTTGTCAAAAAATGTAGCTGAATCTTTTAAAAGTGAGAAGTGGTTCTTGAAACACAACACAAAATGCGTCGAAGAGATCTAATGTTTGGGGAGGCGTGCTCAGCTCTTTCTCTTTTTCACACCCTTTGCGGATGGCATCAAGTCCGATGTCCAAAAATTGAGGTGCTCAGAATCATTAGTTTCCCTGAAATTACTTGGTGTATTTGTCCTTGGTGCATAATCACTCAATATCAGAGGCTTATTTCAGACCTTGACAGAAGTTTAACTTCTTCCCTAAGCTGCAGAGAACTAACAAAGCAGTGGGAGAGTGCAGTGGATGCACTGGCTTCTGGTGTATGTATTGTTGACTGAGCACACAGCAAAATAGCTGAAGTACTTCTGATTTTGACTGTGAAGACTCCTGGTCCTGTCCTGTCAACCAAGACACCAGGTATCATGCATCACCAGCAGAATTGTTAAATTTCTAGCTGATACCTTAGAAAAAATTTGCTGACAATGACATTAATTTTCCAAAGGCCATACTTAAACCATGAGACCAGCTGCTCCCACCCCTAGAGAGATGTGGGTGGCAGTAGCCTCCCTTCCTGACCCTGAAAGCTGGGTCAAGGAATTTGAAAGTATGATTGCTGAGGAAAGCAGAGGGCATCCCTGACCTTAGGTGGAGGGAACCAGCATCCTAGAACATTCCACTGTCTGCATTCACGAGGAAATTAGAAGCAGTCTGTGAGACCTGTTGGAAATTCATTACTCATGATGATGTGTGAAAAGGAACAAACAAATTATTCACTGGGACCAGACTGCTAGCAAGGCAAGCAGCTAAGGAAAAGGAATCCTTTTACTTGTAAAAGGAACACTTGTGATGCAGGATTACTAAGATACAA
Source organism: Myiotriccus ornatus (assembly GCA_036023395.1). NCBI lineage: Eukaryota > Metazoa > Chordata > Aves > Passeriformes > Tyrannidae > Myiotriccus > Myiotriccus ornatus. Next base: position 17,257,924 of record JAYRBT010000139.1, read on the forward strand.
TAAACATAGCACCCTAGAATGCTATTTTGACAGATCCAGTTTTTGGAATGAAATCACATGCTAAGTCGCGTGCTGAAGCAGATGCTGGGTGAAATCAAATTAGGGCTGGATTTAAATGACACTCTGAAATTATTTTAGTGGTTCTTATTGATTAGGAAATGTGATTTTACAGGACAATATTATGCATAATCAAAATGCAGTCATAAAGAAAAAGGTCAGGATATTACTGAGAAATGGTCTTTTATCTTTATTTAGCAAAGAAGACTAAAAGGAGTAAAACTAAGCATTTTTTCCCAAACATAGGCTACTACTTTCCTTTAATTTTAAGTTAGCAAAGTTTAGAGAGTTTTTTCAAACTACCAGGAGCCTTTTTCCCCTCTGTGTATATTTCTGTTGATATAGCTGTGGAATTTCATGCTACTCTCTTAAATATTTTTCTTATTTTATTTTAGTAGAGAGGTGATAAATTCTGTTTTGTCACATCTTGTGCTGAACAGTCATGTGATTAATGTATTTGTCATCATTTTATTAATTTTGAATAAGCAATGCCCCAAATCTGGAAGATTTCCCATGTTACAAATCCACCTAGTAGGTACCTCAGTGAAGGCAGCTCTAATTTTCAGGGACACGATAGGAACAGCATCACACAGGATAGGTCCCTGTCCAACCCTTTTCTGTATCTGTGATCATGTACCCAGAATTTCAGCTGCCGTCTCCTAGAGCATATTTACCCATGGAGGAGGAGCAAGCATATCCTCTGTTGAGGGAGTGCCAAGAACTAATCCATAATGGGAAAAACACAGGCACATGGTACATGTTATTGGATTTAAACAAGGGCGGAACAGTGGTTTGAATTGGTCTGAGAAAGATGGTCCACCTTCCATCAGCATAAACAGACATTTTCACAGATTGCTAGGGAAAGAAAGGTCACAGAACAAAAATACTGGTAAAAATGAATTCTGAACTTCCAGAAATTGTTCATCTAGATGGATTCTACTCTGTGTGCTCAAGCAGTATGAAAACATCGCATTCAGTAAGATAAAAATACTTCATTTAGATAATAGTTGAACTCTGTCATTTATTATCAAAATGATGTGCTGGATACATGTAATAAAGGAGGTGTGTAAATTCAATATTATCATGCATATTTTATTATGCAATGCAAGCTGAAATGAACAGAACTGGAAAAGTAGAAACAAAACACATTCACATTATTGAAATGAAACATTCATGCCTTTTCAAAACAAAAACAATAAAATAGAAATGGTTCATTTAAACATTTTCCTGTTTAAAAGGAAAAAAAAAAGCACTGAAATTGACATCCTCCCATGAAATGTTTTGATTTTTTTAAACTAGGCTGAGATGGTAGCAATGTCCTTGTGAGAAGTGATTCTTAAAATGGTACATCTGGACTGGTCAGGCTGTTCACCCAACAAGTCCTTTGCAAATAGCACCAGAAAGGACCTGAGCATAATGCAAAACTAAATTAAAAGGACTGCAGGTGATAGCATTTTAACTGCTCTGAAACTGGCTGACAATAGTGAGCAGAATCACATCCACTCCAAAAAACATTGCTTTCAAGTTTTGGAAAGGTCATTTTCCATTTCCTGACTTGAAAGAACTTTGCACCCTAAGAAAATATTATAAAGACATAAACAATTTCATGTGATGCTTGTTCATCCCACTGTTCCCGTGCAGGGAACTAGTCTTCCCCAGTCTTATCCTACCAGCCTGGTTTCCCCCTCCCCTTGGATAATCAACACCAGGTGATAACTATACCTGCTCAAACATCCAGGACGAAGGTCTGAGAGAAAAAGTTACTTTGCTGAGGGTAAATTTATCCCAAAATCATCTGCAGAAACAAAGTTTACTGAACAAAAAGAAGTAGGAGTGCATTTGACAGCTATTTGTAAGAGCTCCATAAATTCATTTATTTCCCATCATTCACCGCACTTCAAGAATGGGGAAGATGAATGTGCTTTCCTATCCATCTGAGGGGGCTTGTAGCTATAATTAAGAGGGTATTATTGCTGAAGTCTAATTACATTCTTTAAAGTATGCTGATAAATGCACACAAAGAACTGTTTTATAACTTGATTCCACCACTGGCTCTTCTATCCATGCTAAAACCAGCCACCAAATAAACAAAATCTGGTGATAACAAATCTTACATGATAGTGTTTTTACCATTCTTCCCAGCAGGAAATGTGATTAGAGGGAGGAATAGAGAAGTGGGCAGAATTTTAAGTCTATTTCTTGTGCAATTGAACTTTTCCTTTTGATGGCTTTTTTCCAGTTAAAGAGCTTTTTTTCATTTTAGTAACAGTGGTTTACATTTGTTCAACTCTCTCAGTAGGGGCTAGCTGGGTTAATTTCTTGTTAATCCTCATCTGATTACTACCACTGAAGTCTTGTTGACCCCTCTTTTGTGTCCACTGGAGTGATCAGATCACAAGCAGTTTGAGACCAGGGCAGCATGCCTCCCTGCTGTCCTATAGCACATAGCATGTGAGGATGCTACCCTCCAACCAAGGCTTCCAGACATTATCAGAGTACAATAAGTCATTTGCACAGCATTTGCCATCCATATGGATGGCATTCTGCTTGTTCATTTGCTTGAACACTGATTCTTTGCATGCATTGTTCTCAGAAACGCCCAGAGAGTGTGCAGCAGTTTACCTATATTTTCCCTTCTTTTTTTTTTTTCTAATGAAATGTTTCCTTGACCTTTAAACACTGGAGAAGGCAGATGACAATGTGCATAATATGTTTGTCTTAATTGTTTTGGGCGATGTGACTTCACTATGAAACTTATTTCAGAGGCTTAATTACTCCCAGTGCTGCATTTACAGCAAAGGGAAGGTATCAAATGAGACAATGAGGGGAGTTCAGTGATTTTGATCCTATTCTCTGAAATGGGGCAATCTCACGCTTTTGCCATTTATTAATACAGATCATTTCCTCCCCTTTCTCACAATTGAATTGAGTTGCTGTTTGCATGCTGATGGGGCAAATAAGTGGGGAGCTGCGTTCGTCACTGCCTGATAATGGATGAGAGCCGTTCGTTCGGAGACAGGAGGTTCCTCTGGAGGCCCTGCGATTTGCCAGAATATATTACATTTTTCCAAGATTATTGCACAGTAGATGATTAATATTGCATGCTCAAATGGCCTTTTCAAGGACTGAGCAGGGAGCGGGGGGGGGCGGGAATTAAGGGAAAGCCTCAGAAGACTAATTTCCTATCTGCACATTGTGATAGAAATGTGTAACTGTGAGCAGTGCTTTGTAGCTTGCCCGTATAGTAGAGGAAAGCCTGAGCAATGTGTAGCCAGAGGAAATATGTCTTCAGCTGACGAAACCAGCAGAGCTCTGTTGAAATCAGTGTGGCTCCACTGGTTTGCATCAGTGAGGAATCTAGCCCAGAAAGATTACTAGGGAGGTGCAACAGGGAATTACCATAGGTGAAGCAGCAGTTTTAGAGGGATGAAGAAATACAGTCCCTAAATCAAGGACAGCTTCTGATGTGGACTGTAGAGGATTATGCAATTGGAAGAGGGATGACTAGAAAAGTTAGATACTATTTACTCTGCAGTAGCAAAGGACTGAGGCAGCCAAATTAGCTCAGTTGGTTAGAGCTTGATGCCAATAATGCCAAGGTCATGGTTTTGATCCCCATAGAGGCCATCCACTGAAGAGTTGGAGGCGACGATCCTTGAGGGTCCCTTGCACTCAGTATAGTCTGTCACTCTGTGAGTGTGCTGCACCTCAGTCTGAGGGGGAGGGTAAGGAGGAGTAGGTAGCTCTCTGCCTTGGGATACAGAGCGGAGAAAGGGTGTCAGTTGAGGGCAGCTGTGAAATGTGTTAAAGATGTGCCTAAGACTACACTGGCCTTTAGTAATTAGCAAAGAACTCTGCAAAACCCATAGTAGGGGGGGATGTAATACTAGTGGAAATGCTTTAGTAGGATTGAGTGGTATAGCTGTAAGACAGGGTTGTTCTCAGGTCTTGACTCTGATGTACCTTGGGTCATAATTTGGCAGCTTTGGAAAGCATAACGTGTAAATTCTCCTACATGTCTGAGCTGGATTTGGATGGACTTTGGGTGGGTTCCATGCTCTTCATGGCTACAGCACCAACATTTTTGTAGTGTCTTCTACCTTTTGGGCACAAGAACTGGAACGAAATTCAAATACTTAAATAACGTGAGAAAATGTCTAAAATGATTCACCTCCCTCCCACTTTAGCCTTTGCAGGAGCACTTTTGGCTAGCTGCATGCATCATGACTCAGAGTCCTGGGAGCACATCCAAACTGGAAATGCCTCCCTCTCCTTCCACTCGCGAGTCCTCCCAGCTGTGTTAGCTGCAGGCAGGTTGTGCTATTTCCATGTGCTATGCACGAGCTTTCGATGCCACACTGTTTTGGCCTCTGCTTTCTATGTGTATCTGGCTTTTATTTCTTCCACTCCCTTAAATGTACATACTGCTCCAGCACAGGTTCCCTCTGGCGAATGTTTCCCTAACTGTCAGAGCAAGAAAGAGGGTATGGGGCAGGGGGGTGCTGTGCCGGTGGACACTTGGGTCTGTTACGAATGCAAAGGCTGCACACAGTGTTTGCTATCCTTAAGAGATCAGCCAAAATCACACTTAATATATAGAACAGGACAAATGTTACAGGACAAATACCAACTCCCTCCTGTCCAGGTAGGGTTTGTTGGTATCTAAGCATCTGAGCACCGTAATTTATATGCTGCCAGCTCTGATCTGAATGTAAGGCCACAGAAAGTAGTTCAGCTCTCATGCTTCTTGGTCCTGGATTCTCAGGTATGAATTTCAGAAAGGCTGAGTTCACTCTTGGCTGTGCAAGCATATTCTTTTCGGAACTTTTGTTTGTCCAGTTTTGTGTGCATTCTAAGTTTGCCTAAATATGATTTAGGGGTTTGCCTAAATATGATTCATACACCCTCAGACTTCATCAAAGCACGTTGCCTAAAGCAAAAAAAGTTGCTCACATTTTTTTTGTCAAAAAGAGGGTTGAGGTCACTATACTTGTGAGGAGACTTCCACAGAGAGTTGATTTTGGTTTAAATTTTTTTTATTTAATTAAAGTTTCATTTTTTAGTCCTATGGGTCCAATTTTGTTACAGAACTATTGGTCTGGAAATCAATTTTTTTATATTTGGTGCTTAGATTACTCACCTGTTTATCGTCCCAGGAAGGATGCTGTAACTTAAGAAACTATCAAAAAGACCTAGATAAAAAAGACAATTGTAGCATATGATTTGTGAACAGCAAAAGTTAATGAAGAAATCTATATAGTCTGGGACCTTTGGCCTCCTAATGGTGTTTTTGTATAGCTAAGCTTAAAAAGAATTTTTTGTTTGCCTTTTAAAAATCCACATGCATAAATTGATCACTCTGAAATTGTTGGGTTACATCAGGGATAGGACTGTAATCTGGGAGCACTGTTGGCTTATGTCCTTGCCATCAATTATCTAGCAAATATTTGGGAACAGTGAACATTTTCAATAGAAGTTGGGTGAATGGGGGTGGAAAAGGTCATGGCCCAGGTGATTTATCTGCAGGAAATAATTCAGCTACTTTGTAAAACCACTTCTGCATCTGGTCCTTTGATTGCCAAACTATTCATTCTTTCTAATGCATCAGATAAATGCTTATGTGAAGAAACAAAATACAGTAGAGCAGAAGGCAGATAATTTAAACACGGAAAAGCTGCGATGTCATGGGAGATGCACATAAGCATTCCTTTGTTCCTTTGTCCCTCTCCTGGCTGTGGGAAGAAGCCAAGTCTTAATAGCAAATGTGTTAATTCAGTTTCTAAGTTAACTATTTGGGAAGAGGTTTTGCACTGTTGTGTGGCTGACACAAAATCAGGATTAAGTCAAAGAGATACTACAATAAGGGGAAGGAGGCTATAACACAGCTTCCACGGTGGGTCTGTTCTGTGCAGATCAATCAAGAGGCTTCGTTGGTGTCAGATCACTGCCGGTGTGGCACAGGGGAGGAGTGTAGGTCTTTTTCCAGTTGATGCTAGCAAACTGCTTGTGAATAGTACACATTCTTTGGTACTGTATTTACATAGCTTAATAGAGTTTTAAAAGGTCAAAATCCAGGCAGTACACACTTTGGAGTATTAACTACATACTCTTCTTCTGTTGCTGCATTCTTAATTGCATCTTCAGAGTAGTGGAGTTTTTTGGGTTGTTCTTTTTTTTTTTTTTTAATATGAGTATGGGACTTTCTGAGATGAGAACTGTCCCTTTTAAAATTTATGAGTTGCAACAGGAACAACAGAGCCCACAACTCATCTGACAGGAATGCTTTTAAACCTCTGTCTTCCTTTGTTTGTAGAGGAGGTAGGTGTAAATGTAGTAAATGTTTACCATTCCAGTATTATTGAAGTTGGTTAGCATTTGCTTCAGAGCTACAGGAAAAGAGGGGAAGGAATGGTGCTGATGGATATTTAAAGACTAAGGTTTAATTTTTGGTACTCTAAAGCAACCTGTTTTATGTTGGTTATGTTGACAGCTGGCTGAAACATGTTTAGGCTTGTTTTGTACCGCATCTTGGGCCCATAAGACCTTTAACAAGCCCTCAGATTGTTTACCTCTCAATGGGAAGTCTCAGGCTGGTCAGTCACCAGAGGACAGACAGAGCCACACATACAGTATAAAGGCATCAAATACTCCAAAGAGCAGGTGTCCAGCATTTGCTCTGTCTGATCAGGCCATCCTAGAGTTGAGTACACATTGTATGTTAAACCCTAATTATGGGATGTGTTATCCTTTCCAAATGACCATGTCCAGCATGGACGGCATTGCATATAGCAAAATCCCACTCAGCTCTTTTAAGATGTTCCTATCAACCTTTTCCCTAGGCCTAAAACATTTGGTATATGAGCTAGTAATGAATCAGCAGGTCATGTAGATAAGACATTAGCTCATATTCATTCTTGCCATAATCATTAGCCCTGTAATTGATTTACTTCAACATAATCTATGTGTAGACTACACTGTCGGCTCAGAGAAGTCTGCCATGAAGCCTCTACAGAATATCAGACAAACCCCTGAGTTACCCCAGCAGGTCTGATAAGGAGATACAGTGGTGGAGAGGACCTGCTGTGCCATTTATTTCTTTTCCAATCATCCTCCACCCCCATTGTTTTCTGCTGTGGTCAGAGCACACATGTCACATAGGCAGTTGTCTTTCTCTGCTGAGCTGGTTTACCAGCAGAAATGAAAATGTGTGCATTTATTACCAGTTTCTCATCACTTGTTGCTTGCTGTTAGACAATCAATTATCAGTGGGATTTCAGTTGTTTATATCTGATCACTTAAGTCACTGACAAATAAAGGTTCATTTCAGCTGTAGGGTTTTGATTGTGTTATTTTGGTAACCGTGGGAGCAAAAGGCTGTTTCGTGCTTCTTCAAGAAATAGAGGCTGGCTCCACAGTTCAGGCTTTTGACAAATTATCCACCATTTCTGAGGAGGGTCTTCTGCATCTCTTGCAACTTTGTAACAGCTCTGGTGCAGAAAATGGGTTCATTAAGCACTTTGCTTCAGGAAGAAACTGGATGGGGAATAGTCACAGGAAAATAAGCCAGTTTTGGAACAAGTCTCAAGTGGCTACATGGGACTAACCGTCCTACTTAATCTCACCACGCTCTTGGAGATGTAGGTGGCTTCCCGGCAGAGCTCACTGTGTGTGTGCTATGTCAGGGCTCAGCCGCACAATCCAGATAACGCAGCTTATGAAGATACCACGAGTCAGCTGCGGTGCAGTAGCTGCATATGCAACACCCACAGAACCTGCCTAATGCAACTTGAATTAATTCTCATTCTTTGCAGATCAAATGAAATCATTTTACTGCATCAGTCATTGGCTACAGACCTGCACGTGTGATTTTCTCTGCAGGCCTGTCTGTACATAATGTCCTGTTAAGGGGTAGTAAAGTGAACTCTAGATTAGATTCTCCCAGCCTTTTTTATCAGCATATTTTGCAGCATAACAAAGGAGGGTAAGAGAAGGCAAGAGGTTTGTGGGCTCCTCGTTAACCCACTTTCATTCTGTTCTCCCACCAACGTGACTGCACTGGGGGTCCTAGGACACGTGGGAAGAGGTGATCAGCCTCTGTCCTACTCCTTCTTTCTTATGGGACCGCAGGAAGACTCCTGCTGCAGCTCCCCCTCTTCCCCTTTTTGTCTCCTGTTGATAAGGTGATATATTGCCAAACACAGAGAAGAATTGGTGTGCAGGGAAGCAGACAGGTCACACTTGCACTGGAAAAACTAGGCTGACTTTTCAACTAAGACTGGAAGGCACCTACTCCTGCTGGGTGTAGCTGTATTCTAATTCTTCTTTCCCCAAATCAGGATAAAACTTTTCATCTCAGTAAGACCCAGGTGGTGCTAATGCCAAGAACTCTTCAATGCCTCTCCTCTGCAGGCCATACCAGGGAACAGGGATGTCACTTCAAATTTTTTTTTCTGCTGTCAGGCTGCTGGAGCTTCAAAGCAGTTTCTTTCTGTCTGTGCTTTCACGCAGTTTGATGCCTGTGTTTGTGGGGTTTATGCATTAATGTCTCTTTCAGGCAGTCTGCAATAGCTCATTCCACATAGGGTAAAACCCTCTGAGAAATATAAGACCTTTAGTTACTCTGGCTTAATTCTGTTCAAAAGACTATCTCACAAGAGGAGATTAGAGAGATCATTAGTTCCTTAGGTTCAAGAGATGGCAGGAATTAAGAGAAGTTACTCTACTGCCCTGTGAAGTAGTGTGCACGCAGCACTAGAGAGGGGCAGGGGTAAGAAATGGTCTTTCTGAGCTGTTCTCAAGAAAGAATTATTTTCCAAGCAAAAAATATAAAATATCTTTCTCTTGGTACTTCTGAAATTGACTAGTGGCAGTCTTGAATTAATGCAGTGTAATGAAGGGCAACAATGAAGTGAAACACATGTTCTCAAATCCCCTTCCAGCAACTTCTTAGAAATCCTAAAATGCTGAAGCTGCGGAGCCTCTTAATGCCAACTTCAGCTTCAAAACCACCCCAATTTCGACACTTAAAATGTCAGGTTCCTGCCATCATCTTGCTGTGTTTGTGCCATGCCATCATGTCTGAGAGGAGGTGGCATTCTTTCTTCTAAAGACTGCATTTAATCTGCTTACCAAAGGTATGTTTTTTCAGCCATTAAGCTTTGCTGCTGATCAGAGCTCTTCAGAAGGAGTCTTATTTTTTAGTCATTTTTTTCTTCAAGGACAGAAGGAGTTTAAATAACTGAATTTCTACTGTTCCTAGCTGTCTCCATGCCATCTCCTCCGAAACTAAAGCAGTGGGTCTGAATCATCATTGCTGTATTCCAGTTTTGTGCTGAAATCAATAGGTATACATTGGATAAAAATCGAGTAGAGCAGCAGTGAATTATCTCAGCAAAAAGTTGTGGTCTATAGCATCCACTTTTGCAATGCTCCATGGAGTACATTGCTGATTAAAAACTCTGGGTGCCATTGCTGCCTCAAATTAGTTTTCGAAACTGCATAAGGGATAACTTTCTCCTGGTTTTCTTGGAATAGCAAGAAAGTGGAAGAGTAAAGGTGCAATATTGTCCTTATTTATTTTTAATATTTTTTCCTGTGATTTATTATCTGAGACACTGGATTTTTCCCTGAGAGCTATGATTCTTCGACAGATCTATTCAATATTGTCATTTATTTGTTTAGGCTGAGACATCTGAGCTTACAATATCCAGTGTTCCAGTGAAGTTCTTGCAGGCTCAGAGAGTTTGTGAAGTGGAAATTCCTTTCCTGTTAAAAGAATTCTGTTTTCCTTGGAGAAAATGTCAGGAACATCTTAATATACATATATATATATATATATATATATATATAGTTGGTTGGTTGTTTGTTTTTTTGTAAGCACCTTATTTTTATCAATGCCTGTTGAAAACTGTAATGGTTTCATAATATGAATATTGTTTTTTCTGGTCTGCAGAGGTTGAGGGAACTATCAAGAGTTACCACATTACCACAAGGTATTAAAAATATAGAAGGTGATGAGAAAGGCTCAGTGTAACTGCTAGCAGCATATGAAAATGAATAATGTGCAGCTTAACAGTTTTGGTGCTGCTTCTATTACCCTTACCTATGAAAGCTACAGCAATCACCTGCCTTGCAAGTTAGTCTTCTCATCTACCCCAACTCACTGCTATTTGTCTTTTTGGTTTGTTCTGGCTTCAGCCTCAATCCCCAGCCTTCCTCACAGTATTCTGACTTCCAGTAAAATGGGGGGAGGCAAAAAGAAAAAAAAAATATAAAGCCATTCTAAAATAACCCAAAAGTGTGGGGAAACTGATGGAGTTCCCTGTGCCACACTCCCATCATGTAGAGAAAGGAGATTGCTTACAACCTTATGTAGAGGCTGAGCTTGTTCAAGGATGTTCACATGTCCAGTCCGGGATCTAAGTCTCTGCCTCTGAAGAACAAAGATGATAGAAATTTCAACGCAAAATGGCTGACAAGTGCAGCTAAATATGACTTGATGAATCACCAGTGCAATCCAGCAGTATCACAAGCCCATAGTAAAAGTGACTGGTGATAGTTTATCCCTAATGGCACAAAAATTAGGAGTGTGGTATTTATAATATCTCCACATAAGTCATCTTTTGACTGGTCTATATTGAAAAATACAAGCAGTTTTTGATTAAATCTCTGCGCTAAATATTTATTTAGACATCAGATTACAATGTATATGCCTAATAAAATGAATCACAAGGTGTGCATAGGTGGCAGAGACCACTCTGTCCTTGCTGTTAAGCTTGAGAGAGACGCAGAAAGGTTACTTGGGTTAGAAACCAGGTGAAGCAGTCAGCCAAGGAGCTGGGAACAACAGCATTATGTGCTGTCGGACCAAATCTAACCAGCTAAAAATACAAGCAGTGATCTTTGCTGTTAGTTCCATGCTTCTGCTGCTCTGAGACACTACTGAAACCCTTTATCTCATAAAAAAATTTTTTTTTTTTAAAAATACAAACAGAACGCAGTCCTGTAAATGAGAACAAGTTCTAAAGGAAACTCAGGTATTTTACTGGGAAATGTTAACAAACCTTAGTTGAGATAGCAAAGGTATTTAGAGTGAAGATTTCTATACCTATATAGAGACACCAACAGGGACAACAGTCAACGTGTTACCTAAAGCCTTATACTGTATCTTAGCATGCTTTTTTTTTCAGTAGAAAATGTATAAATATGTTCTTTCTCTCAGAGCAACAGAAACAAGGTATTTTAAGCATGGGATTAAAGTTTTGGGTTTATATGTTTTTGAGATTTTTTTTTCTTTGAGGCCTATGTGAATAAAGCTTTTACTGTTAACACTCATGATGGGATTTTGCTTTAATACAAAGACTTGACTCTTTTGACCTGGGAATTCCTCTGAAGTCTTCAGTTCAACTTGGCCATTTTCATGTGTTGAAGAAGGAACATAATGGTGAAAACAGGCTCTGCAAAACCTCTCAGTCTTGGTTTTCTGCCCAATGACACACTAGAGAGCTTGGCTATATGCATGTATGTATTCTTGAAACATCAAAGATGAACAGAAACGGATATCAGCACTGCATTTTTCCTTCCCTTCAAAAACTGCTAGCATGCCAGTCAGTATGGATAGGCTGTGTCTAGTCTATGTCAGCTGGCAGGTCTGAAGAAGGCATCATACACAGGAGCTATCAAGGTTCAGCTCCTCGGATTTGCAGGCCACTGAACTTGATGGATCAATAATCTCATCTGCTCTTCCAAACCTGTTTGCTTCTGCAAGTAGTAACACTGAGGTCGCACTAGAAGCATCTTTGAGTTAACACGTCTCTGATCTGTCAACTGCGGTGTCACCTCTGTAGGTGGCGTGGATGGACCAGATGGCATAGGTGGAGGCTGCTGGGACAGAGTCTTTTGGTGTTTTCTTCCTGTCTAAATAACCTTAATTTCCCACAGAACCTATCCAACAGAAGACTGCTATTTTCACATGAATTTATCCTATGGATGCAGTGGCAATATTACCATAAAATGTTCATTCTATGTGTGTGTGGATGCTAGGGGGCACTGCTTCGAAGACAAGAAGAAAAAGCAGTAGATGGACAGAGTGAGTTCTAAGACTTTTTTTCCCTGCAGGAAAGAAATAATCTTTATTTTGGTTGTATTTTCTTTTAAAACACACTTTTTAAACTCAAAATGTTCTGTTCTATCATTTTTTTGCCTCCTTAAGGAGGCCTACACATACCTTCTCGAGTTTGCCAGCATATTGAAGGATGGAGACTTTCAAGTGTTTAAAGACAGAGACTACTTTTCACTGAAGTCACTAGGAGCTTCATGACTAATTTTAGTAGGGAGGGGGAAGTTGAGCAATTTTTGCCAGCTGACATCAGACAGGAAACTGAGTACCTCCACAATTGCTCATCTGCTGACAATTCAAGAGTATTTTGCTATCTTTAAATAGATAGCATAAAAGGTCACCTCTAGACATGCCTGAAAACAGGAGAAAGCTTGCAAAAATTTCCATGGCTGCTCTGTTTTTATTTCTTTGCTTGGAAAAACTACCCACCTATCTTTGTTCTCCATCCTGTGCCGCTTCTGTCCTCATCCTTCACTCACATACCTGCATATGACTAAAGGCCTTTGGTCCTTTTGATCCAGCTCTTTAAACCATAGAAATGCAGAGTGGAAAGTACCTCTCTGGAAAGGTTATCCAGTCTAATCTCTTTAATCTCTCTCTGACTCTCTCCTTAAACAACATCTGTGCAAGAATCTTAGAAGCATCAATCTCCTTTACCAAGTGACAGCATCTGATGAAAAATTCAGGATATCTACAGCTACCTCCAGTTTAAAGCCTGTTCTTCTTCCTTATCTCCTCTACTTACTTGTAGCTATGGTAGGTTGCCAAGCCTTTCAGCAGGACACTTCTACATTTTGTTCTCTCTCTCTGTCCCTCTCTCCCTTCCCATTTTGTTGCCCAACTTCTCGTAAATTTGAAAGACTAAACATCTCCTGCCTTCTTCACAAGTTAATATGGCCTTGTTGGGCACACTTAGGAGAAGACAGTATTTAAGTTCCATGGAAGATAAAAGTGCTTTTTTTGTCTTAATGCTGGATCACTCTACAATAAAAAAATCATGATCCCCTGAGTCATTCAGTACATGTTCTTCCAGTAACATAGACCAAAATAACAACTGCACTGCCTAGTGATTATGGTCATAAAAATCAGGTAAGAAATCTTGCTTTTTCTTTCTACCCATCTCAGATTACAGGACAGCCATACCATGAGTTTTCCTTGGCTTGAAATGGCTGCCTCTTCCCTCTGCTGAGGAAGACAGAGCAATGGAGAACATACTGGGGCATGTAGGAGGCAGAAGACTACAAGAATAAATGCCCTTGCTGCAGACAATGCTGCTGCTGAGTTATTGATGCCAGACAAATGCTTTTGAAGCATGTGCTCTGAGGTAAAACCGACGTGGTGAAAGGTGGAAAGGGGGAAGGTGTGCTGAGCAGGTAGGTCTGGGAGAAAAGACCAAAACAAGAGGATTTGTGGCATCTTCTCTGCCAAGGAGCTGTGGTGCTGCTGGACTTCCAGACAGAGCACGATGACTTAAACAGTAACAGAAACATTCATTGAAATGACTGGTTTAGCTTTTTGGACAATTAGTCCGATAATTACACCACTTATTTATTATAATAGCCTGCATTATAATGGGTGCTAAGCAAGAGAAATAATGTCTCTAAATTATTTTAGAAATACCCGGAATATGTCACCTCTTTAAATAATGATACAGAATGTCTCCATAAGATGTTTAAATAAGTTGCAGATTGCTGTGTCAGGGCACCCTGCTATCCAGGCGTGCTGGCCACTGTTCAAAAGCCATACATGTTTCCCATAAAAGTCAAACACACATTAAGGAAAAATATCTCTTGCTATGGGGCTGGGAGCAGGACCCCGAGGCTGCTGCGTGCACTACCAGAGCAGGGATGCTTTTCAGCTCTGTGGCAAGTTTTGTACATCTATCAAGGCCCTGTAGTGCTTTGCTTACACCAAGAGCAGGGTAATACATTGCCTGCCCCAGCCTCGGATTGGTTTGTGTCCTGACTCTTTGTCAGATAGAGATGGTGCCTTTGCCTACAGGCTGTGGCAGGCCTATTTATGATCTGCTCAGCACAGCCTGTCAGAGGCAGTTAAGATACCTTCACCTAAGCAAATGCTACTTGCTATTTCCTTGTTATAAAACAAAGGTCGTTTGAACTGAAAATACCTCTGTTCCTAGCAGAAGTGGGGGAGAGCTCTATACAGTTGTCTGCCAAAGCAGCATAGGAGCCATGGGAGAGGGGAAGGGAGCAGAAGCTGGAAGCTAATACAGCTACCACCAAAACACAGATGATGCCGACTGCGTTTGCACGGATAAAACACGCAGTGTACCTATCCAACCCTCAGTCCAGGTGTCAGCCGGCTGCTCCAAGGCTCCATGTGAAGCAGTGCAGCTGTGTGATCTTGCCCAGTTTCACTAATTGCCATTAAGATGTGGTAAAGTCCATGAGCTAAATGGCCTGCAAGACGAGAGAAAGAGATATTCACCAGGTCCAAGGACTCAAAAGGAGAAATACAGCCTTGACAAAGGTATAAAACTCTAAGGAAAAAAAGCGGGGAAGAAGATGTTAATTTGGCAGTGTCAAGCATCAGCCTGTTCTCGTTCAGTGACACAAACGATTTCTCTGCCCACTGTGCTAGAAGGGTTGCAGCAGTTTCCTTAGTGGCGAATGTGGTGGTGAATGTGACCATGTTAGCCCGTGCTGGACAGCCAGGAGCAGGGCTGCTTCAGCAATTGCTCCATTCTCCTACCTCACTGCCCTGACTGAACTGGTTGCATTTTGTGATCTAATTAATTCCAGTCTCCAGCTCCTTCTTCATGCTAACATAGCAGAAGGAAAGGAGTGGTCCAGTTGCTACACTGCTCTCTTTTCAGATTCCCACAGCCTGCATTAAGGGTGGAAATGCAGCGTGAACCCTCAGTAGTTTTATAGAGCTGAGGCTGCTTTCTGTGGGGATTCATCTTCATCACAGTAAATGTAAAACCTCTGTGCCCCAGCAAAGACTGGAGCTGGGATCTGTGAATCCTAACTCCAGTAACTAGCTGAACTAATAGTCAGGCTATGCTTCCTAGACAGCAATGAGTGATTTGCACTGATTTGCATGGAGCAACCTGGCTCCTGGGCAGCCTTACACCAAAAGTTGAGATATGTAATACCTCCATTAACTACCTTTTTATCAGGGACAGGATGGAGTGTAGCTTTATGCATGCCTTGGTTTTGTGATACTGTGCTATATTTTTAAAGGACAAGATGTTCTGTTCTACAAAGCAGCACCTATTGAATGACATGAACTAGCCAGGTACTTAAAATTATAATGGTGGCTAACTTCTAATGGACTGAAAACTGTGTAAACCTGACAAATCCCATAAAATAAAAATAATTATGCCTTCTGTATCAGGTATTTTCAGAACATGAACAATGTGTGTTCAGGAAGAATAAAGCTTCCCTGAAACTACAGGGAAAATAATGGCACCTAGTATTCATGGGGCTGTAACAAAATATTGTTTACAGATCTCCACTGGTTGTGAAATTATCTGTACTGAAGAAACTGGATGTACTCTAAAGCAAAGATTGAAGGAGCATAAAACATGTAATATTGTAGTTACAAGGCACATAAAATCTTATTGGATCTGTGATAAATATTTGTGCCTGAGCAATTTTGCTATTTTACAAACTACTTTCCCTGGAGGATAGTTAAAGAATACAAGGACACCCTATTTATCACATTTAAAGTCTAGCAGCTCCCAATACCTATGATGAGGGTGTAATATACCTGTTCTCAAAAATGTCCAATTAATTGTTTAGTTTTGAATTGAAAATATTCTTTCCCTTTTTTTCTATTAAAGCTGCTTTCGATAGATGTGTCATCTCTTGGGCTGAATAAATAAAGACAGAAGATGTCCCTAAAGGGATGCTGTTTTGGAATTGAAACCATATATTAAACTCCCCATGGGGGATGAGGAACCCACAGTGCAGAGTTTAATAGAAGCACTGCATTCAGCTGCTGTACAATGCTTGGAATTTGTCTGTGGGACTTGGAAGACGCTGAGCTGCACATTTAAAAAAAAAAATGTAAATGCAGGCATGTACTTTGTGAGAATTGTGAACGGGGAAGGAGGGCATTTGAAGATGAAGATAAGACTCCCTGGGTTGCAATGAAACACTTTTTCCAATTTTGTATTTTAAACTCCATAAGAATCTCACACAGACAAATATTTTTTTTTCTTTTAATTTGGCCTTTTGTACATTTACACCAGTAATTTCTTGGGTATTTGTGTCCCTCATTAATTGTTCCTGGGTGTAACCTTTTCGCCCTTCAGAAAGAAGAAGGGAAGTCCCTACCTTTCTTCATGTATGGAAGGAATTTGAAATACTAAAACTAAAAACTAAAACAAATCCTCACCTTCTCTTTTCCTACATCACTTTTTGTTCAAATCTCAAGCTTGTTCCTAGCTCAAGTCTCCAAAGAAGGAGTTTATCTTCACCTTTTTCTAATAGCATCTTATCTGTCGACTTCCTTTTTATTCACTGACCAGCGTGGAGGTTTATCCCTTGCTCTTGAAAACAAGTATTTCGATCATTCCTCATAGACGTGCTTGCTAATTACCAGGTCAAATAGCCACAGGATGTGGTTTAGTGTTCGCATTGAGTCAGGAGTGTGTTTTCTGAAGAATTGATTTGGAGAAGAAAGCAGAAGAGGCTGCCAAGTCACTACATCTGATCTACCACAACTACACTGGGGAGGGCTAAAATCTCTGAGCCTGGTGCAAACCTCTGTGCTGCTGAATGGCTAGCTGACAATATGTAAGAAAACACACAAAAATTATTTGAAACAGTGTCCATCACTGTGCAGAAGCAGTGCAGATTTGGTCTAGGGCTTGTACTGTGTCATTCAATGGGATGTCAGTATTGCCTCTCTGAACAAAAGAAATCTTCTATCCACCATTTGGGGAGGGAGGGGTAATATTTTAAGGAACTGACATATCTGTGTGGTTTCTTGTTTGATCATGACTAGAACAGCAACACTTGAGGGAAGGTGTTTTTGTCTCAGAAGCAAAGTCTCAAGGTAACGTTCAGTATCAAATATCTACAAATATTGAGGCAGTGGGAAGAGGCAGGCTGCTCTGGATGACTTGCAGAGCAGTTCCATATATTTGTATGTGTGTTTGTTGACAACTATACACTATTGCTTGCAGCCCTGGAGCTGTTCTGAGGGTTGTAGAAGAATACTTTTTATTATGGAGTAAGTGCCACCACATGTATGTTCTGCCTCTCATAATTCTGACACTAGACAATGCAGCAAGCAGAGTTAAGTAACCTGGCCCTAACCAAAATGATCAAAAGGAGACAGTTTTGACCAGGTTGCTTTTCAGAGTCATTGATAGGCACTGCCCTACTGAGGCAGTTTTATCCATCTGCTGCAGTCAGATGATTTGGACAGTGAACATGTTTGGAGAGCTAAATGCCAGGGCAGGAAGCTCAGTGCCACACATCTGTAAATAACTTTGTGGTATTCCACATGCTTAAACACCTTTAACTGGATGATCACTTTCTATTAGTTATCTGCCTGGTACTGAGATTAAATTAAAGTCTTGCAACCTACTGGGACAGCTCTCACAACTACAGGAGTTTACAAGCAATTTGGCCACCGGGCCGCTCTAGGCAGCTCACAGAGGCAGAGAGACAAAGTCAATTATCAGCCCTCTCACCCATTTAATTTCTGGAATGGTGATTTAAATAGACAAACAAAGGTGTCTGTAGGTAAAACTAAAAGTCTGAGTTGAATGATCAGATTGAATGATTGGCACATGGCACATGGCGTGGTTTTTAGTTTTGTGTTGTGCATCATAGTCCTGAGCCTAAACTGGATATTTATTATTTCTTTGCTTGTATTGACACACTACTGGGGAAAGCCCTTGCCTCTAGCTGCTCCAGACAGACATTTAAATCAACAATTTTTCTGCTGTCTTCGTAACGAGAAAAAAAAAACGTAGCCAGAAAGATAAACAGGAGATGTCTAAACACATCCAACAACAGTCATCATCTATCTTTCCTGTTCTGTGGTAGCCTGAGGAAAGAGCAGTGGAATTTACCTCATGTCCTGAAAGTCATCAGTCCATAATCATTAAGAAGTGACGCAAAATGCTGGTAATCCATGCCAAGCAAGCAACTTGAGTCCATGTGGAAAGCTCCTGAAAAATGCCATCTGTGTAAGGAAGAAATTCCTTCCTACATCTCAGTTATCAGGAGCAGGAAGCAGGTTGCTATCACTTCTCCAAGGTTTAACTTATGCTTATATCTGTGTTTTGTCGTATGTCTGTATTTCTTGCAGAGAAAAGCATCGAAGTCTGAAAGTCTGAATTCCCCATATTGCAATGTTTATTAATTCCATTCTTTTTTTTTTTTTTTTTAGAGGCGGAAAATATTAAGGTGTAAGCTCAAAGGAAAAAGTGATTTTTCAGTTTAAATGCACGCTTTGAGTCAAAATCAGACTGCTAGACCCAACTTCCGTCTGAACAAGATGTTTTTTTGTCAGCCTAACTGCTTCCTTAATGTATTTGATGCAAGGTTTTCTGTGCATTGACTTCAGCAAGAGCAGGCTGTGTTTTTACAGTTTGCTTTTTTAATCTGTAGTGGGCAGATGGACGTGTATCAATTCATTCTTCAGCTATTAAAGTCATCATTCTGAATCAGTTGATACAGTAACAGAAAAACAAAGGCTAGACCCTCGGTCTGGACCTGAGCTCCAATGCAGTCAGTAAAGCAATGCAGATCGCTGCCGGGTGGGGGGCTGATGCCTACCCTTTAAGCTGTGCAAAACCTAAATTTGAAATGCAGGAGGGAAGGGCAAAGCTTCTTGGTCTCATACCCTTGCTCAGCTAACATCTCTAGGACATCACTGGGGACTAATCCTGCCAGGTATTTTAACACTTGGGGAGTAGACTGCTTACCATCTTTCCAATAGTGTCTGGAAGGCAGGAGAAATGTCTGCCAAAAATGGGGAAAAATGTGGGTGCCATCTGAAGGCATCTGTAGGTGTCCAAGAGGTCATCCGTGCAAGCGTTCTTCAGGACATCTGGGAAAGCCAGAGCAAAAGCATGGGGTCAAGTATGCCAAGAGGAGCACAGGTGTTCAATACAGAAGGTCATCACCGTGTTCTGGTACTGTGGAGTTGGGAAAAGCTGCTGTTTAGCAGGGCATTACTGAAGACACAAAATGTCTGCTTTCTTCCCCCAAGCT
Source organism: Myiotriccus ornatus (assembly GCA_036023395.1). NCBI lineage: Eukaryota > Metazoa > Chordata > Aves > Passeriformes > Tyrannidae > Myiotriccus > Myiotriccus ornatus. The sequence goes on from JAYRBT010000139.1 coordinate 17,277,301, forward strand.
TTCAGGGAAAATGCCCTCTAGGGTTTCAACTTCTTGCTGAGATGGTCACAGAGGCTCATCAGAGTTATACAGCATTTTTGATGCTAAACTAAACCAAACTAAAATAAACTTAACTTAGCCCGGCTAAACTTTCATTGCTTTTTCTGCTCATGATGTTTCCTAAAGCTTTTATTGAAGGGAAGAGCAAATATGAAAACGTTCATGTACAGTAAACTATCTGATTGTGACTATTGCTATCATGATCCCATATGTAGGTCATCATTTTGTTTTGTTAGCACTTTTCTGGGAAATTGCTTTGATGAGTTTAAGTCAGGGGCACTGTTAAAGAAAAGCTGATGGGAGATCTTGTTCTGAGCATTGCTCTTTCCTGGACAGGAGAAAAGAGTTATATGGAAACATAGCAAGAAAACATGTTGGAAGCAAAGGACTGAGATTTGTTCCCTGTAGGATACTATATGATCTTTCCATCTGTGATCATTAAGCAGAATATGAGTGTTTTCCTTAGTGTCTTGCAAAATAAAAAAAGAAGGATGTTTTCATTCATGTTACCAGTAAGAATAAAGGAAGGGACTATTAGAGACACCAGTTTTTGAGAACACCTACAACAAGCATGCTGGGAAGACAGAAAACCTGTCACAAAGTCTCATGTAAGAGAGGCAAACCGTGCTTAATCAAAGCTGACACAAAATCAAGACTTTTCAAGGCCATACCTGCAGTAAAAGTATTCAGACACTGTCAGTCTCTGCAAACATCTCCTGGTGCCACCAGGTAAAAAAAGAAATCCTCATCAGTAATAAGTGATTTTTATTCCACTGTGTATGTCACCAAAAAAGCCTTTCTCAAAACCTGGCTACAGAAATTTCTGAGGCAGTGCTTTGATTCTACAATACCATCTCCAAGGAAAAACCACATGGAGGTGGGTAGCCAGGGAGAAACAGGGTTAGAAAGACAAGACACAGAAGAAGGCTGGGATAACAAAGCAGAATTTAGTAAGACAGACAAGGTCAAACTTCATCCTTTTTCCAAAATGGATGTTCACCCCAATAGATTTCCACAGCACTGCAAAAGAAGTAACCAAGAAAATAATTTGTCCACAGTCTTGAATTATTTCGAGGATGAAGGCAGGTCGTGGTGTCTAGAGAGGAAACAGGCAACTCATCTGGAGACTGAACACAGCAAATAGAACCAGCGATAGGCTGTTAAGGGCAGAGGTAAAATGACCTCTAGAAACCTTTGTTCTTTTTGGTCAAGGTGCTTCCAAAAACACATCCTGGGTGCTTTGGTACTCCCCAATGCTATGTTAAAATCAACACATTTCCAAAATGCCAGTTTTTGCATAATAATGCATGTATTGTTCAAAATGCTTATTTTTAAATACTCTATTTAGTGTTTGTTTCACACGCCACATGCTAGGTAACAGGAGAGGGCTCCATTGTTTTTAAAAACAAATAAATAGACCCAAAAAATCCCTTTTGGCTATGAAAAGAGCAATTTGTGAGACTGCTATAAATGCAACTATTTTCTAGCTCCAAGCTCCCAGACTCATTACTTAGTCCTTTCTCCAAACTTGGCCACCACATCTTTCATGACGTAGTGAGGGCATTGTCTTCAATGGTGACTTCACATGTCTATAGGATTATCCAGTTTAAGTACATGACCAATATTGCTAGTTTCCAAACCCGCTGGATATCATATGCCTCAAGGCGGGGAAGGGGGGTGTGGGTCTGTACTCATTCTTTTCCCCTAGAGGTTTTAGGGAGATGCTTCCACCCTACTAAGGGGCACAGTGTATTACAAGTACAATGGTTGTCTCCTAAAATAGTATCCCAGCTCAATGTCAACCTTGACAGCTTACCTGTAATTGAAGACTTGGGTTGTTGATCCTTCCATCAGCTACCCACTGCTTCTTCTGTCTTTACTACCTGGCAGCTTTGTCCTGAGAGTTTCACCTTGGATGGTCACATATGCTGATTTTCACAGTCGGCACACCTTGTCACAGTGCCCCACAGCAGTGATTCCTGTTGTGTTATCTTTCCCCGATATTTCCTAATATTTCACCAGCCATTGCTATTTCAAGACATTTCTCTGGGTTTTCATCTGCCTTTCACAACACTTGCTTCTGTAATATTCGAGTGTTTTTGCTCACAAACAATTCCCTCTCTCATTAGGGAATTGTTAAATTTTCCAAAGCTATGTGCAAAAGACAGACTTCTCAGCAATCTAATGGAAGAAATTAGTTTCTATTTCTTCTGCTTGATTACTGTCTTGTTTTCCAGAGAAACTATCTGCTGTCTTCTGCTGCCTTGGATCTCAGTTACGGAATGGCCTGTTGGCAACATATTTTGGCAACTGCTAAAAAAAAAATAATAGTTCAAACCTGTTTTGGATTTTGTCTCTGAAAAAAAAAAAAAAAAAAAAAAGGAGTTGTTTTCCAGTATTTATGTGCACAGTTAATTCTGCAGAAATGGATGGTACAGTGAAGGTGTCAGAATCCAGCTGAATATTGGCCACATGTACCTGAGAGTGACAACACCTCAGTCACTGTGCTTCTAAAAGTCTCTTTGGTTTTAATAGCTCTCTGAACAGGTTCTCAAAGTGATCTTGTTTTCTGAAAACTAGAGTTGATAGGTTTTGATTCTGGAAGCAGCACACTTAAGTGCAAAAGCACCTCATGCTTTTTATACTCTTTCAGAGGCATTACTTCCTTTCTTTCTAAGTATTTGTTTCTCAAAAGGATATTAAAGATTGTATAATGTGTAATTTGTGTGATTCACAAACATTTGCATTTTCCAATTATTTCTACAAAAGCCTGAGATGCTGGATACACAGATGTGCTGAGGAACATTCATTTAGCTTCTTTTCTAATATTCAAGTGTTAGGTCTCGCACATCATATGTTGCCTAGGGAAAGAAGCATTTTGGTGGCCTCAGACCATCCTTTGAGAAAACACATCTCTTTCCAGTTTATGAGCTGGAACAGGAAAGCTGGTCATTTCTTTGCACACAGAGCCCAAATGACCTGGGATTCTGCCACGCACAGTGTCTGCTTATGGCTTAATTTTAGAGCCAGCATCTCAGGAAGATTTAATATTTGCTCTTTTTTTTTTTTTTAAGATCAATAATTGTAAACAGTTACATGACACTTAACCCTTGAATGACAGTGACCAAAGTATTTGGCACTTTTCTTCTTCCTTTGATATTTTACTGTGTCTTTTTTAACTTCAAAAAGTTGTTTGTGCCATTTTACTCCCCCAAGCCAGATGTCTATCTGTCTTCATGTTCTGAAAACAATATATGATCAAAGCAATTTCAAAAATAATACAGAAATTTATTACATACTTGCTTTTTAACTATGATTTCTAAATACAATTTAGAAATATGACATAGAATAAACATTTATAATGCCTCTGCTAATGGGAGGTATTTTTCTATGACTCCCTTTCCAAGAGGAGATCTACAGACTCATAAAAAAAGTCTAGTTGTGGGCTATATGTTCTTTCTGCCTTACACATCTTTTTCTATAGAAAAAGTTGTTCCCACATGCTGCCACAACAATAGGTGGGGGAAATGTTATTTCCATTCCTCTGGTAAGGAAAATTTTACCGTATGAAGCATGTATCAGTAATTTCTGCCATGCAGCCGTTCTTGGCATGGAAGCCTTCATTGCTAGACTGTATCCTTTGCTAGTCTTTAACTTGACCTAACACTGTTCATACATGGCTTTCTAAGCTGTGGTCGAGTTATCAAACAACTCTGAGTCCCGCTTTTTGTTGTCTCCATTCATAAACTTGCACCTACGTCCCACGCCATATACAGTGGCACAAACTTGTCTGCAGACTTGCAGCAAAATGCTGTAGCGTGTTCCCCAGAGCCTCGTAAGATGCTTGTTGCCTCTGTTTTTGTAGCGTACCTTTCAAACGGGAGTGCAAGGTCTATGGTCCACAACCTAGCCCTCAGCTGGCTTCTAGACTTACCCCCACCTGCAGCAGAGAGCTTGTTGAAGCCATGGGCTGTCAGACTCAATTATTTGCACAGCATCTTAATAGGACTTGCAGTTTTCCTAGGGAAAAAAAAAAAAAAAGAACACACCACCAGCAAAAAATGCCACCAGGGTCAATTGTCCTTTCTTTAAAATTGGTTTTATGGAATTCATCTCTCCCTGAGAGATTTGAGGCACTCCTGGAATTACTGCATAATCAACTCATGTCTTCTCTGGGGACTACACTACTATGAAATCAAATAATGTTGTAATCTCGATGTGAAAACCAACTTCAGTCAGCACCTTTGATCTCAAAGGTTTGCGAGTGTCACTGAAAGAATTACTTTGACCCTGATAGTCTTCCAATCAAATTGCAGCAAGTATTGACTATGATCTCTCCCAAACCCGCAAATCAAGCAAGAAGGAGCCTGGGCAGGTCTTAATGAGAGGATGCCAAAAAAAGACTCTCATCACATGAGAGAGGTATTTTAGGAACTATTGCTTTCCTGAAGGGCTTTCCATAGTTGTAGCACTGCAGTGTGGTTTAGTAAGTGCAGATCGAAAGGATTACTGTTTGCACTGCTGAATGTAACTATGGTCCAAATCCTTTGTGCCCTACAGCTGTCCCATGGCCTTATTTAGAGAAGTTAAGAGGTAACTTTTCACTCAAAAGAAGGTTGTGTGAAATCGGCTTTCATCAGAAGGGCATCATTCTTGTTTCCCTATTTTTTGGCAACAAATATTACAGCAAAAACAAGATAGGGGAAAATGCACTTTTTTATTGCTTTGGTCAGTCTTTTCTGTTTTCAGTTCCGTTTTTCATTGGTAACAAAGAAGGCTGATTTCACTGGCATTTTTTAGGAAGAAAAAAATTCCTATGGAAAATAATTGGTGTTTTTCAACTGCCTACATATGAGAGTCCTGTAAACTCTAATCCTGCAGCTGAGGCTATGAGCAAAGCGCTGTTGAAATCAATGGAGCAGAGCACGACTGGCAGCAAGAATGATTATAAGATCAGTGACCAATTAGGCAAAAAGACAGTTCAAGACTGTTATGATAGTGAGAACTAAAGCATTGTCTTCTTAGGTAAGACAGATAAATCACTGAGAAGGGATCCATATGGCTTTGTAGAAAGGAACCAAATACCAGTTCTAAAATATTGTAGTCGATCTGCTGGAAAAACAAAAGTGGTTTTTTGACAACATTTTGCAGCAGTTTCTTAAATTATTATATCTAGAGAATAGAAAGACACCATAGCTTTTTGCATTCAAGTTAACATTGGGGTGAGAAAAATATTTGGTTTTCATCTCTACCAGTTTTACTGCATGCTGTAATTGCATCTTGGGCTGTATCAAGGGACACATTCAGCCTGCCTTGCCAACTCGCTTCCACTGAAGTTATGAGAATCTTTATTTGATTATCATACTAGACATAGGAGAACATTTTCATACAGTGCCTATGTTTCAGCCACTTCCTTTTAAGTATTCCTTTGCAAGTGGTTAATGATAATGATGATTTGATAATTTCTTTATTATTATATTTTCCTGTGGAAAGAAAGGCTAGGCAGTCACACAATTCATCTATGTTCCCTTGCTCTCCAAAATTTCTGAACCTTTTTGATCCCTGTTAAGCATATCTGACACATGGCAGAATTTTCCAAGCTTTTAGTTTTCTACAGAGTTTATAGAAGGAGGCGATTGGTCTCACTGGGAGTGGTTAAATGAAGGTGATTTGAGGATGAGCCGACACTTCATCAGTCATCAGGGCCACGGCACAGGAAACAGCCATTAGAAACAACCTGGATGTAAGAAAAGCCCCAGTTGCAGCTTTTTGATACTTTCTTGAGTACGAAAGCCAGACTGCTCTCGGACGCAGAAACATTAGACCAGGCTACAGCAACTTCCTGCCCACAGACATTACAGTAAATGCTTACAGCATGCAATCCGCAGGAAACTGTGTTGCAGTGGGGGTTAGGGCTCTCTTGGGCTACAAGAGAAAGAGCAAATACTTTCCATGCACAGAAGAAAGGAAGAAAAAAAAATGACATCATATTATGAAGCTTAGAAAGTTATCAGTAATTCATTAAAGGAGCTCTAAGTGTTATTAGCTCTGAAGAAGTCATGATCTACTCACAGATAGTCTGCAAGTACAAAGAGATGAAATGCACCAGATAGTTTATCTGTTCTATGGGAATCACTTTGTTCTAGCCATTATTTTTTCTATATAATTTCCTTCTCTATAATTCACTTTGCCTTTCATATTGTTTCTTTCTTTAAGATCATTTCATATTTGCTTTTATTTTCTCATTTAATTATGTGCATTTAAAAAATAATACTGAAATGTTTAAACAACTCATTAAAACCTGCTTGTAATCCTCTGTCTGGGACAAAAATTGCTACTGGTGTTCAACAGCTCAGCATACCGTAGCTTTATCAATCTTATAGAAATCTTGTAAATCACTACTGTGAGCTGTTTCCAGTTTCTTGTAAACCAAGTGAATCGCAAACTGGATCTCTCAAGAGATTGTACAGGCACTTTAACTGTCTGTACAGCTTCTGTCTTCATCCACTCCAGTGGCACAAGCCTTTACTCCATAATCACTGCTACTCATACAGCCCGGAGCTTCACTGAGTTATTGGAAGGTGAGAGTAAGACTTTCAAAGACAGCATTTTCATGCTTATAAATTTTATTGGTGTCATCTTGTTCGCGAGATATATGCAGGTCTCCTACAGTATCTGTGACATCCATATCCTGTCTTATAATCATACTGCGCCACAACCATCACAATGATTAAAGAGGTTACTTTTTTTTTATCTCGTGTGGTGAGATTAGAGAAGTTCAGTTAAATGGGAGAAGAATGATGAAGAAGCAGAGTTATATATCACGATCAGTTTCAGAAGGAGACCTTTAGGGGAACCCTCCCTGTGCCTCTGAGGTCTCAAGGAGCAGCATTTTCAAGTTGTAAGGTAGAGTGGGCACCCACTTCCCACTCTCCTTTTGGGAGAGCTTAGGACTGGGTCCTGCTTTTGAAGCAGATCTTGTCCTGATAAAAAGCCTGCAGCAAGACTACAAACCCCACTTGACAGACCAGACACAGCCACGAGGTGACAGGCATGAATTTGATGGTGGCACTCGGAGGGGAAGTGGCTGCACGCCACAGTGGGATGGGGAATCCGGCCCAGTGGGAGGCTCCAGGAGAATGTACTTGTCTCCATTCCCTTGCACCTATCAGCCACTTGTGCCCCTCCCACCTAAGTGATGCTGTAGTTTTGCTGCTGATTCACAGCATTCTTTTCGCTGTTCCTGTTTCTGCCCACCCTTCTACACTGATTCTCTTCTGCAGTTTGCCCATTTGACTTTAGACAGTGGTTTTGATTATAACAAGTCTCCATTGTTGTTGTAGTGGAGACAATAATAGCCTCTGTGTATCTTCTACCCATAATTATTAAAACAGGATCTGGGACTCACTCTGACTCCATAAAGAGAGCAAGGTGGGTGTGAAGGGCCACAGCTGCAGGGCCAGAACTGGGTCTTCTGGAAGTCCCAGTTACCTCCAATCAGCCCATGGTTCTGCTGTGCCCTTTCTCTGAAATTGAGGCTTGAATACAAAAGCGATTACTGTGAGTCTCCTGGTCTGCTGCCCCACTGAAACTGCTCAAGAGGATAAGCTTTTGACTCAAAAATCACTCGGTTTAGGTTTTGTACATACCATTGCTTGCAGATCCAAAATGGATCACTACAGTATTTGTAGTTTACTTGGGGAGGAAAATGGGGAGAGTATTTGTGATCATCCGTCTAACTTCAAGATTACCAGAGCACCAAAGATATGTCTTGAAGCTGAGAGGGGAAATTCTGAATTGGAGATGTCAACTTGTCCTTAATGTGTCCCGGTTTTCCCAGGCACAGTATGTCTCCCATTAATGTGTGGTAGATGGAACAGATGGGCTGCAATGCTTGAGCAGGAACATGGGTTACAGGGAGCCTGAAAGACTTTGTCTTTCACTTAAAACTGTTAGCATTGTTTTAAAGGGCAGTGAGTCTTTGTAATAGTGCCATGTCCTAAACTGCTGAACAAAGGGCACCCACTGCTATGTGGTCTTACTACTTCTGGAAAACACTGTAGACCTCACAAATAGAGGCACAATGAGCCACCACCTTTTTTTTCTAAAGGTTGATGATGGCGGAAATCACAAATCAGAGCACCTACTTCTTCATACTCCTGCCTCAGTTTTGTCTTCTGTAGACCTGGGCTGGTAACAGCTCCCTACCAGGGATGCTGCAAAGATTATTACACACTTACCAGATTATGAGGCAATTTTAAGCATTATTTTTATTCTAAGTATCACTTTTTAAACCATAATGCCCCTGGGAAGAATTTAAGTGGCTCCCTACCTACCGTCTTACGCTTACATTCACTTTTAAGGTAGATCACCTTCATCATCTCATCCTTGTCCCTAATGTTACCAAAGCAGATTACAGCTGTCGTTTTCAAAAGCAATTTTCTGAGTCCTATTCTCAGCTACAGTAGAGGGAAGGAATTTGGAAGAGAGGGACCCTTCTCCGCTTCCCCCATCCATCTTTTTCCCCAGTTTCCCAGGTAGTTTTTCTGCCTAAACTCTATTACATCCCCCACGCATAAAGAGTAGGCTGTGTTTTGCATACTTCTGCTAATGAGGATAGCAGAAATTCTTAAAGTTATCCCCAGAGCCGTGGAAACAGGATCTGAGCAGCAGCTGTTCTTGAAGGCTCAGCGCTCTCCCTTTCCTGCTAGTTAAAAACTCGAGAGCAGTTTCCTCTGCCCATGTGCCTGCTGGTAGCGGGCAAGTTTCTCTCTCGTCACCCGGAATGTTTCAGCAAACTTCCCTTTGAATTTAAAAGAAGGTTTTTTAATGTGTGCTTTTAATCCTGGCAGTGAGGCCAAGTTTGGACTCTGTGATGATTTTCAGACGCTCAAATGGATTGCCCAGTAGAGGGAGCAAAGGGAGCACTGTGGACACTGTACTCTTTCAGAAACTCGCAGAAAGTCTTCCCCAGTGCAAGCCATCCTTAAGTGCTTCTCCCCAGTCCCGAGGGTGGGTCGGCGTGGGTAAGTGTGCCACTGAGCCAAATGGAAACAACGACCAGGAGAAAAACGGCCTTTGGACAGCCAGGTTCTGAGTGGATGCTGTCAGTGTAGCCAGACAGAGCATAAACTGCTGGTGTCCAGGGTTTAAAAATATTTTCTTAATACTTGCTTATTTAAATTCCATACAATAATTTATTTAAATAATATATAAAAATTTTGATCAATTATTTAAATTAATTACAATGCAATTAATATGTGTAATGTCATACCATGCATTTATTAATATAATAATTAATATAAATAGAATTTAATAATAATAATTACTCTTTAACAAATTTGGGATTGATTCCCATAGACAGCACGCGGTTTTCCCTCAGGAGTGAACAAGGCCTCATGAGCAGCTAGAGCATGCCTAATTCTGATACAAGCACAATTTCCAGCCTGTTGTATTTAGTTCTGCGTATCGGCCCAGGGAGGTGCTGTACCAAGGTCTCGGTGGGGTGGCAACTGAAAGCATTTTTGCTTGGAGGTTGGGTTTGCTCACTAGAGGCGGGATCGGCACCGACAGCCTGCACTGCTCACGCTGCAATAGACAAGCACAAAGGTGCAACAGAAATAAAAATCTCAGCGTTGGAAGACGACGTGTCAGTTTTCTGGTTACAATTAGTTGTACACCTGCCTTTCACCAGTTTAGTGATGACTGTCTAAATCCACGTAGTGCATACTCTCTAATTAGTTTACGAAACGTTACAAAAGCCACTAGGTACATATTCAGAATATTACTTCATGGGTTTACTAAATAGGAAAACTAAAGACAGGACAATATTTTCCTTTTAAGTAGTCTGGCCAGGTCAACACAAATCCTCTCCTTTCACAGTAATGCCAAAATCATCAGTGCTATTTTATTTAGGTAAATTAGTGCTACTGTATTGTATTAGTGCTATTGTATTCAGGCTATTTCATTTGGTGATCTGACTTAAACATAATTTTCTTCGCTTTTTTCGAAACTTTAGAAAATTGTCTAAACAAAGGCAGGCCATGCTTCTCCCTAAAAGTGTATGCCACAGTGAACTGAAAAATTATAGCATATCTTATTAAAAAATATTGAATGAGCCAAATATTTTTTGCCTCTGCATCATTGTCACGGCTTTTATTTAAAGAAATAATTTTTACTGGAAAGAAAATTCATGCCCAAATTTTAGACTTTCATTTATTTAAAGTAGCAAGTAAGAAATTATTTTTAAAAGAAGCTTTTCGAGAAGTCCCTTTTTCTCTGAGTGTCAGAAAAAAAATAAAATGTACAATAAAATGTACAATAACAAATATGGAACAAAAATTTAAAACTTACCATTAGGTTCAAGTATCTGTGGATTAATTTCCAGGGAACAGGCTATACTCTGCCTTGCTCCTCTCTAATTTCAGAGTGATTTGTTTGTTACTAATTTGTCTTATTTCGGCCTAAATATGTATGCAAGGTGCAAAGCGGTGGACCAGAATAATTAATGGAAGAGCATATAGGAAAGCTAGGCTGTGTTTCCATTTGTGTCCAACAACAATAGTCCAGGAGCATTTCATACCAGAGGCATGCTTCTAAGCGAGTTACACAGGCTGAATCAACTTTTGAAATCAATAGGAACAGAGCATAGGAAAAAAATCCATGCTATTTCAATTCCAACAATTACTGGAGAGTTAACCAGCCTCTCAAAAAAAACGTTATCAGGACTGACACATTTCTAAAGTGTATTCTGATTTTAGCTGAGCCTTATCTTCCGACAGAGAAATGTTTTGTTGGATATATTCCAGCTTCTTCCTCACTTTATTAGGTTTTTAATTCTTGCCTTTTCTTTTTAATACAACAATTTTTTTGCGCACTGTGGTAATTGGAATAGAAGTAAGAGTGTCTCATTCTTCTGGCAGTCATATTCCCTTCAGTGGCTTTCTTTTAAGTAACAAGCCATCGCAGCAGTGAGAACTAAAAGGCTACACAGAGGCACATCAGGTGGCTCTGATGATTGAGTGGTGGTTAACAACGGGTAGCTTATTGTGACGGCTCGACTGCCACCATTTCAACGAGACTGAAAGCGCATACACGCGTGCGTTTAGAATTCCTTAAAGGTGTATTTTATTTGATCCGTAAGGGATCACTTCAGCTCTCACAAAAGTATCTGGCAGAAAATACCTTTGTTCCCATGAATGGGAGTGGGTTTACTTTTTGGGCTTTTTCCATCTCTCCTGGTGCTTTTATTTGCAGCCATTTCAAGTCGGAGTTGTCGCAAGTCTGGCACAGGGTGAGACACTTTTGTGAGCACCCTTGGCTTTTCAGCTGTGATGTTTTACATGTTTAAATGCTCCATGGATCTACCACGTAGAAAATGAACAGTTACTAATAACAGTCTGAGATATAAACAAAAAACAAAAAAAAAACCAGTAGCAATCAGAGCCATTAGCTCAACCCAGAGTCTGAAGATGTGTGATGATCTTTCAGAAACTTTTCTTTCTCCATGGCATACGCACAGGCCATGTCATGTTACATGCACAGTGGAGCCCCATCCTTAACATTCACAGAAGCTGGCTATTTTTCTTGTGCTGCACATGTTTGCTGCCACAGAGCTTAAGGTGTGTCTGGTGCCCCAGATGCAGGAAATGAAAGCCATGGAGTTTTGCAACAGGGAGTTTTGCTACATGCACAACACAAGCTAGACAGCTAATCAAGCATCATCAGGCTCCCCACTCACTTCAGGAGATGTTTGGCCTTTGGCAGAAATCAGCACTGTTGTATGGAGTGCAATGGCAGATATTTGCTATCTGTACAATTAGAAAACCCTTGGGACCACGAAAACAGCTTTGTGAAAATGCAATTGCAAGCCTTGTTCTTTGCCATATGACTGCTGGGTGCTTCCTTCTGTACTATAACACATAGTACAAATACATATGCTGAAATGAACTGAAGGTCACAAATGACGTGGAGTTCCTTAGTGATGAGAACTGGCTCGTGGAACCTGCATACTAAGCACTGGAAACACCTTGAGTCTTCAAAGTCCAAAACAAACAAATAAACAAACAACAACCACCAAAACAACAACAACCACAACAACAAGAATATAAAAGAAGCACTGGGGGTAGGAAAAAAAAGTGTGGTTTGGTCTTTGGCTAACACTGAGGTGTTTGCACACAAACTCTTTGCATAAGGCCAGAAAAACAGTAACGAAATTACAGGGAACAGGGAGAAAGCAATGCAGCCAAGGGGAAAAGATTTAAAACTCAGTTGCCTTATGTATTCCTTTTGGAATCATGGGAGCAAGCTGTCTTATACACATGTGCATGCATACATACTCTTTGCAGTGGCAGAAGTAGAGGAGAGCCCAGGAAGCAAGCACTACCACTGCATACTCATCTCTCCCAGGGAAAACCCTTTGGTCCTGGTGCCCCATGAGGGAAACAGCCCCTGAGGCACTGCTGGGACCAAAGCTCATGGCTCCTCTCTCTGTGAGCTGAAATCCTTCTTTCTTATTAAGCACAAAAAGGTTCAAAGCCATGATTTCAAGCTTGACCATGACCCCCTATGAAAACAGGTCAGGCAACTAACTCACCATGAAAAACATTCTTTTTTCCCCCTCCCTTACCTCATTCTAAATCTATTTTTACTTTATGGGGAGATTAGATACCAGCACACACATGTGTGATGCCCTGTGTCATGGACTCAATGAATCCCTCATTTTATCCCTTTCCATTTCATCCCAGCTCCATAAAATGCCCAGGAAGCATCAGTTTAACAGTGTGATGACAGTTTAATTATATCAAGACTGCAGCAGAAGGGGGAGTATTGGAATTGGAGGCAGTTGTGGGTTAGAGTCAGGATGTTTGCGGCTCAGCCTTCTTCGAGCCTAAGTAAGGGCAGCTTGGGGGCAGCTGCTGATACTTGCATCTGTTTTTCCCCACAGGTATGATGTCCCATCCAAGGTCTAGTGGCTGATCTGTATGATAGGGTTACAGTAACTCTAATTTCTTTCTTTGATTTCCATTTCTGAAGCTTATGATGCTAAGATTTGTGCTCAGCATTATCTGAGTGAGCAGCAAAGGATAATAATGCAGGTACACCACAGCCATAATCCCAGTCTCAGTAAAATTCATAGCAAAACTTCCACTCACTCAAAGAAAGGCAAGCATTCACCTTCAGCTTCCCAGGAAAAAAATAGGAAGCTTTAAACTGAGAAGGCTCTAAAAGATTTATTTTGGTATGAACAAAGTGCCTTTCCCCACAAAGTCCATGGCTATTAAACTTGGACTTGCAGCCTTTCTTGTGAGAGACATACACTGTAGCTGTTTTACAGCTCTGTAGAGTATAATGGACAGAAATTAAACTGGTTGCTGTAAGTAATATCAGGGAGTAAAGTTTAGGTACTTTGACTCCCGCATTTCCACACATCTCAGATTTTAATATTTGTTTTCCAGCACTGTTTTATGTATGAAAGTGCCCTGGTTCCAAGTGTGCACACTCAGGATTCCCAGGTAGGGGGCATTTTATAGACCTTTTTATAATGTCTTATTAACAAAGTCTTGTTTTCAGCTGGTGATCTATTTTAATAAAACATGCACATGATTATTCTATGCTTTATTTACTATTTGCTATCATTTGGTTAATGCGTTTGTTTTGCAGTATTCTCCATTCTTTTGTATTTTTTCCTAGCATTCTGATATATGCATACATTAAGTTTTTTTGCAGTCTGAAGAAAAATCACTGAGATAATAACACCTTTTTGTTTCATGTCACCATCTGCTGCGTCATCTCTGCAACACAAATCATCTTTATTGCTATCTTTATGTACTATCTTCTAGAATAGATCTTGGATAAAATCTTCCTCTACTCCTGCATTACCAAGGTAATATGACACAGAGAAACTCTTTCTTGCCTTCAGTATTTTCAGTCTTCTACATTTAGGTTCCCTTTTATCTTAGTGTTGGCGTGCCTGACCTTTTAATGCAACGATTCTCGGTGCACCAGCATCAGGCAGAGAGGTGCTGTGCATCCTATATTCCAGACTGAGAGCTAAGACCTGCCTAAGGTCATACTGGACTGCTTATGGAAGATTAAGGACTCAACTCCAAGTCTTTCACATAACAGCAAACTTTCTCCAGCACCAGACCCATCAGACACTTCAATTTGCTGCCATCCAGGCTCTGCCTGACTCTTACACAGCCTCTTTCCAGGACATCTCCTGTAAAAAACACAGCTTGATTCCTGGGGTCCCACTACCCCACTCCCCCCCCCAAAAAGTTAGTTATTTTAAAAATAAGGTAGCATAAGAAATCCAGGTAATTTGTGATGTAAGTCAGAGAGGTCTTTTGACTGCGACCTACTGGATTTTCATTTATTTATTGTATTTCCATGACAAGATTTTGGTAGCAGGGGAGCTGTAGGAGGGATTTGTGTGACAAGACATCAGAAACATTCCACAGAGACAGTTCCAGTGACCCCAAAAAGGACCCAGTTCTGGCCAAAGTTGAGCCCATCAGTGTGCTTGGGGAAATCAGTTTTGCTGGTTCAAAACTGTTGTGCCCATGACAGTAATTGCCAAGTGTTCTCCCTGTCCTTAACTCAACCCATGACCTTTTTGCCATATTTTCCAGCAGCCAGCAAAGGTTAACACACAACAATATAATTATCATTGTAGCCTGCTTTGGTGAGACCACTGTCATTACTCCACAGAGGTGCTATTGGTATCTGAGTCAACACATGTTCTTCTCTTAGTAAAGATGAAGAAGTTAATTGAATTAACTCTTGCATGCCACATTAATACTGCTAGGACTGAAAGGAGGATATGGCCTGTTGAGCTTGTGTTATTGCTGGTTTTTGTCTTAAAGTGGAGCTCTTGTTTTTATGATATTTCCTAGCAAAAAAAAACAAGTGTCATTTTATCTTTAACAGCACCTACTTTTTAAAAATCCAATAAACATGGCATAAAGTAGAGAATTAAAGTGTGTTACCTATATGAGTGCTCTGAAGACATTGAACATCAAGTAGTTTGCCTTTGTCACCTCTCTGTCACTGCAAGTCACCCAAATAAGGTTTACTGTAACTGAGCTAATGATAAATCTGCAGCTCTGTAAGAACAGCTTTCTATCTTTAGGCTTCAGCTATGCTTTTCTTTTGTGTGTATAGCCTATTTATGGAATGCTGCTGTTGAACTTGAATGCAAACAAGAAAAGCGTTCCTGCCTAAATTGTCTATAAATACCTTGTGGAGGAGCTTGAGGGGTTTTACTGTCCATGTTTTTGTGAAGTCCTCAGTGTGCTGCTCTACTCAAGTATTTGTTTGTTCCTCATTCAATATCCATTGTCTGCCTTCAAAAAGTGACCTCCTGAAATGTACACCCCACCTCTGTATGAGACTGCTATTTTTATATAACCCTGAGAACACTGTTGCTGTATGGCCTTCATGAGGCAAGAAAATGCAGAAATGTGCATGGAAATTACCTTCTTCGATATACCAAGGCACAGAAAAGCATACAGATTTTTTAGGAAAATAACAAAGGAAAGGATTTTAACTGAAATAATGCTGTAATCTATTAGACTAGATCAGACTAAGGTTTACTTGTCCCATATTCCCATTTTGAACAGTGGTCAGAATAGGATGCAAATGAGGACAATAGAAGAAAATGCAGAGCAGAAGTGTTAGAGGATAATTTGTACCTAGGAAAATTTTGCTCATTAATTAGGCAAAGATTCATGCCCTCAAGCAGAAAGCTTTCAAGTATTTTTCAAATCCTGAGCTTTGGGTTCATCTCAGGGTTTTGGGTTTTTGGTTGTTTTTTTTTTGTTGACATCTTATGTAACAATCTCAGCCTCTTCTTGCTGGAGTATCACATGTCAACAAGTTCTATAGGCTGATCACTCAACAAACACACGGTTTCTTTGAAGAGTTCTAATTTAACTGTTTTTCTGACTCTTTGAATAATTTTAGAGTTTAAGCTGGAGGTGGCAAGGAGTGTAGCCCTCTAGAAATTTAGGCACTTTGACTTCCTAGTACATCCTTCTGTATGGCTTGAAGCAGAGAGAGGGACAAGGATAGTAACAAGACATCCTGCACAATTCAATCCAAGTTGCACAGGGCACTCTAATTTCTCTTTTCTCCTCGTGATTGGGTTTTATGATGTTATTGAACACTCCTGTATCTTGTGATGGGGTTGTGGCCATTTTTTGGGTCACTGCCCTCAACAGCCTCCAGCAACACTGAGGGTGTCACATCCCTTACAGCTCCCCCTAGGACACCCAGGACTGGAAGGGCTGTCCAGAGCAGTCACCACAGTTTAGCAGCCAAATTACAGAGCACATCATCCCAGTCATGGGGCAAATACACAGATGCTGGCTTTGGAAAAACACACATGGGTGTAAATTGTATTTACACCCATGCAGATGTATGTGCTTTTCCAAAAGGTTTTGAAATAGTGAAAAGCAAACTCTAAATAGGCCAAGAGCAAAACAAATCTGCTTTTAAATAAAAAAAAAAAAAAAAAATTTCAAGAGATGAAAACTGCAGCCTACACTAAGCCTCATTTGACACTGGAAATATGAACATTGGCCACAGTTTTGATAGGAGCAGTGCAGTGTAGTTAAATTTTCTTCTGTTACCAAACAGAAAATTTCTAAACTTCAGCAGAAAATTGCAAATTAAATATATTAAATTTAACTTTAAGTTGTCAACTAGCAGCCTTATTCACACATGATTCATTGTTTTTATCTATTGTAAGTCAGTCAGTTGAAAACCATAGAGTTAATACATCTCCTTTCTGCAGTAATTTATGGCATTTTGACACTGGGGGGAGGGATTATACCTAAAAATAAGAAACACTATGCAAAACAAAATTAAGAGGCACCTGACTGCACAATAACTTGAGATTTTGCTTTGGTGATGTGCATCAATTATTACATTTACATTTGCTTAATGTTTCATGATGTAAAATACCTTTCAAGAAAGGTTTTGTTCCAGTGAAGTTGAAGCGAAATAGGAATTTGTCAAACAAGAACTGTACTTGGATTTATGCAGCTTAAAGTAAAGCCTGAATAATCAGAAATCAGACCCTAAAATGAAATGTTGGTTTTATAAAAACAGATGGGGAATATGCTATCCAGAAAACGATTCACCCAGTTTTACAAGGACAAAAATGTTCACTTATCAAATTGTTCAAGAAGCTAAACAGGCTGACATCACCATCTCTTGGGTAATATTACACTACAGGTCTGTCTGGGGTTTTTTTTGATTTTTTTTCTTCTCATCCTATGTAGCTCAAGTCCTTCAAGTACTAAATGCTTTGTGAATGCTGTTGTTGATGTGGCACTCAAGTCTCTGAGGCTGTAGGAGGAGGGGTTGTCAGCGTTGGGAAAGGGTGAAGGTGTGTGGAGGTGAGGGGGGGATTGGAGGGAAAGGGGATGTTTGTTACCCCCTCCAGGATGCCCAGAACAAAGAACAACATGAAGGCCTGGGCAAGGGTGACAGTAAAAATGAGGTTTTACTGAGTGTAACCCATTGCCACGTTGTGTTTCATGGGATATTTGTGAAGTCAGGCCAGTTTTTTCCTGCTCATGCTTCATCACCAGAAATAGTAGGTTTATGAGACAAATCTTGCCTTCCTTACAACAGTAGGATTATGCAGGTATAAATGAGACCTTAAATAGGTCCATTAATAAATCCTCAGTGCAAATCAAAAGCATAGTAGACAGCATTTGCACAGCATTTAAGCAAAAGACCCTGTTCTGTTTGGCAGTGGAAGTTGACTGAAGCTTTATTAAACCTCCTACCAAAAGTGCCAACTTCTGGTAATGAAATAAACTATTGTATTTTTTCTTGTTTATATCTAGAACTCATGTTTGAATTTCGGAGTAGGCTCCAGGACCAGAGACCAAAGGAAGCAGCAGTAATAAATAGACATAAAACGGTGGGATAAAATTGGAGTATTCGAAACAGCATTACCCCCAGATGATGTCAGAGCCTTAACTCTTTAGCTGCTTTCTGTTGTGAGATAAATTAGCAGCAGAAGTCTGTCCTTAGATTCAAGGAGCATGGCTAGTGCTCTCAGGCCCTAGTAGAGGTCAGGTATTGAAATGCTTAGACAGACTCAGGTTGTTGGCTCAAGACCAAGGAAATAAAATTCCTGTCTCAAAATGCACCTGTCAGGCGTTTTGTTGAAACAAACTTGTTTGTTTGTCTGTCTGAACTGCTTTGTGTCCAAACAGGAGGGAGGACATAACCTTTCAGCAAAGGTGTGGAGAAATGTACTGGGAACATTTCTTTGTGTTTTCAGGGCAGATAGAAAACAAAAGTCAGACGTGACCCCTTGCTGCATGTGTCTCTGCATTCTTCTCCCCCGTGTCTCTTCCCTTTGGACCAGCCTCACTTGACAAAGAGTTAGGGATGGTTCATTCTGCTGTTAACACTCTGTGCTGAAGTTAAGTTGGCCACGGTGCGCAGATGTTAATTCAATGGCTTGGTTTGTGCAATTCAATATATAATTTAACGTGCATAATCTGAGCAGTACGATTGATTTAACATCAGTGTGGGAACTTTAGCTTTCAGTTTTCATGAGTTATGTGTGTTTGAATTCTGAACTTTAATGCTGTACTAATGTAGACATTTGCATTTAATGACACAGCTAAGCTGAATAGGCCTGCCACCCTTCTAAACTCTTACAAGTTTCTCTGTGAAAACCTCTTGCTGAAAATATGAACAACAGCTGGTAGATTTCCTGACTGAAATGCTGTAGGCTTGATCATGAAAAGAGAAGAAACACAGCATCAACAAGATCTCATGAATCTTTTTATGATCATTATCTTAATATATTATACTCCTTGCATCTACTTAAATAAAGCAAAATTATTTAATATTCATACTGAAACATAGAAGGATGCATGACAGAACCACCAAAGAGATGACAGTAACATATTTATCCCAGATTCTTTAAATGTTTGTGATTTTTAAAATAAATCAACCAAATTATGCAGACAGATCTGAAGGAAGATGTCAGAAATAATCAAAACATTCTTGCTCTGACTTTGGTGTACGGTTGAAGTTATGTCTGACTTTGAGAGGCAGACCCTAATACCCTTCCTGCTGCTGAGGTGTCCCTTACTCCATCAGCAGGACCACTGATTTCATCGGAGCTGCTCCGAAGTGTGAGGTTTTGTTGCTTGAGGTTCTGCTGCATTCAAGGAGAGAGTTTGCTAAGTGAAGAGGATCACACCATGTTGTCCAGGCCTTGTAATGGCACCGTGTTTACTCTTCCAAGTAAGCACAGGGGAATGCTCATGCCATTGATATAGAAACAGGTCTCCTGGGGTGGGAAGAGGGCCACCTCCAGGGATGGAGGATGTAGAGATCACCATTAACTAGGAGTTACTCATAACTCCATGCTTGAGATCGCTCTTTGGAGATAGGTCTCTCTCTCAAGTGCCTGCAGAAGAAATCAAGAAAGCCCTAGTCTCCAGCAAGGCACAATAGTTACCTTCCTGGTGCTGCTTGACATGGGCACTGTGTTCATGGACTAAGGACCACCTTTGCCAAGGTACTTTGGAAATCAGCTCCCAGTGACTTCAGCAGGAACGTCCAAGTTGGTTGAGGTGTGGGAATAAGTTCCTGTAACCATCACCATGGGCATATAGACGGACCTATAATGAGGCAATGAAGCAACGGAATAGTTTATTGTTTCATTCAGCATGTTTTAAATCTGGCATTTATAAATTTCAAGACTTTTAAAAATATTTCATGACTGAAATGTTGAAAGAAAAAATAGTCATTTTAATAACATATAAGCATGATTTGCTAACTAGTTGTAATTATTTCTGAAAAAGAAAAAAAAATTAGTTCAACACATTGATAGGAATTCTGCTTCTTAATTTTTTGATCTAAATGTTTCTGGCTTTATCTCAAAGTGCTGTAGTGTCATCTTTAAAAAGTCAATATCAACAATTTCTTTTTTTTAGATAAAAGAATTGCTAGAATTTCTCACCTTTAAAACTTTTTTTTTTTTAATTACTTTGCATTTAGCTAAAATTTAAAAACCCTTTTCTGCATGAAAGTAGCTTTCAAAGTTCAAAAAATACATTGACTCCTGTTCTCTGTTTTTGACAAGCTTTTATAATAAGTTACCGTATTGCATGGAAAGATTAGTTGATTTTTAGCCTCATAACCACCTTGTCTTTCACAAGAGAGACAGAGATATAAAGGTCTAATACGGAAAAAGAAAAATACAGCTCTCAAAGGAATATCTTGAGGGCAGCTTGAGGGTTAAATACGGGCATTAAAAAGAATCCAATTAAATTGAAAACAAGGGTGTGCTAAATTGCCCAACTGTAATAAATTCATTATGTATGGATAAAGGAAAATATAACAATTCATAATAAAGACATGTGCTTCTTAAGTACAACTGTTTGTAAAAATAATTAAAGTAGATTATTCTTTGTTCCAGATGCTTGTTCTCAGAATTCTGGATTTAGCAGTGCAGAGGTAGCAGTATTGTATGGGGAGATGGGAGACGTGAACTAACAGTAATGTGTAATCGGAAAACAACCTCATATAAAATTTAAGTCTTCCGTATAAAAAACAGGAAAAAAAAGTAGGAATCAGATGTTTTTCGTTGTTAAACTTCAAAGGCTATACCTTGCATTTCTGTAATTTTATAGCTGATTTAAATGTTTATTTAATGCTACCTTTAAGTTCCCCTCTTATACCAACATCATGCAATAACTGGGGCTAGATTTTCTAAACATGTAATCTCCAACCAAATTTTCAAAGTAACTTCACCCTGTAAGGTCCCTTACAGGGAAGAAAGGAAAAAGGAGTCCTTTTGTTCCAGATACTCTTCCAAAGTCAAGGTCACCTTTGCGTTTCATCTACATAGCCCAAGCTACAGTAAGAGGCATGGTCAACCATAAGGTTCATAAGGTTGATGAGGCTCAGACCTGCCTGCGGAATTGTGTATCTTAATGTAAATTAATGTTTTTAAAGTACAAGACAGAAGACTGTTTGAATGATCATGGCCATGTTTCCTGTCTTCTCCCGCATTTTCTCCAGGCTGGGAGGAGCATAGCTGATGTTAGTTGAGTAAGAAGAATATGCTATCAGAGAGACAAAAACCCCAGCATTATTAGAAAAAATAAACCAAATAAAAACCCCCAACCAAAACAGCAGTGATCTCACAGGCCAGGAGAGCTACCGAAAATGGCAGCTATCCGCAGTCTTCTCACCAAAAGAATTTAGTTTACTAAGAATAGTGCGTGAAGTATTTGCATGCAGGCAGTGTCAGAGGGCAGACTGACACAGTGACTGGGATTGCATGGAGAAACTGATCCATTAGGGTTCGATGCATTCTTAAGGAGGATATCTAGAACAAGTGCCATTATTTAGGAGTGCATTTCTCACTCACTGAGTCAAGATTCCCAGGAGCTATGAAAGGCAATCATGCAGTTCTCAAGTGATTGGAAATGTCATTATAATGTAAAATGCAGAAAACTTAATCCCCATCACTTTTTCCACAGCTTTTTTCCTTCCTGGACAGATGTTCCTTGTCAGCCTCTTAAAAAATACATGGACCATAATACAGGCTCACCATGGTCACTGCTAACTGGTGGTGTTAGTTTAAGTATTAGCTGATGGCAAGAGCAGGAACAGGAAAACTTTTACTCTAAATAAAATATGTGTCTTTCTGGCCAAGTTGAGCAGAGAGGTATTACACAAAAAATGAGGCAAACCCCTATTTTTCTCTGCATAGTAACTGGTGCAGATGGTAAATAGCCGTGTTCAGAGATTATGGTAGCCTCTGAAAGAAAGGATTAAAACACGGTATGGGACACATGTGGCTCTGAATCCCAGGGAAAGGACCTCCAAAATCCTTCAGTGCTCATTGCAAGGAACAGTCTGAAGAGCAAGGAAGAAAACGGGCTCCAGATATGTTGGAGAACACATAGAATCATGGAATGGTAAGAGCTGGAAGAGACCCTAAAGATCATCTAGTTCTCTGCCATTTACTAGATTAGGTTGCACAGCCATCCAACCTGGCCTTGAAACACTTCCAGGAGTGGGGTATCCACAACCTCTCTGGGCAACCTATTTGAGTACTTCACCATCCTTTGAGTAAAGAATTTCATCCTATCATGTAATCTAAACCTACTCTCTTTCAGTTTAAAACCACTGCCTCTTGTCCTGTAACTGTCTTTCCATTTAAAAAGTTCTTCTCCCTTCTCCTTATAACTCCCCTTAAGGTACCAGAAAGCCACAATGAGGCCTCCCTGAAGTCTTCTTTTCTCCATGCTGAACAACGCCACCTCTCTCTGCCTTTCTTCATAGGAGAGGTGCTCCGTTCTTCTGATCATCTTTGTGGTCCTCCTCTGGACCCACTATAATGGGTTGATGTCTTTCTTCTGCTGAGGCCTCCAAACCTGGATGCAGCGCTTCAGGTGAGGCTTCACGATGGCAGAGTAGAGGGGCAGGATCACCCACCTTGACCTGCTGGCTGCTCCTTTTTTTATGTGGCCCAGGATGCAGTTGTTTTTCTGGACTGTGAGTGCATACTGTTGGTTCATGTTCAGCTTTTCGTCCATGAGAACCTCCAAGACCTTCTCTGCAGAGTTGCTCTCAATGACTCCTTCTCCCAGTCTGTACTCATGTCTCAGACTGCCCTGAACACAAAGCTCGCTAGTGCCCTGTATTGGGGTTTTAATCTGCTGGGTACAACCACCTTCCAAAGGCAGCCTGAAAAGTGGAGATTGGCATAATGAAATGCATTGTTTTAGTTACAGAGCTGATACTGTGAAACTGTGCTTGTGTGTATTGTTCCTTGCATTTTTGAAAAATACTTGGTCTTGTAATTTCCCAATTCCCATTTAAGCCAGCTCAGCCTACCTTCAGAAAAGGAAATAGGACAAAAGTTGGTGTGACACAGGTGCCCCTTTATACTACTTACATATCCGAGGTCATAGTGATCATCTCTCATTAATTTTTCTATTTAGCAGTTTTATAGTCCACTACATGTCAATCTGATCACCCTTACCAGGCAAGTGTTTCCTTTATTTTGAAGAGAACAATCTTAACATGATTTGACCCCAACTTGGCCACAGGTTTTTTTGTTGTCATGCCTGTTTTATGACCCTCATATCTTGTTTCCCAGGCTAGTTCATCACAATGCAAAGAAATAGATTTGTACAATCAGGAATATGAAATATTAAATGGGACGTGTATTTTATCCGTGGTAACCAAACGTCTTTACCACTTGTGAGCTAAGTCATACAACTTGGACTCCCTCTAATTCTTAAAAGGCAGGTATTTACATGTCAGAAAACAAACCTACTTTCATAGCTCTAGTCACCAAATTTCTTCTCAGAAAGCTCAGGAATGGGTGGCATGGAGAATTAATTTCCTTGTCTGAGAAATTGTGTCTCCTTCTAGATGCTGTGCCACTTTTGGACAAGTTTAGAGGAGTGGGAAAATTTGCATGATTACTTGAGGTTAAAAAGTTATTCGCACCAAATAAAAAAGTTGTAATGCCTGTAAGTAGAAGTCATGCTACATAAAACAAGCCAGAGAGTCTCCAGATCTTTGAGGCTGAACCAGAACTTGTCAAAGACTCTGCTACCACCTCAGCAATGGCTTCGCATATCGGGTGAGGTTCTGCTCTGTGATCTTTGGGGACATCTAGTAACCATCAGCAAGATGAGATCCTCTAATTCCTGCTAGATTACGTAAGTATATAATAAATTTATATAGGATAGAATAGGATAGAATAGTAGTATATATATAAATAAATATATAATAAAAATATAAATCCTCCAAGGTATAATTCTTACACTAACCCAAGCCCACTTTTTCCCTTGCCATCATGACAGAGCTGATTTCTCCCATCCAGAATGAATCACATCTGTTGCAAGCCTGTGGCAACAAGAAGACCTCTGCAATAGCGAAAAAATAAGAAAAAGGGGAAGAAAAAAAAAAAGAATCCTTCAAACAGTAAAACAAGTTGAAACCTGAATTCCCAACTTAGGGTGTAATCAGACATTGATATTTTGACTGTCATGGGAATGGAGCATGAATAAGGAGTACATACAGAGCTCAACCTGAATAAACCATATAGATAGGGAACAACAGGCTTTAAAAAGTGATTGATTGAAAAATGGTAAAACAAGCAGGTATTATCACAGATTTTTCACAAGGGAAACATACTTCTTTACATTAGCCTCCCACAGGAATATATTGCCTCAAGTTTGCTAATATAGGTATTCTAATGGATGCTTTTACCATGTCTCATTCCCTTAGAGGTGTTCATTTTTGTGAATTAATCTTTTGCTGTTAGGCTAACTCTTGAGATATTTCTCTTTCTGTTTATTTTTAAAAAGCCCTAGTCCTCAATTTAGAACCATCTGAAGGGGTTTCCCCCCAACCCCATAATTTATTCACAGGAAATTGCAGCTTCCATCAACCCAAGTCTACTCGTAAGTCTGTGTAAATTCCATGAACAGAAACAACTAAGTGCAGACGCAAATCAAGTGCAAGCTAAAGAACTAGAAGACGATGGTGATGATATCTCTTTTAGTTCAGTTCTCAAGAGAATACAATGGTTTTGTTCAACCACCATGCAAACAATTTACCAATATGCGACAATGTAAGAGTCATATTGCAGAACTGTGGTACTGAACAACTAGAGTATAAGAAAATGCTGTAGTGGATCTGCAGATCGCTCCAGTGTCCTCCCCAATGACTCATGTATGGGGCAAGCATGGTGCTTCACCAGAGTGCTCCCACAGATGCTGCAGGGTGCATTGCTAGACTGGTGCTAAGTCATCGACATTTGACACCTCTTAAAGCAGTTCTTTTCTTTGAATGTGCCCCATTGCTTTTTCACATCCACATAAGTCATCAGCAGCTACACTGTTTTGTGGCCATGAGTCCCCCATTCTAATAATGAGTGTCATGAAGGAGCATTTCCTTTCTTTGTTTCGAAACAAGCCTTGCCTGGTTTCATTTGATGTCTTCTAGTTCTCAAATTGGAAGAGACAAGGAACATCGATCCCCATTCCTATTCTCCATGCCTTCTGGTGATTTTGTGGTCCTAAAGCAAACCAGGAGAATAAAAAATATGCCACTTCCTAGCATGCTTTTTGTTGCTTACAGCTACACTATAAGGTCTGTAAGCAGAGAGGGGTTTATGGCAGCTGGGAAGGATTTTCATGACTAAAGATGATATGTGGTGAGCCTGGCTGAACCGAAAGGCAATGGGTCTCACACACTTGTACACCTAAATCATTTACATGCCTTTTTTTTAAGTATAAATTCCTCCCAGAAGCAAAATGCACAAATTCACCCAAGTCTCACGTGCAGAATTTTAATTTCCCAGCATTATCTTCATGTGTGCATCTAAGATAGCTAAATCCTTAGACTTCGCTGCTTTTCTAGCTGAGCAGACAGTTCCAGGGTTTTGACACAACCAATTGCAGTTTGGGATTTAATAACTTCTAGCAAGGAGCTGAAGCAAAATGCCACACTGCATGACTGATTTCAACTCAGCTCTGACAGTTTGCACAAGTCAAAGATCCATCCCCAAATAAGGTGGTTTCTAAATTCATATTTTTCTCAGAGCAGTCACAATGTATTTATAAGTTCTCCAAGAGCCTTAAAGCAAATGTGAAGATGCGACTCTCTTCTTGGACCTCCATGTCTTGCCAGGGAAAGCAGCTTTGCTGTGGCTTGTAAAAACCTTCAGGAAAAAAAATCACTCATTTCTGTAAGTGGCCCTTGCCTATCCCATGTTGCTGTGGGGTGGACAGGAAGGGTTTGGCAGCTAAAACATTATCAAGGAAACAGAATCATATCACTTCTTTTTTTATTTTATTTTTAACCTCCTTATAGTTTAAATATACGGATAGCTTAAAATACATGTAGTTTAAACGTAGTTTAAATTGTAATGAATAATTTTAATAAATTATTTATTTAAATAAATAATAAAATATTTCAAATATTGGAGTGATAGATGAGTGCTTTGACAATTTGTTATCAATTGGGTTTGGCAGTGAGGTTAAAAACAAGCTTGTGCACCATTAGCATGTGTCCCTTTCCACCAGGGTCATAAGGCTCCTGTGTGGATGACTGGTGTTTCCCTAATGGAGTAGGACCTCTTACAGAGGAAGGTGCTTATTTTTTGTCTTTTTGTCCACCAGTACAGCTGCTTTAGCTGGCTTTTCCAAGTGTCAGGTTTAAACTCTAGGTTTAAGCAAGTAAGCTATCAGTGGAAAATAGGAATGTCTTGGAAATCTTTCCCTAGTCATGAAAAATTGGGTTGTCCTGGATTTTCCGTTCCTACCTCCCATGTTTCTTAAAGCACAGCTGCCTTTCAGTTTCTTCAAGTGAATGATCAAATACCAGGAATTTAACATTCACTGTGTCCGTGAAGAGCGTGGGTGGGCTTTATAGACTCAAACACAGAGGATCGAGTAAGAAAAGAGAACAATGTGAAGAAAAGTCCTCATGCAGCTTCAAGGGGAAGGACAAGGTTGGTTGTGATCTTCCACACGCCCAGTTAAGCACCACAGCACTACCCTGTCATCAAGGTAGAAGAACAGTTATTTGTGCTTCACCTGCAGTCCCAGCTACAGCATGGTCTGCTGCAGAGCCTCTGTGGTGGTTTGACCCTGGCTGGATGCCAGGTGACACCCAAGGCTGGTCTCCTCACCTGGGCAGGGGAGAGAAAGGCTTATGACTTGAGGTAAATACAGGGAGAGATCACTCACCAATTACTGTCATGGGCAAAACAGACTTGACTAAAGGAAATCAGTTGAATTAAAGTCAGAGTACAACAATGAAAAGTAAAACAAGTTCCTCACAAGGGGAAGTGAAGGGGCACTCACTGATCTCTTCTCTCCGGTGAACAGTGACAGGTCCCAAGGGAACAGCCTGAAGCTCTGTCAGGGGAGATTTAAGTTGGATATTAGGAAAGGTTCTTCACCCAGAGTGTGGCTGGGCATTGGAACAGGCTCTCCACAGGGAAGTGGTCACAGTGTCGGCGGAGAGGGCACGGAGAAACCGCGTGCAGATCAATATGATCGAAGGCAGAGTCTCCTTTATTAAGTGCTACAGTTTTCATTATATACTTTTCTTACACACACACATGTCTTTACACGATTGGTCGGGAATAGTTAAACACACTTTTCAGCACTC
>JAYRBT010000139.1:17304637-17321153 GCA_036023395.1 Myiotriccus ornatus
CCTTTTGCTGGCTCAGGCTTAAGGCCCACTAATATGGCTTGTCCATATTGTCTGTTCTCTAGTCAAACATCCCACATCACAGCACCAAACCTGAAAGAGTTCAAGAAGTGTTTGGACAATGCTCTTGGGCACATTGTGTGATTCTTGGAGTTGTCCTGTGCAAGGCCAGGAGTTGCGCTTTGATGATCCTTGTATGTCCTTTTCAACTTACCTCTATGATTCTATGATTCTATGAAACCTTAAAAACACTTTCCTCCCACCTCCCTCCTTCCTGGCCCTAACTTTATTCCCTATTCTACTTCCTCCAACCTAACAGTGCAGGGATTGAGGGAATGGGGGTTACAGTCAGTTCATCACATGTTATTTCTTCCCTGCTTCCTCCTCAGA
This sequence comes from Myiotriccus ornatus, assembly GCA_036023395.1. NCBI lineage: Eukaryota > Metazoa > Chordata > Aves > Passeriformes > Tyrannidae > Myiotriccus > Myiotriccus ornatus. The sequence continues at coordinate 17,305,025 of JAYRBT010000139.1, forward strand.
GAGGGGACAGGTTGTTTCTGCTGCTGCTTCCTCCTCAGAGAAGGGAGTCCTTCCCCTGCTCCAGCATAGGGTCTGTCCCATGGAAGGCAGTCTTCCATGAACTTCTGCAACATGAGTCCTTCCCATGAGCTACAGTTCTTCAAGAACTGCTCCAGTGTGGGTCCCCCACAGCGTCACAAGCCCTGCCAGTAAACCTGCTCTAGTTCCTGTGTGTTCCTCTCTCCACAAGTCTGCAGGTCCCTGATGGGAGTCTGTTCTAGTATGGGCTTCCCACAGGGTCATAGCCTTCTTTTTAGGCACCTATTTGCTGCACTGTGGGGATCTGCCACAGGCTGCAGGTGGGTCTCTGCTTCCCCATGGACCTCCATGGGTTGTGAGAGGACAGCCTGTCAAACCGTGGTCTTCACCACGGGCTGCAGCGGAATCGCTGCTCCAGTGCATGGAGAACCTCCTTCTCCACTGATCTTGGTGTCTGCAGAGTTGTTCCTCTCACATGTTCTCTCCTCTCTTCTCTAGCTGCAATACTCCCGCACAGTAACCTTTTTCCTTCTTAAATGTGTTATCACAGAGGGGTCACTACCATTGCTGATGTGCTCAGTGGTGGGTCCGTATTGGAGCTGGCTGGCAATTGCTCTATCAGATATGGAGGAAGCTTCTAGCAGCTTCTTAAAGATGCCTTGCAAACCCAATACAGCCTCAGTGACTCACACCCAGCATCCCTGTAAACATTTCCCTTCAACAACAGCCCACAGGCTGCCACTGTGTATTTGCATTATTCTACAAATACTTTCTGTTGTGAATAATGTAAAAATCATTGCCTATTGTGTTTCAGCTTCTTTAGTGTCTTCTGAAAATAGAACATACACTGAAGTAGTGCAACGTTATGCTTCAAGTCTGGGCTTTGTTTGGGTATTTATTTTTTATTGGGATTTTTTGTGTTAGTTTTGGTTTTCTTTCCCCTGCTATTTTTCACCCTTTTTGAATGATCTGGTGGTGAAGCATCTGTCACTGCATAACAGCCTTTATTACCAACATTGCTGCCTCTTAGGTACTTGAAATGTCCTTTTCTCAGCAGAAGGCTGGGTTTTGCTTACTGGCTGATGTACAGGAATTGTTCCACCTACTTGTGAGAGGCAGCTCTTTCTGGGCCATGGCAGACCCTCTGCTTAGGACCTTGTGACACTAAGGCAATAAAATAAAAATACTATATCAACTTGAAAGTACAGGGTAAGTCCAAATGGGCTGAGTGCAATACAGTACAAACTGAGATTTATTTTTCCCTGTGTGCACTGTATCAGTTTATATTATAGTGGCTTCAGATTGTTTATTTGTACTAAGGAGGCAGCTTCCAGTTTCACTTTTAATTTTTGTATCTGTATTGCTGTAGAAACAGAGATTCCCTTTGGAAAAGGTGGCTTCTACTTTTCTAAAGCACGACTGCTCTACAGCCACATTCAACCCCATGATGGTGTGGGCAGATTCATAGCATTTACCCCTTCTGCTACAAAAATAAATCAATCCAGCATCTATGTACCAGTAAAACTGCATCCCAAAGAGAAGTATGAAAGCATCCCAGCTGGTGCATATAGGAGAGGCCTATAGAAGATGCAGTTGTGATAGAATGACTCTGCTTGTCTTCTTGGCTCCAGTAAGTGTCAGGACCAAATAGGAGAATGGTGAGCTCCAAATGTGTGTGTGTATATATATATATATAAAAGGGCATATATATTTATGTCTATAAATACATTTTATGTATCTATAGTACATAAACACACACAGAAATATGAGAGAGAGTGTGTGTGTGTGTATATATATACATATATATACACATATATATGGGGAAACAGCATCTGAGCTTCATGGAGAGGGGGGTCGGGCAGAGACGGAGCAGAAAACCTGATGAAAATTCTTGCCTTTCTGATTGTAGGGCATGCGTTTACTTAAACAAACAGGAAGGAGAAAAAAGATTTTAAGGAAAAGTCCTGGGAACTAAGAAATGTGTATTAACATTAGAGGAATACGGGCATATACACAAAACACTGGTTCTGAATGATCTCAATCTATTAAATTGATTTCAGTCCCACCTCCCCACCCAAGCAATATAAGACAGGAAAAAATGTTCTAATTTTTTTGCAAGAATCCTTGAGAAATACATTTTGTTTGATAATGTAAAATCAGCTTTCTAACAAGGACAAAATGATTAATGACTGAATAGATATTTCCTTTATAAAAAAAAAGTTTAAAAAATCAGTTTCTCAATGAGGATCTTTATCAAGAAAAAAATCAACGTGATTTTCTACTAGAGCACCACAATTACTACTGAAAACTGAAAAACAACCAGGGACCAATCAATAAATTAGTGAAAAGTGAATATAGTACTGATCCTCCGAAGGCAAACAAAAGTAAGACAGTATGCTTCATAGAGAATTAAATCCTTAAAAATTATATATACAAAAATTGGAGAGCAAATTTCAACAAAGTTATCTCTGAACACATACAGGTCAAAGAAATATAGCTTCTCTGGAACATCTCATAAAGAATAAATCTCCATGGACACACATATTTACATATCTGTGTGTATATACATATATATACCTAAACAGAAACATATCACATAAAGTATTAGTCTAGATCATATTAATGAAATTTGTCAGTAACCCATTTACTAAAACATGTTTGTATTAAGTGTTTCTTGAAAATTGTCAAGTAAGAAACAAATCAGGAAAAATCCGACTGTATGTGCTTCATGAAGGAAAATAAGACTTAAATTCATTAATAAATTATTCACCAGCTTTGCTCTCAAGAGTCCTGAGAGCTGGCAAATAGTATATGGCTAAGGTTAATGCTAAATAACTGCACATGAAACAGAGAAGCACTGTCAGGTAGCATAACACAGTGATTAGTGGCAGGTCTTGACTTAGTCAACATCCTCATTAATGATCTTAAAGCATAAGTAAACAGAAACATAACGAAATCTGTAGGTAGGTGGAAGGAACTGTGCATGCCACTATCAGAGAAAGGGGAATAAACCAGAAGAAATTAGATGCATGGGTGTCAAAAAAACCATTACCTCAAATGAATAAAACTATTCCATACATACTTGAGAAGAACCTCAGATTAATTTTCTATCAATCGCCAGGCACCAGCAGGCAAACAATCAGAGCCATTCCACAGAAGTCAGTGGAAACACCATTGAAAAATAAGGGAAGCATGGACCTGTTTTCCCCAGCTGATGAGCATCTTCCTGTTAAAGAGACTGTCAGAAAGAGCAAAAAGTGGTTTTCAGTGCTGCATGGTAAGGTGCATTGTTGGCATTGCAGAGAGGTAGCAGCTCTTGTGACATAACCTACAGCAACTCATCACCCTTTGTAAGCCCCCCACTGATTATACTATCAGTACCTTTAAAAATCTGTAAAATTGCTACTCAAAATGTTTAGAGGTGAGGGGGGTGAATAATACAAAGGTATTTTCATAAATCCGTAGTCCTTAAATGATGTACCTTAAGGTGGTGAATCAGTAAATGACTGAAAGAACCTTATTTGTTCTGGCTATCCCATACTGAGAATAGCATTGTTGCTCACGCCTCAAACTGCTGTTTTGCCTGCTGTTTTCATTAGAAGCCATTCATGTTTTATTTAGATAGCTTCAATCAATGTGTATCTCTCTTTTATTTTTCAGTTAAACCCTGCCAGTGCAATCAACCTCGTCTGCAAATTGTTCTGCATTGTCAGTAAGCGACTGCCTTCCAGTACTGTAAACTTTGTGGAGCTAATTGTTCTTAGAGAATAGGAAAATATTTCTCTGTAGCAGAGCAATCATTTATGTGACAATGCAATGTTGCTATGTTTATTTTGAATACAAATTTCATGTCATGCTGTTGGTTTTGGTATTTCTGCCATTTGGTGCCTTACAGACCGATCTATTGGGGCAAACATAGTGGGGGAGACACCTGTTCTGATTCTTTAAAGTAGATTGGGGGACAAATGGGAATGATGGATCAATTTAGCCAGAAAAACTTGCTCTACTAAGAGGAGGTGCCTAGATATGTTACTAGTTGAGGATAGAAAGCGAATACTTAATGGCTGTTCTTGATGTGGGTGGAGCTCACTGATGGAGTTCCTAAAAACTGCGTATTAGGAGCTGCACCGTTCAACGTGTTTATAAACAATCTGAAAAAGAAGCAATTCTTAAAATGAAAATTATTATAACAAAAAAGTTGGTCAGTCCAGTGAAAACAAGGGCTGACCAAAGATCTACCAAATTATGTGTGAAGATGGAGAGGCTGGGTAATAAAATGGCAGGTGAAACCGGGTGAAAACAGATGTAAGGTGATGCCCCTTGAAAAAGCAATCTGAGGCTCAAGTGAACAACGTGAGCTCTGAGCTGGCAGTAACTGTCAGGACCAAGACTATGAAAACAACATGAACTTGAAAATGCTGAATAAAATCGTAGATAGTTTTAGGGAGCAAATAGAGACCAAACAGAAAATACTGTTAAATCCCAGCACCAAACCATAGTTAATTCTCATTTTGAACACTGTGCCCTACTCTGGCCTCTTCACCTGCAAACAAAATATCAAATACAAATCAGAGGAGCAGGACAAAGATGACAAAAGCTATGGGGCAGTTTCCCCATGAGCAAGCCGGCTATGACTCCTGCTAGGGGTCAGACTTGACTGAAAGGAGATGGTAGTTTCTGGGAATCACAATGCTAGAAGGAGCCAGATGCAGAAGAAACCCCTGTGGCTGGTGGGCTGCAGTCTAACTGAGGCTTTTTGCCAGGGCTGCTTTTATGGGTGCTCAACATCTGCATGGCCTCAAGGGAGAAACACCATCAGATTGTGCAGCAGAAATCCAGAAGGCATTACTAAATGTGAAAAAAAATAAAATTACATGTAATTGAGAAAGTCCCTGAAATTAAAACGGGTGGGAGAGTACTTTGGGGAAAATACCATAAGTGCTTGTGCTGTTCTTGCTCCTTCCTAGATGTGTGCTTAGGGGGACAGCTGGAGCACATGTGTGGTAATAGGGTATGTGTGTGTAAGCTGTTTATATCCAGAACATGAACCGTATGCTGCTTTTAAATCTTCTGAAACTAAGCAGCCATGTCTCCCTGATCAGACCTTATCTTTAAAATGATGACCAACTTCTGGGACTTTCTTCTGTGCTCACTTCCTGCTTCTGTGAACCTGAACATGGCTCTTGGGAAGCATTGTGGATTGACAGCTTCAGCAGCTAAAAAAAAAATAGACATGATAATCGCTGTCAGAGAAGGACTGGAAAGAGAAACTGAGAGCTTAATTATGGCTGCAAAGGAATGGGCTCTTTGCAGGGGTGATGATAAAATGAAGATAGAGGGAAGAAAATACAGAGCACAGGAATTTCAGTCAGCTTTTGGAGACTATTAGCAGTTTGGTTTACAATCGTAACAGTACAGCTAGAAATTTTTAAAAGATGCAGCCTAAAAGGCTGCCAAATTATGCATCATGCATTCTGGAAAAGCCACACAATATGAGTGGCTTCAACACAATAGCATAGTAATAGGGGATATGTTTCAATCTTAGTCCAAGTGAGAAATATTAATGCATTAAAATCTCTTCGAGGGCTGTGGGTTTTTTGGCTGTTAATGGCTCTTAGGTACATGCTAGCAGATCCAGCATGGTGGCCTTAGAAAGTAAGGAAGGAGACTATATCATCATGGATACTGCTTTTCTACTTCATGAAAATGCCAGACTGAGAGCTCAGGAGAAAACAAATACGTGATCAGCAATGACACAGAAAGGACATTACAATTACTCAAAAATTTATTTGGAAAACCAATACAGTATTGTGCACACTAGAAGCATAATGCACCTTCACAAAAACAGGTATAAAATGTGATAATAGCATTCAAAACTCACCAGTAGCTGGATTTGCATTGGACCCCCTGAAAACCTGGATGGCAGAGCAGAAAAACAAAGACAACAACAGCAGTAACAGTGCCCTGTAGTAATTGCTAACCTGTCTATACGAATATATACTTGTGATTAGCATTTATATACTGCAGGTAAAAATCTGGCTGGTTTTGATAAACACTGAGCTTTAGCTGTCTGCTAAAGACATAAAGAGATACAGCTTCATGAAGCAGGTGGCCTTTTCTTGCCCAGTATTCTTTGTATGGGAAAGCTGTGCATGAAGGCCAGCTACATACGATCAGCTATGGCCTGAAGAGCTGAAATGCATGTTTCTGCCTCGCCCACTCCATTCCCTCCAGCTTCTACATGCAGGATCAGCTCTGCAGCCTGAGCAGACTATTCTGATCCAGCCTCTGTTTAGCCCAGGGGCTGGGATACACAGGCCTGGGCTGCCAAAGGGGCAAGTAAGGTTCCCCCTGGGAGGGTAATATCTTACTGCCCTCCCTGAATAAAATGATAATTTTATTTTTTTGGGGAAGACCCTTCCCTTTCAATCCACGTGTTAAACTAAATACTCTTTTCTTCAAAGGTGTAAATGAGACCCAGGGATTTGTACTAGGGGGATGCTCAAGGTCAGAAAAAGAAAAGCCAGCAGTGTGCAGGTGTTTGGTCACAGAGCCAACCTACAGCATGTCCACCTGTATGTCAGTCCTTGGAAGAATATCAAGGAGCAGGCAACACTAGTGCTTTGAACCCTCCAAGCTAGAGGACAGCCACTTTCTAGATAAAAAAAAAAAAAATAACCCCTCATGTAGCTCATCAATAAGGTCACTAGTCATAGCAGGAATTCTTAGTCCTAGACCTTTAATACAGAAAAGCATGACTTTGAACAGCTACTATTTAATAGAGACAACAAGGCAATCAGTGGAATTAATTGAAAACAAATAAAAATAAATAAATAAAAGAGAAAAAAAAAAGGAAAAATCAAACAAACCCCCTACAAAATAAAATAATAAAAACTAACAAAAACATCCACCATCAACAACAACAACAAAAGCCAAAACAAACAAACAAAAACCATTCTATGTCAGAGTTGCAAAAAGCAAAAGGCAAGTAACTTAAAACTTACAATTAAATTTATGATGGCCATCCTGGATCAACCATCACAAAGTAGGTCTTCTGCTGTTTGCATATTTGATGATGTTCTCCACTGCCACATCCAGGCCATCCAGTGCCCAGAAACTGTCACAAACAAGCATGTGGCACCACATAAACAGCACTGGACAGAACAGCTGTACTGCAGTTCCCTCCCTGTACAGATCCTTCGAGGGAGTTGAAAGTGAGTAAGATGTACTCAAGGAAAATGAAGTACTGGATAACACAAGTAGCTTGACCATCTGTGCTGATATTGGTGTTCTAGGCTCAAACCACTGCATATACATCAGCTGAAGTTAGCTGAGGTCCAGTGGCACATCGTTTTGTAAAGAAAGCCCATCTTTGTGGTTGTTCTCAGGTCGCAGAAGCAACTGTGCTATTAAGAGACAAGTACCCGCTGGCAGCTGCCTGGTTTTGCTTTGAAGACAGAACTGACACCATCTCCAACTCATTTGTAACTCAGTGTTTGAGTGCTGAAAGTTGTTACTTCTTTTTGTTCCTCCTCTGGATGTCTTCATAGACTGCAATGCTCCAAAGTGTGGAGTACTGAAGATCACAAAAGGTCAATTAAAAGCAAAATTCCCATAGCAGTTTGTTTGGAAAATCAGACTTAAATTCCATCATTGTTAATGGCATTTAGGGGTTTAATTGTGTCCCATGAAAGAGCCTGGTGATACAAGACACATCAATTTGCCAGTCAATTCACAGGGGCCTAGCACTGGATACAAATCTCCAAAATATCTTGAGAGTCGCATCTAAAAAGCAATTCCTATGCTTGAACCTTATTCCCTACCTACTGCTCTAAACATCTCTTCAGTATAATGATATTCATATTCTCCAAATCACTATGCTGCTCTCATCTTGGCTGACTGAGAAGCTGTTGTGTATACTAATTGGTGTAGTATGCCCTATACGTTAGGGTGTCTGGCTTAATTCGGAAATCTTCTTAAAATGCATACTTGAATTATTGATTGTACAGCTTAGACGATGAAATGAGATGGGGTAGATTTTAGAGTTATGAATAATAAACTCCTGCTCAGCCAAAGCTACCAAGTGATGAGTTCAAGCTTCAAGAGATGCCACCACTACACATTTTGTACATTCTAATGCCAGGCTACCTACAGTCCTTACCATGTGTTTGTTATTTTTCTTTTTAGTCATGCAAAACTATGGATTAGTGCATAAGGGATTTAGGAACACAGTTCCCACTGGCCTCTGGTGAGATTATGTGCCTGAAAACCTCTTTTGAAATCTGCTCCAGATATCGATTGCTGTCAGATTTCCATTTGGCTGAATAGGTGAGGTCCCTGACCCCCTTTTCTTGTGTGCTGGTTGATAACATTTTATAGTCCATCCTGTTATCCTTCATGAAAGGCATTAGGTACATCTTGCTTGCTCCTCTTTCACTTTCAGAATTTGTTTCAGCAAGCCTTTCTCAGTCCCTTTCTTCTACAGCCCTAATAAGCACAAAACTAATTGGGTACATCTATAACCATACTTAGGAACATTCAAGACTACCCAGAACTGTTGCCCTTTTTGCACTGTTACCGTATCAGTCCCTTGGTAATGGGCCACTGAGTATTTCACACAGCCTCAGGTGCCAGTCCATTGGCCCTTTTTGCATTTCAATCGTCTCTTCAGAGTCCTTCCTTGCCTCTGCTGGTACATTTCAGTGTTTTGTTTGCTTTCTCTTCAGCTGCCAGACACTAGGCTAACTACCTGAAGATTAGATCTCCCATTTGTCTGGGATCATTTTCCTGTGACCCAATCAGAGGAAGCATTAAAAGATTTATAAAATGAAAGTGTGAAACAAGGATGTGCCAATCAGCTGTAGAGTAGGGGGCAAAACCCCCATTATTTCAGTGATTGCTGATATGAGCTGAAAGAAAACTGAACTAAATGAAAAATCATTCTATAGTGATTTCTGAAACAGAGCTCACGAGGCAGAAAGGTCATGTAGAAGACCAAAAAGATCAGTTGCATGTCTCTGCACAACAACCCCTTTATTAAAGCCCTGATTCTTAGCACAATCCCTTTGTCTGTGTGTTGACCCAGTCTTATTTGACTCATGTTTTTTACTCATTAAATTGTATGCATGAGGTCTCAAGACTTAACCTTATGCATGTTTCACTGAAGGGATTTTCTGTTGTATTTGATACAAACCACTCTACCTGGTTTTATTATTTGAAATCTTCAAAATCTGTCTTCATATTACTGATTTCTTTCTTTTTGGAACCAGATTTACCCCTAACGATAGCATTTAGTCTTAAAAATAATTAGGATCACTTTACCACTGCAGTATAACCTCAAGTAAGAAATTAAATTTCTTACTCAGTTTAGAAGTTTTCCATTAATACCATGAATACTAAATTTATACCATGGCAGTCAAAGCCCTTGGAGAGCACCTTTAAAACACAAATTTCTTAGCTATGATAATTTCCGACTTTTGTTTCACAAATGGCTTCAAATCCTCCCACAGTGTTGCAACAAGAGTGGTATTTTCCCTTGTTTTTTTCTCTCAATCCTGCCTGCCAGGAGACAGGTGAGATAAGTGGTTACAGATGATATGAGCATTACAGGATAGATGGTTTAGAGTACTGCAAAAGCACTGTGCCCAGCAGTCCCTGAGGGGCAATACAATATTTCTCCCAGTAGCTCAAATTGCTCTCAAGCCCAACAAGCAATGTGCGCTGGAACTTTACCTTCTGGACATCAGCATAATTCATCCAGCACACTAATGCTGCGAGGGATGCCAGTGGTGGATTCCCCACTCTTCCTCATGGGAGATGTTGGTTTCTCGCAGTGCTTAAAGGCTCCGTGATCCTGGCTGATGCAGTCATGGTAAGTTGCAGCATGCAACATATGGCTTCAAGTGCCCTATAGATTAAGGTCAATAGTCTGGTTTCCTAAGGAGTACGGGCACCAAGAATCTATGTGGTGGTGTGCTATTTGATGCAAAGAACATCTTATTTTCCTGAATACTACAAGAGTAAATCAACAAGCAGCCCAGAAAATACTATCCACCTCTTTGGTCCTAAAAATCATTCTGTTTCTTCTCCTCCTCAACCAAGCCATTGCTTTTGCTGTGTATTTGGTTTATCCTGGTTTCCCTGGACTTTTTGGACCTTTACCAGCAGCTGCAACCAGCAAACCCCTTTGCATCCAAATTTGCTGTCAGTCCCAGGGAAACTTCTCTGATAGCATGGCTTATTTTACTCTGCTGTTTCTGCTTCCTGTTGTTTCAGCAATAACTATGTGGAGAAGCATTTAATTGCTCGTCCCATTTAGCCTGGCTGAAGCATGCTCAGCACACCCATCTGCTTTAAGGTGGCTTCTAGAACAAAGGCCCCCCTCCTTTACAACAGCTAGTTATATTTTCCAGCCTAATTTATCTGCACACAGAAAGAGGCTTCAGCCTCTATTTGAAAATATAACCAAAACTAGCTCTGAGAATTCACAAGTTCAAATTAATGAGGAAAAAAAAGCAACACAAGTTCTTTAAAGTGAAATTCTAGTGACAATTTTTATTTTCTCCTACATTACCCAAGTACTGGAACAACACAGACAGGTCGTGCTTTCCAAACTGTTGAAATAAACTGAAATTGTACAGGAGGTCTGTATTGTTAGGTTTCAATTAAGCTAAATTATTAATGATTTTTGTGTCTAATTGCCTTATTACCTCAACTACAGACAGATTCAAGTCAACAGTTCAGATAGCTCTTATGCAGGCCCATTTTACAATCCACGTCTAAGCCATCAGTCAACCAGTCACCACCAGTATTACACAGTGATTTTGCACAGCCTTCCTAGTTGGACTAAATACTACAATTTTCAGGGTAACACCCTATTTTGAGCATCTATGCCAGGGAGTCTTCCCATGTCCCTACTGCTTACACTTCAGGAAGCATTGTAACTGCACGGATGCCTACCAAAAGAGCAGTAGCACCAAAAGAGAATCAGGTGTATTTCTGTTTGTTGTGGTTTAACCTCAGCCAGCAACCAAGCCCCACACAGCCTCGTGCTCACTCCCCACCAGTAGAACTGGGGAGAGAATTGGAACAGTAAAAGCTGAAAAACTTGTGGGTTGAGATAAAGACACTTTAATAAGAAAAGCAAAAGCAGCACACTCAAGCAAAGGAAAACAAGTAATTAATTCGCTGCTTCCCATGGGTAGGCAGGTGTTCAGCCATCTCTAGGAGAGCAGGGTCCCATCACACATAACAGTTACTTGGAAAGACAAATGCCATTACTCCAAACATCACCCCCATCCTCCTTCTTCCCCTCATTTTATATACTAAGCATGATGTCATATGGTCTGGAATATCCCTTTGGTTGTTTTTGGTCACCTGTCGTGGCTGTGTCTCTTCCCAGTTTCCCATGCACCCTCAGCCTTCTCACCAGCATGGCAGTACAAAAAGCAGAAAAGGCCTTGGCTCTGTGTAAGCCCTGCTCAGCAAAAACAAAAACATCTCTAGATTATCATCACTGTGTTCAGCACAAATCCAAAACACAGCCCCATTCCAAACACTGTGAAGAAAATTAACTGGCCAAAACCAGCGTACTATTATTGAGAGACTGAGAACCCATCTTCTGCTGCACAAGGCACTGGGCATAAACAGGCTGCAAGGAAATATATCATCTGCATCTTAGGGACCAGTTGCCCCATGGCACTTTCTCTCATTCACATTGCTCTGATGGTGCCAAGCTACTTCAAACTTACTGTAATTGGCCAGTGTGCTATGGCTAACACTACCCCTGAAGTGGAAAGTGTGTTTTTACAGCACGTGTTTTCTAAACTAAATTATTATTTGTTGCATTTTGTATGGAATATGGGAGGAGGTGTTTTGTTAGTTTTTTCAAGGTTACTCTCACACCTAGAAAAATGGTATCAAAATGAAGATGAAGGTAGGTATTAAAAGGAAGAGACTACAAAAGTCAGACTATGTGTGAGCCTTGGCACTGATTTCTGCTTGTGAACTCCTCCTTATTTTGTAATTTTGCTTGAGCCAAGTGCAGCGATCTCACCAAGCTTTATGCCTAAAAATGAGTGTGGCAAAATTCAGCATGCAAAAACATGAGGTTCTTCCCTGGTAGGGAGGGATCTCAGAGTGCTTTCCTAAATCAGGACTGCAGAGAACATGATGATGAGGAAGAACAAAACACAGAATGTGGAGTCTGTTAGGGTCTAATTCCGTGTAAATATCTAGCTATCATTAGTTGTTGAAGAAATTGGTGAGCTTGATTTGTGGGGATTTTGTGATGGAAATGTGGGTTTATTAGAGATGAGCTGAGTTTTGCTAGATCTACGGGAGGAAATGTGATGTTTATTTGTATCACCCCATAACACTTGTTTTTTACAGTTCATGTATTTTTGTCATGACAATACTTCACAATGGGAGAAAAAGGTGAAAACCAAACAAGCCACATAATATTTGATCATGAAGTAAAGAAAACACTGTATATTTTGTGCAGAACTGGTAACAAGCCTGAAAAGCATGAAAGTGTACCAGTGAACTGGTCCAGATGATGTGCATCTGTGAGAATAAGGTAATTCATCGCAGAATGTAATGGCTCAGTGACAGTTGTTTATGGAAGTTCATGGAAATCTGAGAGAAAGATAGAAAGATAATAGGACACAGATCTTCAGAAAAAGAAGAAGGAAACAGAAAAAAGAGAAAATACTCAGAATCACAGTCAATTACAATTCACTAAACCTAATTTTAAACCATTATAAAATAATGAAATTATCATTAAAGATCCACATCTACCTGGGGGATAATGGAATAATAAGCAACTAACAAAGCAGACACCACAGTGCCAAGGTGGTATGTGCGACAAATCCTGCTGAAGAAAATTAATTGGGAACCCAAAATGCTGGGTGAACACATTCAAATAATACAACTTAAAATTGTGATTTTTTTCATGGGAGAAAGTGTTCTGGAAACCTACAAAGTTGTGATTTGGTTCTGTTACAGGTTTTCTGGTATAAAACACCACACTGAATTTCAAGGCCTAAGGGCTGTCTGCCTCTTCAAGTAAAAATACCTGAATTCCCAGATTGATGGATATGGAAAAGAACAGAAGTAGATTATAGAGTCTTACAAAATGATAGAGCAGCACAACAAATCAATGCACTTTGGGGTTGCTGGTGAAGGTAAGTTATATCCTCTGACTGCACAGAATAACTGCTCTTTATGTAATCACACCTGCGATATGGCATTAAATTGCAATACCTCATTATCCATCCTTACAAAACACGAAAGAATTTGAGGGAATTCAGATCCGAAGAAGAAAAATTATCAGACTCTTGGAAAGACTGATACACAAGGAGAGATTAAGTAGCTTAAATATATAGCTTATCTAATCAATAATTAAGCAAGGGAAGGATAATGGCTTAAAAATATATAAGAGAAGGGTAATTATTTTGCATGATGCATAGTCCCAATTCAGCACAGTGTTAAAACACATGTGCAGATCCATCAGCCCTGCGAAACACCAGTGTACGTGATTTCAATGGAACTTAAGCACATACCTAAATTTAAGCATACATTGAAGTACTTTGATTAATTCGGGCCATAACCACAAGTAATGGTATGAAATTAAGAAATGCAAAAATGTAGGCTGAACAGCAAGAAAATCTTCCAAACGGTGAGATATATGAGGCTGGGGAGTAATCACTCAAGGGAATTGGTGGAAACCTTATCCCTGGACAGCTTTCAAGTTTTGCTGGACAAAGTACTGGGAAAATATCCTTTGGGGAATAATCTTGCTGTTGCCTCTGGAGACAACTGCATGACCTATTGTAACTATTCTGTGTCTAAGTTTTTCTGGGCTGACTCAGAGCACTACGCCTGAGACACGATTTTAAAGAGCATCAACAGTGCAAAATCTGAAGCTCTTCCTTGCCTCCCCCCCAGTTTATCATTTCTTTTCCCCATCTTCATTATACGTAATGTTATGAGAGGAAAAAACCCACACCCACCACACTTACAGCCTAGCAGTTTTTTGTTTTCTATTCACTGACTAAACACTGATTTCATTCTCACCTCTGTATTAAAAGAGAGCTTAAAGATATATAGGAAATCTAATTTCAACTTGTAGGGCTTTGATTCGTTCACAGAGCATGTGTGGTGAATATTATCAAAGAGGTAATCGTATCTTGGAGAATCTCATATGTCTGAGCAAGCCAACGGAAGCAGTATTAAAGATTTGGGGGTTTTGGTGGTTTCTTTTGTTGGTTTGTTGTTTTTTTGTTGTTGTTTTGTTTTGTTTATTTTTCCTCCATGGAGATCCTGGAAAGAGGGCTGTTCCAAAAAGGACTTTTCCAAGGATGTAGCCCTCTGAGGGCTTTTCCCACTGGGGATAACAATTTTGGTGAGCCAAATGAGATGCGCAAAGCACACTGGCTTTTTAATTACTTTAAAATCTACTTTTTCTTAAAGTAAACATCTGTAGAAGAACGTGCATCATTCACTTGGACTTTTGGGGGTATTTTGCAGCCATGTGGGAAAGGATAGGTGTTCTCTCACATGACTTTGCAGAGATCTAGTGGAAATGGAACAATTGAGATAGATCTGTTAAAACTTTTGGATTTCCCTTCCCTGACCACAGTTGACATTCTTCCTTTATTTTTGCAGTGTCAGCGACACAAGTCCTGAATTTATTATTGGGAAAACAGCATTTATATTTATTGGTACTAATTTTCCACAGCACATCAATGCATCCAGAATAGCAGTTCTTAACGTTAGATGCACATTTCTAAATAGTGCCTGTCTAAATAGAAATTCAGGTAGGAACATGTGTGAGCATCTTCCTGACTCATGGTCCGAGTTAACAAACAAGATTAATTAATTCCTTTATCTCATTGAAAGGGATGGTCTAGCAGGTCTCCATCATGGAGGATCCTTAAGAGTTTGTTAAGGAAAAAGCTGGGTCGGATAAAAGCTGGGCAGGATAATAAACTGAGTGATCTTCCATTGGGCTTCACTCAAGCAATTAGAAAACTCCTCCCTTCCCCTCCATCCCCCTCCCTCCCGACCCTCTCCCTCTCCCTTTTCCTTCTCCTTCTCTCTCTCTCTCCCCCTCTCCCTCTCCACTCCTCTTTTCTCTCTCCTTTTTCTTTTATTGTTCTGTTGTTATGAGTTTTTAGATCCTTCTCTCAAAAACTAAAAACAAACAAACAATGTGGTTTGTGAGAAAAATGTTTATCATCTTACAGCCAAGCACCATTATTTCCAGAGGTTCCTTGTATGCATTTAAGATAACAAATGTTAAAACAGAGGCAGAGTCCTTGTCCTCTTTCCTGGAGGTCCCTGGCTCTCTGGCGATGAGGGGGTTCACATTTTCCACCTCCTGGGGATCCCAGGGCAGGGATGGAGTGTGTCTCCCTGGCCCCAGGTTGATGCCAGGCTGCCCTGCACCCCATCCCTGTGCCGGGCAGCAGGAAGAGCCTCTGCAACTAGTAGGGAAGCTGTGATGGGCTGCTCGGCTGAGGGCAAAAAGGGGCCAATCGTGAGGTGGGAAATCTAGTGGGGAATGGGTCCGTGCTGGAAATACAACCTGGAGTTAGCTTTCTGGAACGGGAGCAGTAGGCAGAGCAGACCTTCGGGAGGTGAGAAAAACAAGCAAGCGATGGGTCTGCGCCGCCAAGGCCGGCTGCAATTGGCTGCTCGGACGGGGACCAAAAGTCCAAGCGGCCAATCGAGAGGGACGGGATCCAGTGCGGAGCGGTTCCGTGCCCGGTAGGCGGGCTGGGATTGGCCACCTGGGCAGGAGAGCCGCGGGCGTTGCGGCCAGTCGGGCGGTGCGGGATCCCCTCGGGAGCGGGCGGCGGGGCAGGGGGTGCCGGGGGCGCGGGGTGAGGGGGCGGCTGCGGGGCAGTGCGGGCGCGGCGCGGTGCCGGCCGGCTGCTAGGTGGAGCCCGCGTCCGCGCAACCCAGATCCGGGCCCTCGCCGCTCCCCCGCCCCTCGGCTCGCCGCCCGCCCGGCTCCGTGCGGCCGCCGCCGGGCAGGGCCGCAGCGCCGCGCCGCCCGCCCGCGCGCCGCCCCCTCCTCCTGCCCGGGCCCCCCGTCCCCGCACCC
>JAYRBT010000139.1:17321311-17357178 GCA_036023395.1 Myiotriccus ornatus
CCCCCTCCGCGCCCGCGGAGCCGCCCCCTCTGCCCGCCCGCCCGCCCGCGCCCAGCCGGGGCCGGCGGTCTCCGCAGCGGGAGAAGGAGGAGGAGGAGGAAGGATCCGGGGTGTCGGCGGAGAGCGCGGGGGGCTGAGGACCACCCGCCTCCCTCCGCGCGGGCGCCTTTGTGTCCCCCAGCCCCGGCGGAGCGAGGGGCCGCGGGCAGGGGAGCGGATGCGAAGAGCGGCTGGTGCTGGAGGGGAGAAGGAGAAAGGGGGATGGTGGAAGATTTCTCTCCTTTTTTATTTTTTTTTTTTTTTGGTGGTCTCTTCGGCAGCGGCTGTTCTTCCCCAGCAGCAGCAGCAGCAGAGGCGGCAGCAGCAGCAGCAGCACAGGCAATGACTCTGCCGCATCCGAATCGCCTGGCCGGTGGTGCCGGCTCCGGAGACATCACCTTGCTCTGAAGTTGCCCACCTGGAGGAGGTAAATCGGAGCGGGGCTTTCGTCCAAAGGGGTCGGCGACGGCGGGGAAGAGGAGGAAGCGATCGCCTCCCCCATCCCCACACACCCTCGTCCTCCGGGAGGAAGCTTGTGTAGCAGAAGAACACGGCAGAAAAGGAGAGACTTCTATTTTTTCCTTCCTTTCTTTTTTTTTTTTTTTTTTTTAATTTTTCCTTTCTTGAGGGACGTTCCGTGCTTCTCATCCCCCTCTTTTCCTGCGGGCTGGGGGCTTTGGTACTGTGGCCAGGTCTGCTTCCTACTCCCACCCCTGGTTTTAATGGCTGGATTGTGGCAGCAGCTCCCTGCTGCAGGTTGTTGAGGATCTGATGGGGACTCGCATCTCAGGAGCCGGAGGTGACTAAAGGTAACTAACCACCCAGCGGATGGATGCTCACCAGCCCTTACCTGGCCCTCAGTTGCACCCTTGCCCGGTTGCGTTGGGCTGAAGGGTACCGGCCGCCCTGAGCGCTCCCTTGGATTGAATTATTCCATAATAACGGTAGTTTGCCTTCAGGGGGGTTGGATCCTCCAGGTAACGGGAGAGCATCTCTCTGGGTCTGCATGGTGTGGGAGGGGGACGACACTGGAGACGAGGGGTGTGCATCTTGTTGGGAAATGCCGTGTAGGCTCTAGCCTGCTTTGGCCGTGGACGTCTAGCGTGGCAAAGGCGGTGTGGACATGGAGGGGACCTGGTAGGTTTTGTTCCTACTCTCTCTTCTGTTTTTCCTGTGAAAGGCACCACGTTGTACCGGTGGGTTTGCTGGTGTTACACTGAGAAATTCCTGAGTTTCGTTGTGTCCCTCCACCCCTTCGCTCATGTACGTTTCTTTTTAATTGCTGAAGGGGTGCCTCGAGAAGCAGTCGCTTTCCTGGATGTCAGGGGGCACGGGTGGGGGAGATGTTGCCGAACTGGGGGTTTGCGCTGGGGGGAGTCGCCTGGGCGTTGGTATGAGGTGGTGGGGTAGAGGTCCTGCACCCAGCCGGGGGCCCCGGGTTACAGGTAGGAGCGAGCTTCGCCTTCCCGTGCAGCCGGAGAGCGGAACGTACGGCGTAGGTAGGGATGTGCAGGGCTTCCCACCTCCTGCCTGCGAGGTTGCGTTTGCCGGCTCTAACAGTATAGGATTGGCGTTCGCCAGAGGGGTTTTTGAGCAAGGGCCGATATGTATGGCTGGAGGAAGAAAATCGCGGGTTTAATGCCTTCTTTTTTTTTTTTTTTTAACGATTTGTTTATTTGCGCTTAATCATTTATTTGTGTTCCTCTTGCAATTATCTTTTGACGGCGCAACTTGGAAAATACGGTTATAAGGCTGGTGGTTGCTCCCTGCCGTCAGCGAGAGAGCAGCCCGTTCCTGTTTCCCAGTCTACGGAGCTTACATCGAGCTGCTGCCCGTTATTGCTAATGAAGATGTAGGTACAGTGCCCCAGAGATGTTCCCTGGGTGTTTGGGGGAGTGCCTTCAAGGATGAGTTTCAGCAGCAGCCTTGTGTCCAGAGTTGTCCATGGAAACAACGTTGACCCCCCTCCAGTACATTTAGTTGGGTTTTCACCTCCACCCTCTCCCCTGTGGATAGGCAGATGTTTAGTTTTGCTTGAGGGATGGCGAGGTAAGAAAACAGCCTCTCTTTCTCTCCCTTTCCTGATAGACATGAGATTCTTCTCTGCGGTAGTTAAAACAACTCGTATTATGGCCAAAAGCAATGTATTGTTGTCTGCTTGTCAACTGTAGCGTTCATTATTGCTTTAGCCAAAACAACTCATGTCTATTGTATTTACTTTCCTGTTTAGATCACTCATTAGGAGTTATTGCCATTTCCACTCTCACAGTTCTGGTTCCAGGCAGCCAGCTGCTTAGACGAGGCTTAGATGCAAGGAAAAGGGTGAAAATGCCATCTGTTTCTTGATACAAGGCAGATAGGTAGTCTGCTGGTTGCAACTGCTTTCTGTATTATAGCCCTGATTATTCCAGAGTGTAGGAACAGAATTTTTGAAGGTGACAAAAAAGAAAACCAAAAAAAACCCACCTTCCCTGGAGTTAAAAAGAAATAAATTCCATTTTCATTGTGGAATGCTGTCTCTTAAGAGCACAGCCAATGCTGTCTGCTTGGTATTGAGTAGTAGCATGTGCTTTGTAGAGCTCATTTATCATCATTTCCAGGGGTTCTCAATACGAACAGGCTTCTACTGTGTATTCATTAGGAAAAATTCTTTCATGGAGTTTTTTTATGGGGGTAAACCAGATGTTGCAGGTTAAAATGGGCTGCTGTCAAAAAGTCAGCAATTGTCACTTGAGAATATCAGATCAGGAAGGGAGAAAATCTGTGCACCCATACTGATGTTGGGAGACAAAGTTCACCTTAGGGCTCCATCATAAAGCTGTATTTTTTTTCCTAAAAAACCTGTATTTTTTACTTAAAGGTAAAACAACTGCTCTGAGGGAGCAGGAGTCAGTCACCCTTGTTATGGTTGAGATTGCTCCTGTTCCTGCTCCTTAAGATTATTTTTTCCTTATTTAGGCTTGTTTACTATAAAGTGACTGTTATGTTGTTACCTGCTAGCAAAAAATAAAGTGAATACAAATCTGTGTTTCCAAAAGGACTGAAGTCTTTATAAAGCTAGTGTTGACCTGTGAGTTCCATATAATTTCTATTATTGAATAAATATGTATTTTCCCTTTTCCTCCTGGGGTGGTTAGGAGAGGGTATGTTTAATTTAACATTTATTCCAGAACAAGATAAATGGCAGTGTAGATTGATGATAGTGAAAACGCCGAGTCCTGCTGTATGGGGCAATGAGATTTTAATGGTATTTATTAAGTTTAAGGCTACAGAGTCCTCACTCAGATGTTTTTTGTGACAACAGTGGGACCTAGGGGTTCGGTTTCTTGGTGCCCTCCGGAGAGGAAGTAGTTTATGTCTCAGCCTAGGAAATTTAAATTCATTCCTGAGCACCTGCCGGGTCCATCCCCTCCTTTGTTTGCTCGGCAGTGCATCCCACAGGTTGGGATGATGCCGTGGGGACACATCCCTCCCAGTCGGGGTTGATGTGGCAGAGATGCTCGGCTTGCCTATCCAAGCATTAATTGCAGAAAAGGCTTTTTGCTCCTTCCTGAAACAGAAAACGAATTGCCCCGCCTGCTGTTGTGAAAAACGAAGCCCCTGCTCTTTGCTGGTTGGGAGGGAAATGCAAGCAGGTTTGTAGGTGAAGATACAGGCACACAGATCCATCCGGCTGCCTGATGAACTGGGTGTCTGCGTGCTCCCTGGTGTCGCAGGGCTGTTACAAAAATAAATAGATAAATAAATAAATATTTAGAGGCAGGTAAGCCAGGACTGATGAGGAATATGCATGACCTTTAGCTTTAGACAACACTCAGTTGGAGGGCCTGATGGTGCTGTCAGGGTTTTCACATTCAGAGCATGAGTGTATGCATCATCAACATGAATAAATGAGATGCACATGGGAGAGTGAAGTCTTTGTAAATGGAGAAGTCCTAGGAACGGGTGATTTATTATTACAGATTTTAATACTAATAGTGTTGGGACTGGTGTAGATTGACTAGGAGGCTATTTAATGTGTGACACAGTATAAAGGATGGGTTAATGATTGATGAAAGTGATGGAATTCAGGGAGCAAGAATGGACCAGGGAAAAGCGAAAACATGGAGGAGGGGCATGAGGATTTCTATGCTTTAAATAAGTTCACTTTTTTTTCTGTTATGATTATGTTACTTGGTGGTTGTGGAAACAACCCAACGCTGTGATTGGAATGATTTTGATAAAAATTCTTACTCCTTAGAACATTCTTGCACATCACAAGAGGTTTGGAAGAACACGTCAAAAATTAATTTTTTTTGGACCAGTGATCATCTGAGAGCTAGACATCACAATATTGATATATTACTTGGGACAATACTGAGACATCAGGACAGCCCTGCAAAATAAAGATGCTTTTTCCTGCCACTTTTGATGATGTACTGCTTATTGGGGTGGGATGCACTTGGTGAGCATTGATGTTTTCGAGAGATATTTGTTGTAGTTCAACATTTGGACTCCCAGTTCTTCCCTGCTGGTCCTTTTCTCATCCAGTAGATGCCCTCCTGCTGGGATGTGAATATGAAAAGTCCACCATGTTGTCAAATTTAGAGTGTACAGACACACTTAAGTCCCTGCTACGTCTGTAGGCAGTGCTCTCAGTTGTCTGTAGGACGGAGAGCTAGAAATTGTGTCATTTGCACCAGTTCACTGTCCTTTGGTGTATTTGTAGGAACATACCTGTCCCAGCAAGGCAGTCTGACGTGCTGGCCTCTGACTGCATCATCTCCTGGGGTAATGTCTGCCTTGCCAAATGTTTGTCACAGTCCTCACCAGCACTGGATATCAGGATCTTTAATCCTTACTTGAGACACTTGTGGATATGTCCTTATTTCTGTAGGCACTGAGATGCTCTAGCACTCCTGATTTCATTCTGGTGCCTACTGTCAGTGGAAGCTCCCAGAGCAGGGTGATGAAACAGAAGAACTTTGCTTTTAAGCATCTACTTTTAATTCTTGACTACTTTAATGGCAAGGAAACCACCTGCTACTCAAATCTGTGATGTGATTCTATCTAAGACGTTATCTCACTGCCTGTTTTTGGCCTCCAGGTTTGCAGTGTAATGCTTGTATTACGTTCCTCGCTAGATAATCTCTACACTGCAGACTGAAATGCATGTGTCTCCTGGCTGTAAGCTAAGCATTCATTTTTGAGACAACTTCTCTAAGGACACCTTGACACTATAGCTTTCTCTTCAGCAGTCTTTTCTGAGAGCCTTCTGGTTTTGCCTGTAAGGCAGATGTTTTTGTCAGTCATTGCACCAAGCATCTGTAGCTGTATCAAGGTGGCTAGTCTTTTCAGGCAATGAAAACTTCATTTTAATTGTATTATGGACCACTGTTTTACTCACTAAGCAGTGCTCAGTGTGGGATTTTTTTCAGCCTGCTTGAAACCTGTGTGTTTTCCTCTGGCTGACACATGAGCACTACACTGTTTTTAAATGGCCTCTGTCTTTCTCTCACTTTTTTCTTTTTTTTTTTTTCCCCTCCCTTTTTCAACTTTTAATCTCTGCTTCTTGAAGCCCACTCTCATCCGAGGGACGTACCACTTCATCTATGATGGAGTTCCCTCTGTAGTCAGTGGAGCACTTCTTTAGGCTTCCCTGTGAGCAGAAGACACTCAAGAATCTCAGATGTGTTATCTTCTCTCAGATGTGGTATTTTTTCAAAAACATTCCCTGGCTTCATCATCAGGTTTCTGCCAATTGTGTTGTAACGTCTTTGCCAGAGGTTCAGCATTTCAGGCTGAACAAAGCAGTTGTTGAAGATGAAGAGTTGAAAGAAGTGTACACTTCTAAAATATGTTCCCGAAAACAGTAAAAAATTAAAATCAAGACACTTTTTTTTGAGAGTTGACAACTTTCAGTTTCAAGGGTCATGAAATAGATACCATTCTGAAGGAAGCAAAGAAGATGAAGGAAGCAAAGAAGAGTTTGGCAGCTGTGCTAGTTAAGCGATATGAAGCTATACATTTCATTTAAATGCCTAAGAGCAATATACTTTTACAAACCATCCATTGGTGTATGGCCTCACACTGCCAGGATTTTTTAAAATTATTTTTTTAAAGCACGTTTGTCAACATGTGAGTAATTACATAGGAATGATTTCAGTGGCTACAAACCTAATGATTCAGAGGTCTGTAGCACAACTCCAGTTCGTTGCAGTGGGTACCTGCCAGGGAACAGCTTTGAAATATTATTCCCAGTGTTTTGTGTAGGTCGTGTTATAGCTTTGCTACTATTAATTGTAAGAACTTTACTGATTTGATTGCAGTTGCATTGATTTATATCAGGTAAAGTCATTGATTTTGAACTTTGGAATGGAGCTATGTATTTCTAGAACTTAAAATAAAATGCCATAAATACAAAGGACTAGCATGAATGTTTTCTTACAGCAGTCCAAAGTTAAAATGAAGTGAAAGAGGACTCCCTGTGCTTTTGTAGAAGTGGTGCTTAAAATTTAGCTGTGAATTGCCCTACTGTAAAGTCCTGCACAAAGGTGCCAGCATTGCACAGTGCTGTTCTGAGAAGAGGTCTAGTCTAAACCTGGCACCTTTGGATAAGACTCTTAGTGGTTTTATACCAACGGCAAGTAGTTAGCTTGTAAGAGTCATTGCACACATTGTATATGAGTTTTGACAGTAAATCCCTTTTCCCACTCCACAGGACCTAATAATCTAGTTCCAGAGGTGAGGACACTGCAAGAATGGACACTGTGTAAAGTTTGTGGAACAGGAACATCCTGACAAATGCAGCCTTAGGTCATTCATTTATTATATGCAGACACGTAAATAGACACATAAATAACATGATTTGGGGAACAGACACTATTCTGATTTTTCTTCTCAAACTCGAGGAAGTAAAAAAGAATTTTGGATATAGGTGCAATCTAAGAATTGCACCTATACCCAAAACATATGTACCTGCAGGTGTATGTATGTGTATACATAATAAAACCATACATAGGTTTTGTTTGTGAAATGGTGGTGCTGATGCATAGAGGGATTTTAAGTTTTTTTAAATTTTCTTGCTGGAAAAACTCTCCCTATTTATTTTCTGATTGTTTTTTAGTAGGTGCAGTAATGGACAATAACTAAATACATGTGCACAGGCTTGCAGTTTTAAAATTTTAACTGAGTTCCTTGGCTAGTAGTCCAATTCCAAACTAAAACAACCACATTTTCAGATTTGCTGAGCAACCACATGTTTTATCAGTCAGTGCTGGTCCTTGCTTACTTGTTGTAGCAGCCTGTTCCCATTCTGAAGTTGCTGATCCCAAGCCTGCCTTAATGAGATTTTTTTCATTGCCCTCAGAGCGAAGAAAAGAAGCATCACTGTGTTGCAGAAGTGCTGTTTGCAGCTTTCTTGGGGATGTCAACATTTTCCTTCAAGCAGGGAGTTGGGGATATGTTAGCTATCTATGCTACCTAACTTCAGGCAGATCTAGGTTAGGTGGGGAATTTAGCTTAAAGGAGCCCAGCCCTGGGAACTGCTGAGCTGTTGACTGATTTTTTTAAGGAACCCGATGTGTTGTGTTGGAGGACACCAGGACACGAGTGAATCCTTCAGCAGAAGCAGCGCTCCTGTTTTGTTTGATCGGTGGGTCTCGATGTTTATAAGCCCTGCAGAGCCACTGCCCTGCCTTGCTGTTAGCAGCATGTTGCAAACCAAGCCTTGGCTTAAGCCCGTGAGAATAGGGGAGGGACCCAAGCCCAGTTTTTGATGTTCTGCATGGGTGGGTACCCTGAATACTCAAATGCATTCCAGTGACAGCTGACCCTGTAAGGAGATTTTCAATAGCTCTCTGGATTTTTTTCCTCTTTCTTTTTTCCCCCTCCTTTTTTCCCCTTAAAAAAATTTTATTTTGTTTTATTTTAATTTAATTTATTTTTATTTTTTCCTGATCCAAAGACTGCTGGGGGACAGGAAAAAAAAAAAAAGCACCCACTGTGCTGTCTCTTTGAATAGGTTTCACTGATGGAGACAGTTGAGGAGAATTTCAGGGATCATGTTAACTTTTTTTCTTTCACACTGCCGTTGTGTGTGTGCGTTACTGACTGAAACATTGTGATTTTGAAATGGTGCAAATTCCCACCACTCACTTCAAAGGGGGCAGGTTTTCGTTGTTCGGGTGTTTTTGTTTCAGCAAGACGTATGCTGCAGGTTTTGGTTGTGTGTCCTTTTGCATTTTTGTTTGTTGGTTGTGTTTTTTTTCCCCTCCTCCTTTTTTTTTCCACAGTAACAAAAGACTTTGGGATTGAATCCTGAATGATTTTATAGTAGATAGCTTATCCAGACTATCCAGAGAACAGCTGTTCTTGATTCCAGCACACCACAGATTTCTGTACTGGACGTTGTGTTTCATCTCAACCTCGTTGGAACTAATATGTGTAATCTAAAATGTCATTCCTTTGGATTTTGGATATTGCAGTCATGGGCTTTAATAGTTTGAAAGTTTGGTGGATATATCGCACTTCCTTCCAAGGGAAATTATGATGTGACTACTGCCCTTGCAGTTCCCACAGCACAGACTTCTGCAAGAAAATGTCGTTTTGGATTATCTTTAATGGATGCAGGTGTGTGGAATAGATGTGTGTCTTTTTTCCCCACTGGTTTTTAATTTTTTATTTTTAAAGGACAGTAATGTTGCAATCACTGCTTTATTTGGTACGACTCCAAAACGATACGTATCTCGTGTAAAATTCATCCTGATAGGTATTTGAAATATAGCAATTGCACTGCATAGAGTGATAACTAGTGACCTTTTGACAAGGGATCCACTATTACAATTGTAATGCACTTTATAGATTTCCTTAAGTAGGTTACCACTTTGCAATGAGTCTTCCTAAAGTCTGTGCGAGGCGTTTCTATTGCAGGAGTGGGGAGCCCTTTTCTCTACAACATCACCAGTTTCCCAAAGGGAGGCTAAAATTACAGAATTGTAGAGGTTGGAAGGGACCACAGTGGGTCATCTGGTCAAGCAGTGTCATCCTAGAGCACATTGCACAGGATTGCATCCAGACAGTTCTTGAAGATCTCCAGTGAGGGAGACTCCACAACCTCTCTGGGCAATGCTTCAATGCTCAGTCACCTACACAGTAAAGAAGTTCTTCCTCATGTTCAGGTGGAACTTCCTGTACACCAGTTTCTGCCCATTACCTCTTGTCCTATTGCTTGGCACCACCGAGAAGAGCCTGGATCCATCCTCTGGACACCCTCCCTTCAGATAATCATATACATTGATGAGGTGCCCTCTCAGTTGTCTCTTTTGAAGGCTGAACAGTCCCAACTCTCTTAGCCTATTGTATCTCAGTAAGAGAAATAGAATCATGAAATCATGGAATGATTTTGGTTGGAAGGGACTTTAAAGATCATCTTTAAAGATCATCATTTCCAACCCCACAACCATGGGCAGGGACACCTCCCACTAGACCAGGTTTTCATTTCCCCACCCAGCCTGGCCTTGAACACTCACTGCCCGGGCATCCACACCTTCTCCTGGCAACCTGTTTCTGTGCTTCCCTACCTTCACAGTAAAGAATTTTTTCTGTGAATGCTCCAGTCCCTTAGTGCTCTAGTCCCTTAATCATCTTTGTAGCCCTCTGATGGACCTGCTCCAGGAGCTCCATGCCCCTCTTGTCCTGAGGAGCCCAGACCTGGACACAGTACTGCTAGTGAGACCTCACTAGGGCTGAGTAGAGGGGCAGGATCACCTCCCTTGACCTGCTGGCAATGCTCTTCCTAATGCACCCCAGGATACCATCGGCCTTCTTGGCCCCAGGGCACAGCTGGCTCGTGGACAGCTTGTTGTCCACCAGGACCCCCAAGTCCTTCTCCACAGCGCTTCTTTCCATTAGGTCAGCCCCCAGCCTGTACAGGTGTGTGGGGTTGTTCCTCCCCAGGTGCAGGACCTGCATTTGCCTTTGTTGAATTTCAGACAGTTCTTCTCTGCCCATCTCTCCAACCTGCCAAGGTCCTTCTGAAGGGCTGCACGGCCCTCTGAGGTATCAGTCACTCCTCCCAGCTTTGTGTCATCAGTGAACTTGCTGAGGAGGCCTCTGCGCCTTCATCCAATCACTCATGGTAAGTTAAATGATACTGGGCCCAGTATTGATCCCTGGGGGACACCGCTAGTGACAGGCCTCCGCCTGGACCCTGGGCCACTGATTCTGACCCTCTGGGATCTGCTGGTCAGCCAGTTCTCAATTCACCTCACTGTCCACTTGTTCAGCCCACACTTCTTGAGCTTTCCTATGAGGATGTTGTGAGAGAGAATGTCCAAAGCCTTGCTGAAGTCAGGGTAGACAATATTCACTGAGACAAGGGAATTGTACGTGTGCAAGTATCCTTGTTTGATGAAAAATACAGGCTCACATCACAAAGTGCATGTGGATATTCACACCTGAGCAGCTCTGATTGCGGAGGGGCTGAGACCTTGGGTAAAACTCGAGATGTTTGAAAGATGCAGAAAGATGTTTGCCAGTGGACTCAAGTGGCTGTTTATGCCAATCTAAACTACTTTGCAATTTCCCCATTCAAGGGGAAAATCCAGACCTCCACTGTGTCTGCAGGGATGTTTGTGGATGGGAGAATGGGATATGATGGGGAATATCTCTGAGAGCTGCCTTGCTGTTTGTGTTCTTCAGATTTGGGAGCGGCAGATGGGGGGTTGTCTTCTCCAATGCCTTTATGCTTGATCGCTCCCTCATCCTATGCAAGTGAAGGGCAGAGCAGCATAACCCGTGAGCCAGGCTGTAAGGATGAGGATGCCAGCTTTTGTTTGACCCTTTTCAAGCTGCAGGCTTGAGCACAGCGAGGGTCCAGGGTTCTCCCAAGTTCATGTAATTTGGGAGCAAAGCCTATTTCAGCAGTAGTCATTGTGGTAAAGCTGATTACTTAAATGCGTCAATAAATAAACGTTAATAGCCAGAGTAATAGGCAAGTTAGTGAAGAATACCATGAAAGTCTGGTCGGTAGTAATATAGGTGTATTTTGCTGTAGTAG
The DNA here is from genome assembly GCA_036023395.1 of Myiotriccus ornatus. NCBI lineage: Eukaryota > Metazoa > Chordata > Aves > Passeriformes > Tyrannidae > Myiotriccus > Myiotriccus ornatus. The sequence goes on from JAYRBT010000139.1 coordinate 17,332,389, forward strand.
TAATGTAATGCTGTTTCTTTGAGCTAGTTCCTCTTACTACTACAATATAATAAATGGCAAAAATGTATTTTGACCTAAGGGTACCAAGTCCACTTCTAATTTCTAACTCAAATAGGTCTCTGCTGGGTTGCAGTAGGAGGTGTAATCGAACACCAAACAGACAATCACATTTTGGTTTTTTTTCCTGTAAATTGCTTTTCCTTTTATACCATAGACATTTGTGGGAGTGATTCCTTGTTGACCACAAAGATGTGGTTTTTGTTGTCTTTCATTTATGTTCTCTATTGAATTAGCAGTGTTAGGCAGTTTTGTCTGTCACACTTGGGTGGGATGCTGCAATGATTTAATTTAAAATGAAAGAGAGATGTCTTCATTTTAGAGAAAACCATGGCTAAGTGGTGAGTGTAAGCAGGTCTAACTATTACCAGAAGCCCTAATTAGAAGAAATCCCATGTACGGTTGACCTTGACTATTGAGACAACCCTCAAAGAAGAAAGAGCACTAAAAATTAGTATGCTGCCAGCGCTGCACTTTTATTATTTGACGTTATTAAGCAAACTCGGTGTGTATTTCTTTTTTGAAGCGTTTGATTAAATGTGTGATCTTATCTTAGTGAAATGGCCTGCTGGGCTGCAGACAGTGGTGTTCAGAAATGAAATTTGTTTAGAGCCTCTGAACAGACATTTATTCAGTGAGACCTTTCTTGAATAATAGATGTGACAGTGAGACAGCTGTGCAACGTGTTTTGGGGTTTGGGTTTTTTTTTTTTTTTTTTTTTTTTGTGTAGGGAGTTACGATGGGATTGGGGGGAGAAGATTACACAAGTGCACAGGTGTGAGAATAGGATGTATATGTAGGGAAATTATCATATGTTGCAGAACGAGGTCCCAGTTCTGCCAAGAATTATTTTCGGATCAAGCTTTACATGCTTCAGGACCTCCCTGCTGGCATATGGTTTGGCATATCAAGTGATGCACATATATATATATATAGCTCTGTATCAATAACCTTATGCTTTTGCTAGAGCTTTTAAGATGCTTAGATTTTGTAGGTATAAAAAACCCACCCAAACCCCCAAACAACAAACCACAGAATCATGGTAGTTTACTCTTGGGATCAGTGCTGATGCCGTTAAGCAGTCGTATGGTTTATAATAGTTCCATCAAAACAGTGAGACTAAGGGAAAGAGGCTAATCCATCAATAAGGAAGGCAGGCTTCACCAGAGGTATTTAACCTCTTGTGTTGTGTCAAACAATGAGAAAATGTGAAATGAAGGTAAATATTCTCATCCTCCTTGTTTTTACCCTTGGCGTGCTGGTTTTGCTTGGGGTAGAGTTCATTTTCTTTGTGATGGCTGGTAAGGCGCTGTGTTTGGGATTTGTGCTGGAACGAGGGTCAATAATTCAGGGATATTTGAGTCACTGCTAAGCAGAGGTTGCTCAGCATCAAGGCATTTTCTGCCTCTCACCCACCCCTCTGGTGAGGAGGCTGGGGGTACACAGATAGGAGGAGACACAGCCAGGACAACTGACCCCAACTGACCCAGGGGATATTCCAGACCATATGGCATCATGCTTAGCATGCTCTATAGCTGGGGGAAGATGAGGGAAGTGGGGGATGTTTGGAGTGATGGCTTTCTGTCTTCCCAAATAACCATTATGCGTGATGGAGCCCTTCTTTCCTGGGTATGGCTGAACACCTGCCTGCCCATGGGAAGTGGCGAACAGATTCCTTGTTTTGTTCTGCTTGCCTGTGCAACTTTTGCTTTACCTATCATGCTGTCTTTATCTCAACCCATGGGTTTTCTCACTTTTTCTCTTCTAATTGATTCTCTCCTCCATCCTGTTGTGGGGAGTGAGCGAGTGGCTGTGTGGGGCTTGGTTGCCAGCTGGAGTTAAAACCATGACAGTTGAAAGCACAGTGCTTTCTTATTAGGCACAGCTGTCTTGGGATCCTTCATCAGGGAAAAAATACCCTAAATGGGGTTTCCAGTTTTGAAACATTGTCAGAAATGCACTGGTATATATCTGTTTTTCAGCAAAACAGGCATCTTCATTATAGTTTAACATGCAGTGCAGGGGTAAAATTTCATGGAATGTATGAACTGCATAAGATTTCAGCTGTTGACAGACGATTACACACCTTGCTTTTTCCAATATGATGCTGAGAAGGAACATGAGTGCCTGGAAATTTTAATTTTTCAGTAGTGGACTGTGGTGATCTTTCGGGCTAGATGTGTGAGTTTTCTGAGTGGCTTAGTCCTCCCCTGTAAAAGGGCATTTTTTATCTAGAAAGTTTACTTTTGAAGGAAAGGAGTCCCAGAGTGCTTCTCCTGTAAAACTGTGTTTTGATCAATCCTCATCTGCCCTGCTGCTTCCCTGCATTGTACAGCAGCTGTCTTTACATCAGGTTAGATGGTGATTAAGTGATTTCTCCTTGTAGAGGTAAAACCAAAACCTCTCCTTACAGGAGCTGGGAGAAGTTGTGAGCTCCATGCCTTAATGACATCCTGAAGTGCCAGCTTAATAGTCCTCCAGTGTTTGATGCTCCAGCTGCTCACCTTCCCTGCTCTTTGGTTAAAATGTGTTTGTTTTTCTTAAAAGCTGGACAGCTCTCAGGACCTTTTGATAACTTTTAAGTATGGATATATTTTTCTATCCTAGTGCACAGCTAATCCCACCAGATGCCAAATGCAGATTTGTGAGGCTGGGTATAAAGTACAGGAATTCGTGTGTCTGTGAGCCCTGCATATTTTGCCATGATGCTTGATTGAGTTTGAGGCATAATTTCTGCTTGCAAGGTGATTTGCATATGTGGTATACTGAGGAATACTTTCCATCATTACATCATTTAAGGGTCTCTTCCACAGATCTGCAGCTGGATATGAGTTGTTTTCGTAGAAGAGACAGCAAGCCCAGAGCCATGGGTCAAAGACTTGCAAACACAATCCTTCTGAGCACCCTAGATGGTGTCCCAGGGGCTGGTTTGTGTTGAGGGTGGTGAAACTGCCTGCCGTGAAATCATCCCCTTGGGATGGTGGTGGGCAGAGAGGAAGGGTAAGGGTGTGGAGAGCTGGGTTCAGAAGCATTTTGGAGGTTGCACGAGGATGACAGGTGTTCTTGGCTCTGACATGAGGTCTGTGAGGTGCTCAGACAGGCCTTGTCTCATCTGGGTACCTGCACAGGAGCTAGGTTATAATCCAGCCTTAAAAAACCCAAACATTAAAAATGATTCTCTCTTGAGATGAAATTTGCATATGAAAGCACAGCCTGCTAGAAGTAGTAATGATCTCATTATGATCTGCTTAAACTAGAAGTCAGACAGGAAAAGGAAGATGGAAATTTCACTGGACTAAAGTCTGCTTGGCATTTGTTCTTCTGCAGAAGTCACTTCCTCTGAGTAACTCCATACGTACCTGTTTCTGAGCTGAGTCTGAATTTGTTTCTGAACAATTTGTTTCTGGGAGTGACAACTTGTTATAATAATTTTGTACCTTTTGTACCGAAATGCTGCCCAGCTATAGCATTTAACCTAATTTTGAACTTTCAGTGAGGCTCAAAAATGAGAAGAAAAATGGTGGCTGTTAAAAAAAGGAGGTAGCATTTTTTACTAGCATTCTGTTGCTCTGAAAGCTAACCTAATTTTTTTAAATAAAACAAAAAAATTACTTTCCACAAGTGCTGGGTGTGCTGGTTTGGTTGGTGTACACTGTGAAAGCACCACTGATGTTTCCCATACTACGAGATGTGGTGGCCCTTGGCAAAGGTGCACGGGAGCCGTGCTGCTCCTGTACCAGGAGGTATTTTATGATCCCATTTCCTTTGCTGGAATTCATCTGTGCAGAACCTGAGGACTCTGTACAGTTGCGTGGGTTTTGAGGCTGCATTTCTTGCTGAGGGTCCCAGATGTGCCAGCATTCTAAGTGACAAAAACTAATACTATGGAAAATGCCACAAGGAAGAGAAAGTTCCCCCTTACAGCATTGCCCTAGGACTTAAGGGAACTTACCTGGCCACAAAACCTAGACAAGGGGATATTGCCCATACTGGAGGCAGCACAAAGTGTTGCAGTCCATTCTCATTATTCCAGTTGGCAACATTGCTTGCTTTCTACTCCTGTTAAATTTTTTTGCTTAATTTTGCCTAACACACCTAATTTGCATTAGGGAGTAAGGGACTAATGACAGCCAATGAGTTAAACCTGTGTGTGTGTATGCAGTAATAAGGTTCAAAGGTCACTGTGTAATTATGTTAACTTTACAGCCTCCATGCTAATTTTCTGTTGATTGAGAGAGAAACCAGAACCCTTTTGTGCCCTGACAACTGTCTTCCCTTCCAGCAAAGCAGGGGCTGATTCCTGGCTACTCCAGCCTTTTCCCAGCTGGATGTCTACTCTATTTTCTTTGCAGTTTCTTCACTTCCATTTCCAGATTCATTACGTCAGACATCCAGGGTACGTAAAGATGATCAATGTGTATCTACTGATGCTATTTTAACACGGAGCAATTATTTGAATTAATCAAGAGGACGTCGTTCATCAACAGGGTGCGACAAACTTAACAGCAGGAGCAACGTTTTGTTTAATGCAGGTCTGTGGTCTTGGTATTGAGATTTCAGCAGCTGGCAAGGCACTTCATCATCTGGGAAGACCTGCTGGGAGCCACATACAAATCACGTGAAATCTTGATGTATGTTTGCACTGTAGTGTTCAGCTCTAGGTGCTGGTGTTACATCTTGGCAAAAACGATACTGGCATGTGCCGATAGAGGAGGATGAGCAGATACAGCCTTGTGGTTGCCTCTATTTTCTGGATGCAGTGAGAGATTATAAGGGACTTTTCATTTTCTCTTTCTCTTTTCAGTTTTCTCACCACCTTGCTGATCGGTTCTCAGGCTATTTCCTTTTTAAGGTATCAGACCAATTAAAAATGCATTTCCTGTTTTTTTCGTATTAGTATGATTTTGTTGTCCTTGTCTCTATACTACTCGTCAGGTAAGTGAATAGTGTTTCCATTTTAAACTGAGAAGAAGCTGTTTTTCCCTAATTAATTTGGCTTTGACCAATCCTCTGAAATCTTGGAAGTAATATGGAAATGTCCCTTAGTTTGCTTTCTTGGACGAAGGCCAGCAGAGGTTTTCTTGTGTGGGCTTGCTTTGTTTGTTTTCCTCAAAAGCTGTGTGTTGATTCAGGCCAGTTGCTGCTAATACAGTCTTTGGATATAGTGTTTGTAACTAATTAAAAATAGCCTCTAATTGAGAGTTGAATGTTGTGGAGTTGAATTTTCCTGCACATTAGTCATATAAGAGGTTGCCTGGAAAAGTAAAGGGTGAATCTGCTTGAAGAGGCTTGCAAATATCTGCTTCGTTCAATTTGAAGACACATTTGAGAAGTGATTTAGTGGTGACTCATAATATTGCTAAAATAGGAGGGAAATTGAAGTTTCTTTAAAAAGTACAATTTTTAATCACTTTATTTTACCAATACCTAATAACTTACAGGTTATTATGTACCTTTTATATATTATATATGTTATAATGTTATTATTAACAGGACCATTGCCTGCATATAGAAGAAATATTGAGTTCAGATGTACAAGACAGTGAAATCCCCTTGTGCCCCATGATTCATCTGCAGAACTTCCTTCAGTTCCAGTGCTGACCTTTATAGTTTTGTGTCTTTTCTCTTCAGATAGTTCTAAGTATGTCACTGATTGAAAATGATGTTTGAACATTACAGTGGAAAGTTGCATGTGTATAGTGACTTCACCAAAATCAATATGTGCCAAAGCCTGTGAATTTTGGAGATAACTTAGAAATTGTTGCTGTTCCAGAAATAATAGCTGTTATACCTTGGATATTAAAGAAACAAAGATACAAAACTTTTTTAAAAAATCTATTACTTTATGCAGAAATAGTGGTTGATGCTTGGATCCTACTTGTGTATATTTTTATCCTGACAAATGCTTAGTTTTTCCGTACAACTAACCTGGGCTCCAAACTGCTTGAGTCTTCTGCTGGCTACATTTTGATGAGTATGGCATTCTTGCAACTTTACCTTTTTCTCTTCCTCCTGAAATAACTGCACAAAATTATTCAAGCCAGTTGAGTATCTGGAAAAGCATTCCAGTTAGCAGCCTGCATGCTCTCCTGGTATCTGCTCAGTCACTGAGTCGGGCTGAACTGCACAGAGAGAGATGCTACTGCATGGGGGGGGTTGGGGGTACATCCACTCGGACATGTTGGACAGTCTGTTGGCTGGCCATTGCTGTAGGGCTGCTGGTGAATAAGCCTGGTGCAGTTAACAGGCTCATTAGCAAGCTTTTATTTCAATGCTGAAGTGTGGTGCACAGGAAATGGGCATTGTTCTGGCCTGTTTGTTTAGCTCATTGGTATTTTTATATTTTTATTCTTTTATTCTGCACCTTGCTTTTGCTGTGGAATTAGTGTGTGTGGTTTTTGTGGTCTTTTGATTTTGTGGGGGTTTTTTTGGGGTGGGGTTTTCCTGTTTGGTTTTGTTGGGTTTTATTTTCTTTTTGGTTTGCTTTTTAAATGAGAAGGATGAGATAGGTTTTGTTTATCTGGTTGAACAGAGGTGTCTGTATGCAAGCTAATAATTGGAACTGGTCTTCTGTCTAATGGAAAGAGGCAGGCATTTCTGAGGCATGATTCCTTTCCTTCTTATATAAACTTTTAAAATATGTCAGATGAATTGCACCCTAAAAGGCTTATTACTCTTCACTGACTGTAAAGGAAGCCTAAGGTGCCAAACTCAGATAGAGACATTTACATTGCAGATACCTTAAGATGGAGGAGGAGAATCCCACCCTGGGAAATTACTCTCCTTGGCTTATAATGCATTTCCAATGTAAATGTGAATCTGCATGATAAGCTGGTACATGGCATGGCAAAGCTGATTCATCAGGAAGTGCATGGAGAAGAATGGAAATGGCCTCTGATCGTCACAGGGCTTGTGCCCTGGAGGAGCGCTCACTTCAGTTGGTGTAAGATGTACCTTAAATATCACAAAAAGAAATGCAAGGTGTATGAGTGATCCCTCCTATTAGATTTTGTGTAGCCCTGTATTCTTAGTGGGACTCCCGTCATGGACTTTTGCACCTCCAGGACTTTTTTTCCTCAAGAACATGGAGTAATCTGCAAACCTGAACAATTTCACCTCTTCTCTCCCTTTTTCTCTCAAGGACTGAAACATTAAAGTTGGTGAAGATGCTGAGAAGGCAGATTCTGGGAGATATGTCTGCCTTGACTCATGTGAGGAGGCACCCCTTGGGTAGGTGCACTGGGATGCTGGGCCAGTTAATGGAAGAGAAGCTTCCCGGATTGCAGCCCTAAGCTCCTGTTTCCAGACAAATTAATGGTTTACCTAACAAAGCTGTCTTATCAGTATGGTATGTGTAGATCCTACTAGTCTCTTCAAGACTCAAAAAAAAAAAAAAAAAAAAAAAAAAAAAAAAAAAAAGTTTGTTTGGTTTTTTTTTCTACCTCCTTTCTTTAGTCCCTGAGAACTGCAGTTTGGACAGATGTTCCAGTGCAAGTTTTGACTGCTTACCTTCCATCCCCAAATCAACCCTCTTCATTTTGCCATCTGTTTCTGTGGCTGCATGGGGAACCAAGCTGGGAAACGAAGCTCTGATTTTAAAATCTATGTTGGGTTTGTAGCTCTTGCTAGGCTGTTTTCACCTGGGATCAGTTTCCTGCGTGGTTTACAGCTGATTTTTGTGTAGCTGAATGGTAGTAGCACAAGCTGCAGGACAGAGCAGAGCTGCTCAAAATGTGTATGAGATTTCCTCTGGGGTGTGTTGGAGGCTCTCCCAGCCTTCCTGTTTCCAACCATATATGCTCTGAAGGTCAGTCCCCAATGTGTTGGCTAAATCTCTTGTTCTAGGGAACAGTGAACATTGCATATATATATTATGTGTGAGTAGGAATGTGAACATACATACACATGCATATGTACTTAATGCCTTCTTTGCCCCAGTCTTTGATACCGAGGCCAGTTGTCCTCAGGATACTGAGCTCCCTGAGCTGGAAGTTGATAATGGGGAGGTGAGTGAAGCCCCTGTCCTCCAGGAGGAAATGGTTAGTGACCTACTATGCCAATTAGACGTATACGTGTCTGTGGATCCTGGTGGGATCCACCCCTGAGTATTAAGGGAACTGGCAAAAGAGCTTTCCAAACTACTTTCAGTGATCTGCCAGGTTAACTGGTGAAGTTCCAGCTGACTGGAAATTAGTAAATGTAGTGCCTATCTACAAGAAGGGTCAGAAGGATGATCCAGAGAAGTACAGGCCTGACAGCCTGACCTCTGCTTGGGGCAAGGTTGTAGAAGAGAGCATCCTGGGTCCTGTTACATGACACGTGCAAGACAACCAGGAGATTTATGAAATGCGGGTCCCACTTGACCAGCCTCATCTCCTTCTGTGACAAGGTGACCCCCTTGGCGGATGAGGGGAGGGCTGTAAATATGCTCTATCTGGACTTCAGTAAAGTGTTTCACACCATCTCCCACAGTATCCTCCTAGAAAAAATGGCTGCTTGTGGCTTGCTTGGGTAGACTCTTCACTCTCTACAACTACTTGAAAAGAGGTTGTAGTGAGGTGGAGGCCATTCTCTTCTGCTGTACCTGCAGCGAGAGGACTAGAGGAAATGGTCTTAAGCTGAGACAGAGGAGATTCAGATTGAATATTGGGAAAAAATTTTTCACTGGAATGGTCTGGCATTGGAGTAGGTTGCCCAGGGAGGTGACGGAGTCACCATGCCCGGAGGTGTTTGAGAGGCATCTGGATCTGGTGCTGGGTGACATGGTTTAGTGGTTTAGGGGTTACAGTGGCAGTGCTGGGTAGCTGGTTGGACTTGATGATTTTGATGGCCTCTTCCAACCTATGTATGGTACCTTGCTAAGCAAAGTGCGTTCTGTTCTCTTTCTTCATGCTGTTTCTAATATATTCCAGTAAAAACTAAGAATTGAACCTCAGCATCATGCAAATTCATTTTCCAATTTGTGCACAACTTTGGAGAAAGAAAGGCGCGACAGCAAACTGCATTTTACCTCTTAAAAGCAGAGCTATATATGCATAGCACATGCCCAAATCCATCAATATTGCAGATACATAGCACTAAATTCACTCACCCTGTCCTTGATTATTTGGTACAAGTTTCTTCTCCGCACTGTTGGTTTTAATTTTTTTACGCAAGTGACTGAATCCGTTGAACAGCCATGACTTTTGAATTGGATAGTGATAGGGATTTTTAGTAGCAGTCCCATACTGGTGGCTGAGATGGGTTTTTTTTTTTCTTTTTTTTTTTTTTTTTTTTTTACAGCTTGTATAATATCTGTGATGCCACTGGATGAATTTGCCCTCATTAGAGGACTAAAGGAAAATTTCTTTGTTCTTTAGTGTCGATGTAGAATGGCACATGTTCCTTTCTCTAAATAAAAGGAGAGATGATCCAAGTATTTAAATACAGAAAAACAGCTAATGATTAAGGAGCATTTAAACAAATAAGTTTTAAATAAACAATGAAAACAAAGCAGATTTTGCTGAGTGTCTACTTCAGTGTGGCTTAAAAACTATTTGTGCTTTAAGGTAATAATTATCAGACCTAATAATTGGAGGGGGGAAGCGTGTTAGACCCAATGAAGGGTTTTGTAGGACTCATTACCTCAAAAAAAGGGGTAGTATTACTTGAAAGTTTCAGCCACCTTTGTTGGAGATAAACAATTCTGATTCAGGGGATTGTGATGTTCTGTTGAGGGTTACTTCTTAGCCCTTGATCCTGATCCCTTTATTTCAAGTCATTGATTATGAAGCATATTCATGCTTTCTGTAGTCTTCTGAAACTATGCAGGTGTTTCATTATGGTTCTTTCACGATGTGTTTGTGTCTTGTTTATAGCGTAGTCCTCTTGATTTGCTCCAGTTGCTGGGGATTTGTCAGTGCATCAAACATCTTTACTTACTTTGAGGTCAGCCTTACACCCTAACTACAGTGGCCAAACAAAGTGCTTTTGCACAGATCTCTTCCTGAAGGTTTCTTGAGGTCACGAAGACATGTGCATTCTTTTTGAGTAAAATTAATTTGCATTAAAAAAACCTTTGAGCTGTTGGAAGGCTATAACTCTGTAAAGCTTTTAAGAGTGAGTTCAAAAGCTGTCTCTGTGCCTCTCACAGGCAATACTTGCTGACAGTGCCAGAGTCCATGGGATTTAAACATGATATTGAATGGTTTCTTAGTTGAATCTTATTTTCAGTGATTTTCCTGATATTTGCAAATATGTAATCTGAACAAATTTCCTTGTACTGCAGAAAACTAGGTTTCTGGTTGCAGCTTGTCATACACTGGGGACTCTGGTCAGTACAACTTAGCATCTGCCTCTGTAAGAAAGAACCAACTGAGCCTGAATGGCATTGAGGCATGGCATTACCACCAGCCTTTCCTACTGAAGGACACACTTAAATAGACAAGTCCAAGCACAGGCTCCTTTCTGAATATCATTCTGTATTTCTGCAAATCTGCCAGTCTCTTGTTGTGAAAGCTCTAAATATTATTTTAATGTAGGCTTGTGTTCCCTCTGGTTTTACAGCAGCTGTTAATATAAACTGTTCATGGAGCTGCTCAGACCTCTGTAGTGTTGTAGTGTTAGGTGGGGTTTTTTATTATTGTTTCTTTAAAGAGTTGGTTTGTTTGTTTATTTTTGTTTTAAAGCATTTTGAAGCTCTGTTAGTAAAAACGGATCATAGGGATTGGTTGGCATATGTATACCAAAGGAAAGCTTGTTTACAGAACAATGAAAAGTTAGAGGATGCACTTCAATAGTTGTATCTTGGCAAGACATCAGTTTGATTTCTATAGATCAGTACAGTAGTATTTTAATACCTTTTCCTACAGTGGCTTTATTTAAAGCTGAAATTCTGAGAATATGCAGTCTCTAATATTCATACTGCTAGAATACCATGAATGTTTTTAATATTTGGCCTTTATAGCTCTTCTTGTGAATGGTGTTTAACACTGTTCAGGAATGCTTGCTCTTTTCTTGCAGTGATTTGTTTTTCATATTTTCACTCATTTTTTAAAAATCAAAATCTTAAAAGGAGTATGATAATTACGAGTTATTAACCTTCTTTTGCCATTAGTTGTGTTGAAAGCTGGCATGAAAAGTGCTGTGAGTGTTAAGAAGTGTTTTAATTAGGTCATTAGATCCTATGTGATTTAGCGATAGCTGAGGGAGAAATGATAACAGGAAGAGGTGTAAATGGGTAGAGTCTTAATTCAACAAAGCGTTTACACAGATGCCGTAATAGGGCTTAAATCTTCCCTTTCAGTTAACCATAGTCTTTGCTGGGTTTGAGCCTAAAACAGATTTTCACCTGAAATGGGGAGGGCCCAGCATCTTGGCAGAACTCACTAGTGCAGCGCAGCTGGTGCAGTTGGTGAGTTTTGGCTTCATGGGTACCATTTCTCTGTTTGCTGGAAGTGGTCCTGCACATTGGATACATCTGCCTTGGGACTTCACCTTTGCTGTGATTTCTTCACGGGGAGCGCTGTTAATTTTTTGGGGAAAAAAAAGAAGTAGGTATTAAATTAGTGAATTCTACCTCAAACCAGAAAACGACATCTTGTTTCTCATTTACTGCCTTGAGCTTCAATAGATGCTTTCACTGTGGCAATGTGTGTGTTTTTATCAGTATAATTCTCTGTGCTGGGGGCAAAAAAAGTTTCCTGAATGGCTCATTGACTGCCTGGATTTTCATGTCTTCCCAGTGAATGGCTTATATAGGAGGAAATATTGTGTTAGATTTCAGAAGTCAAAAAAAAAATTGGCATTTGATTGGGGGAATGGTTTTTTGGCCTGCTTTGCTGAAAAGGGGAAAAACGTCAACGTAGTAATTTTCAAGAGATGTTTAGTAGCCATGAAATGTCATATCCTCTGCAATCGGATTCTAACACTTTTCTTAGAGCACAATCAATAAGATTAATATTTTATCACCTATTCCCTTCCCACCTTTAAAAAGTGATTTGCCAGGAGAGAAAGCTTATTTAATGGTTGTACAGGTCAGTGTGCCCTGTGCCATGCTCTGGTAACTTTTGAACCTCCTGCTGAATTTGATTACCAGAGGAAGAGAGGTCTGAAATTATTTTCTTTGCATTCTGTGATAGCTGGTGCCCAGTTTTTCATGACCTCAGTTTTTGGTTTGTTTGTTTTTGGTTTTTTTTTTACAAGTGGAGACTAGTGAGACCTGATCTCAAATGTTGTACTGAGACGATGCTTACAACACCTTTAGTGGGGCTACAGTCTATTTATACCATCTGAAGCCTGGTTTTAACTGATGAGATTTTGTACCTTTTTAGGTGAACATAAATTATATGAACACTTTACAGTCCAAAGTAATAAAAAATCTGAATTGTCACTATTTCTTTCTAATCGTATCACAAGGCAGATTCCCAAGTAAAGTATGCACATAAACTTTTAGCCCATTGAAATATGCATATATAATTTAATTTGCATACATTAAATTCTTAGTTTCATTAATGATTTAAGATTCCTTTGCAGTAGGAAGTCTCTGTCACATCTTTTTCTTGATTGAATTGCCTATTCAAATAAGACTTGGCAATATTGCTTATGTGTTATAGGATGATACTGGTAACTTTGTTAGACCTTTTATCAACATGATTAATTTATAACTGGCTGCAGTGTGTTATTAGCCAGAGATATATTACGGTGTAAGACTTTACCAGAGTGGAAATTTTGAAGTGTAGGTAAGATGGCAGTTGCAGAGGATGTAGCTGAGAAGGTGAAAGGAAAGAAAACTTGGCATCTTATGTCAAAGGAGCATTTTCATATTAACATTGTTAAAAAAGCAGTAAACTCAGTTTGTGATTTCCTTGTAAACAAAAATATTAATTGGTATAACAAATTCAAAGGGTTCTTTTTTTTCCCCTGTTGATCTACAGCGAAATAAGTGCAGACTATTTTAAACAACTTTTGAACAGTAGCATGCTAAATGAGTGAAAAGTCTTATTTTGCTACTTTCCCAATGGTGCCTTGGAAGCTGCTCATGGACTTTTTCTTTTACTGGAATTGTTTCTTTCTTTTGGAGGGTTGCAGGAGTATTGCCCCACTAAGATAAGTAATTTTTTTTTTTGAGGTGACTTCTCATGCCCATTCATATTTACCAATAGGCATCCTTCTGGCACTTTGTAAACGTGAACTTTACAAGTTCATTGCTCCATAGGAGACTGTTGCTATTGGGATGCCATTGGGCTGCACATTCTCTTCATCTATTCAAAATCTCTGGTTACTACTATTTTCTTCTGATTTCCTTGGACATTGGCATAAACTCCCTGATTCTCTGATAACCCTATAATCCTGTCTCTGACCAGAAAGAGTAAAAAAAATGCAACGTATGGGGCATATGCTGACTCTCTAGATGTGTTGTGGTGGGATTTGGCCTTCTTCAGAGTTAGCTTTCTCACAGCAGTGTCTGAGTTTGGTGCTTTTGGAACTGACCCACCTTTACAACATCTCTCGAGCAAAGGCTGGGTGAATGCAGAGGTACTTCAACAGCTAAATCTCCTCCTTCATCCAGAAATGCGAATGGGTTTCTCCAGAATGGAACAGCTCACTGAGTCCCCATCCAAAATCTAACAAGAACCATTGAAAACCTAACTGAAGGTATTGATACGTGGTGGCCAAAAATAACCAGGGAGATAGGCAAAGCTTCAGAACAAGCAGAAACACCTACTTGTGCAGCATGTGCCTTCCAGAAAGAGCTGGAGAAGACTCTGAAGTTTAAGGGGCTTGTTGTGTTTTCAGAGCTACTTTATCTGTAGAGCACCTCTAGCATGGTTTCCAAGCACTAAAGAAACTAACTGAAGAAGCAACCAGCAAGAAGGAGCTGGGAAGTAGCTCATCCATTCGTGGAGAGCTGCCATGCAGGATGGCTCTTCCAGGGTGAATGGACAGAAGTGCTGGACAGTGGGAAATCCCTCAGAGGGAAAAGAAGAACTGGGGACAAAGTGGGAAGCAAAAGGGGTTGAGATAGGAATGGGTAAATCAAAGAACCCAGTGTGTTAGGTCCAGGTATGTATAGACTGTTTGGTGGGGTTTTGTGATCTCAGTATTTATTTCATGGGGTGAATGTATCCTCTTTTTTATCTTTTCCCCTGACTACTGTGTGTGTTGAAATGGGAAGCAAATCTGGACTGTCCTCTCCAAGAGGCTGTTGATAGTAAAGCCTGTTAATGGGTTGTAGTTGTCCATGGCAGCCCTGATCCTGTTGGTCCAGGTGTTCGCTGTGGAAGACAGTGGTCCCATGAAACTTAAGTGGGACTTCTTAGGTATTTGAATGTACACACGTAGATAATTGTGCTTGCCTTGGTTTAAGTATGAGATGTTGGTAAATGGTGCTCTTGAGTTACAGAGGTGCTGTGATTATAGAGCAGGGAAGATTAAATAAGGTGTAAGAGAGAAAGTGGACAGTTCCTGAGAAAAGAGAAATCACACAGTGTTGAAAATTTCACTTTTTACTGAACATTAGATATTCTCTAAGAATGTACTGACACTTGCTCTAGAGTACTCCCAGTTTGCACTTGGATATTAATTGAACCAAGGACTAAAATTCCTGCTTTGTTGATTGATTTTTTTTTTTTTAAATTTTAAACTGATTAATGTTTTCATTTGAATAGCACTGCTGACTCTGCAGAAGATGTGATCTTTTAATTAGCAGATGTCAGGATTAGCATTAGTGTTGAGCTGTAATTAGCATTTGTATGCATAGTAAAAGACCCAGGCTCAGCTTGGCAGCAAGGAGAATGAAATTATAGGTAGTGGTGTAACTTGGCACTTGCCTGCATATCTCTAATGGGGTTTTTCTGAAAAGTGAAACCCACAAGTATCATGATCAAGGCATGAAGTCTAGCGGATTAATCGCTGATAGAAAAATTACATATAAATTATTGGTATTGTTCTCTTAGTTAAATCATAAGTTTTGTTGGCCTAACAGAATTTAATATATCTAATTGTCACACACTGATGCTCTTAAATTGAAGGCTCCAAAGTGCTAATAGTTTCTTGGCTACACTGCAGCAGCAACGTGTGTGGACATGGATGTCTCTGGGAATGATATTTTGTGAGTAGAAGAGACCTAACTGAAGCAGGTGACATTTGAGGCTCTTAGAGTCCCACTTCAGCTTCATTTAAAGAAGAAATGTTCACTGGCTTTATGCTCTTGTTTGCAGAAGTGAGGGTTTGTGTGAAGGGGCTGTATGTGAACGTAGAAGGAAGGAAGAGGTAGTGTGTTTATCACAGGTCAGGGCTATACAGAGGGACCCAGGTGCAGAAGGTAATGAAATCTGGATGTCTCCAAGGAAAGAGACCTTTCCTTTCCTGCTGATGAAAAATCAGCATGTTCCAAGTCAGTGGAAGGACAACATCATTGACTAATGTGGGACTTAAAAGTTGATTGTTGATTATTGTGGGGAAATCTATGCAGTAGCATTTTATCCATGTAAAGGAAAAAAATAATCCTTTTTAGTGCTGCCAAGGTAATTGAAGACAATGGTGATTTCTGTGACCATTAATCAAACAATTAGACAAAACTCAAGGGTTCTGCTTTTTGGTGCACCGAAGGAAAATAAAAGCTGCTTGATTATAGGTAGAACAGGAATGGAGGTTTAAAGTTTGGAGGTCAATGGTGCTTAGAAGACAAAAGGAGCCTTCTGTACAGCACATCTACAATTATGATCATAATGTCATAATATAAAGGAGTTTGCAGTGCTCCCATGCCTAGGCAGGAGAGCAGGATTCTATTCCTGCCATGTGTGCGCACATCTTTCTTTCTGTTTTTGGTCTCCTAGTTTCATGTAAACCCCAGCGAAATGGGGTTAATGATTCGCGCCACGTTTGTCAAGTGCTCTGAAATTCGCCTCTGACAAGTGCTGTATTAGGGTGATGAGTTATTTCTGCTTGCCACTTCTTTGTGGTTTTAAACTCTACTGGAGATAAACAGGACAAAGAAAAAGACAAATGTAAGTGAAGCTTTGAAATGATGCTTTAAAAATTAAAATATTTTGAGAGGAAACAGACTTGAGCCTCAAATCCATAGTTTTTTCCTCTCCTACTTTAAAGCTGAATGTTTACAGGTAACAAAAATTTCCAATGCTTATAGCAGATGACAGGCTGCTCACCCTCTTGCATTTCCACCAGGGAGAAGTGAGAAAGATTTAGCTGTCATCTTGCATATATAAGTGATGCTTACAAGCATAACCACCCTGTGCAAAACAACCTTCCCTTGCATCCAAACCACTGCCTGGATCTCTGGAAACAGCCATGAGTGATCCTAGACACTTAACATGTGCTGTTTTGTCTGGGTTTGTATGATTGCATTTGCACTTCTCTCCGGTGCTTTATTTCTGAAACGAAGAAGAAATGCTATCAACAATTTAGATTTTTCTCAAGGTGTTGACCTTTTGAGGGAAGAGAGTGGTGCATGGGTAGCAGTGTAAACCTTCAGTGATTATTCAATAAAATAGCATTAAAAGCGATAGTGTGTCTGATTTGTCAAATGAAGAAGTAGTACATCTCACCTTCCAGCTGAATAAATACAGCTCGTAGCGGAGGGTAATACTGTCATCATAACATAATTGAAATTATATTATTCCAATGTGCAATTCAATAAAACTAACCACAGTAGTGGACTTATCGATTTAAACTCAGTTAAAAGCAGTTCACATATTCAGTTCAAAATATTTCTGATGAATATCAGCTCTGGTAATATTTCCTTCATTCAGTAACAGAAAAGAAGTTTTTATCAGCCTGAAAGATCAGATGCAATGTTAAGAAAGAATATGATTTTTACACTGTTGGCCTAAACAAACTTGACTCCTTAGCAGTGAGAGCTCTTAATTGTTTTCCGTCTTCACATTTCTGGTACATCCCCAGATTTTAGTGTGTTTAAAAAAAAAAAAAAAAATATTACTTAATGACTCTTGTTCAAAGGCGAGGGGTCCTTTTTTGCTCGCAGCAGCTACCTCTAGTTGTAGGCGTGATTATTTGTCATGTAAATGTATGGCTCCAACCTCTTCTGAACCAGAGGAAAGAGTCTGCAGTAATTACTTGGGTTTTTCCTAGTGTAATTAGCAAGTAATCTGCTGTGACATCTAAGTACAACATATGTAGTCAGCCTGTGAGTAAATATGTTGTTTAATGAATTGTAAAGCAATGTCACCCTTTCTTAAGTGGAATTGCAGGAAAGATTTTTGCATACAGTGGCTCCCAAGGCTATTTGTTCCTGGCTCGGTTTGCTGGTGAAGGGTCTGGAGGACAAGCCTAGAGGAACAGCTGAGGGAGGTGGGGTTGTTTAGCCTGGAAGAAGAGGAAGCTCAGAGGGGACCTTGTTGCTTTCTAGAACTACTTGAAAGGAGGTTGTAGTGAGGTGGGGGTCCGTCTCTTCTCTCCCTGATGGGATGAGAGGAAGTGGTCTCAAGTTGCAGTAGTGGAGGTTTAAGTTTGGTATTAGAAAGAAATTCTTCACCAGAAGGGTTATCAAGCACTGGAACAGGCTGCCCAGAGAAGTAGTGAAGTCACCATCCCTGGAGGTATTTATAGATGTGTAGTTGTGCTTAGGAACGTGTTTCAGTGCTGGACTTGGCAGTGCTGGGTTAACCAAAATGATTCTGTGATTCTAAGAGAATCATGAAGCATACGTAGGAGGGGAGATGAAAATATATAGGATGGGCATTTATTTCTGCCTTGTGACAGGATCAATACTGCAGTCCTAAGGCCAACATTGCCCTTCTTTTTCTTTCCTGCCCTCTTCTTCTGTTCCTTCCTGTTTTAAATCCGCTTTTAAGAGGGCAGCATGACAGTTAATACTTTGAGAATTTAGATCTTGCAGTAAGTGTACTAGTTCCTTAGTTCTCTCCTAGACTTTGCTGTCAGAATAGCCATCAACTGACTGTATACTATCAGTGCTTTTTCTATAGGAGCAAGAGAGTCTTAAAAAAATTCATTCCTTAAAGAGGATCCAGTATAGGTGTTTTTATTTCTTCCCTCTCCCTCCTCCCCCCGCCCCCTTCAGGAGCTATGCTCAACCCTTTCCATTTCGTATATAACTTGCCAAACAATATTTCCCTCCCTACCTCGTGTACTCTTCTTTTGTGCATACTTGCTCAAACTACCATACCTATTCTGTGCTTAAATGCTTTGTGGCAAGTTGTTTTTTACCAAAGCCTCTTGTGGTAGGAGCAAGGCAGCTGTATGCAACCTGCTGAGCCAACATGAGATCCTTACTTTGAGATTGCTTTGTCGCTCTGAATCTGAGATGTAACAAGTGTTCCATGTTGCTTCAAAATGTGATGGCAAGGAAGTAACTGATAGCCAAAAGCATGTGACAAAGACTTTACACTGAAGTTAGAGTCGTTGCATTTGACTCAAATTTTATTTTTCCCGTTTGCTTTGTTTGTAGAGATGCAAACCAGTTTCTTCTATCAACAGCACGTCTAATTGATTTCAGAGTGAGGAAGAAAATAAAGCTGGAGCTCACAGTGAATGTTATTCCTCCTTGAAATGTTCTGAATACTTCAATTTATTACACCATTCCAATTAAAGTGAGGGTTGTGTGTGTAAACAAAGAAATGAACGGTGTCTGTACCTGCTCATGTTGTTCATTAAGGCTACACCTCATTTTCTTATATCTGTCATTGCATGAACAAGCTGTGTGGGTTGATTGTTCCCTACCTGTGCCAGTATAGCTGCTGCCCTACCTCCTTTGCTCTGCATAGGTCAGGTAGTGCTATAAATGGTTTAGGGAAGGAGAACTCCGACAATGAGATAAGGGTTTGTCCTGGAAATGGATCTTCATTGGTGGTTCGAAGGGGTTCAAGCCTAGAGTCAATATTGATAACTCAGCTGGCCATAAATGTAAGTAACCTGTAGTTAGGAGGGTAACCTTGAGTTTGTTGTTTAATGGTACCTTTGGCAAGGCTAGAATTTCCAAATTGATACATGGTATCACAGGTTGTTATATTTTTTTTTTTTTTCACTAGGGAACAATGCAAAAAATTATTGGGAGATTTTTATGGTACCCATTGGGGCAAATTAAGCATACATTTGTGCTTAAATATATGGGCAGAGTCCTACTGCAGTACAGGGTTCCACAGGGAGTCGGGAAAGATGCAGCATAAGCAAATTCCTTATATACACTGGCTCCAGCACCAATCCTAAGAGTAGTTGCGTGGAGCATCTCATCTAAGCCAGGGGTCCATCCCCCAGCCCAGCCCTGGTGCCCAAAGTTGTCCCTGAGCTCGCCCCTGAGGCTTCAGTTCCACCATGGCTACAAAACAATTCTGAGGCTGTTTCTTATCTCATCACCCAGGGAAACTTCACTCCCTTGCAAGAAGTCCTTCTGTTCCTGTCATTCCTGCTTCCAGACAGTTTAACCCCTTCTTGTAGTTGGACTTCCTGCCCTCTGTGCCACATCATTCCTCATCGACAAATTACCTCTGCTGAGCTGTCAAAATTTGAATTTCTCACTGTGTTACTTCCCCTCACTCCTGATTTAGGATTTGTTACAAACTCAGGAAGAAAGTTTTGAACAGCCTCTAGCAATGCTGATGGTGGTACTTTACCTCTGCAGCATCCTACCATAATCTCTTGCAAAGGTTTAGCTGATTAAAATATACATTCAGGGCTGTGCTCTAGTGTTGCACAGTTGCTGAGTTTTGTGAAGCACAGTACAGTTGCCACCACATCGTTCAGAATTTTTAGGAAGATTTTGGGTTGAAATTTTAAAAAGTGCAGCTGATGTGCTCAAGTCTTCTGAGCTCTGACAACTGTGCAATTTGAGACACAAATGCCTATGTAGCAGCATCTTTGTGAACGTCTTTGCACAGTTGTGCCATGATCCTGCTCAGTAAAACTGTCAAAAGCTGGGATTCAGTAACGATAGAAATCAAAATGGAGTGTTTGAGGTTGCACTGAGAAGAAACACTGCGGCAGAAGTAGTGTCACGCTCAGAAACTTAGGGGTTAATTCAGTGTCCCATTGGTCTTGTTTATTGATGTGGGTGTGTACAAATCAACTTTCTTTGAGTGAATGAGGATAGTGAAGCTGCTGGATCTATCTTGGTTTGGAGATGTGACCTGTCAGGAGCAGAGAGCCTGGCAGGTACTGGAGGAGTGTTATCTGCCATGTCTTCTCTCCTCCTGCAAGCCCAGAGATGAAACAGAAGTGAAAATGAGCCCTGCAAAGAAGCAGCCTGTGTAGTGGTTTGGGAATGGTTTACTTGAGAGGTGATCAGCATGCAGAGGAATTAGTGTATCTGACTAGATGAGCTAAGGTTCAGCTCCCGAGTGGAAATAAAGGCTGCACTGATAAAAACTGCATGTGTATAAGCTGTGATGATTTGGCCGTTTGCACCTCCTGGGGCTCAGCTATTTGAGCAGGTGGTGAGAAGAAGCTCTGCTTGTGGTGTGGGTGCATGTGCAAATTCATTAGCTTGAGAAAATATCCCCACCCTGGTGATATCAACTCGGTTATTTGGGGAGGGATGCTGACCTTTCCTGCGTTTAAGTCTGCTGGGCCCTCACAGGAGCAGTCATCTGAAGGGGTGCTGCTCTGCCCTGCCAGGCAAGGCTGGAGGGCTCTTATCTTCTTCCTTCCGCCTGGATAATAACACTTGTCATCTTGCCGCGCATGTGGATTTTACACAGCTCAGCATGCTTTCCAGCAGACACCAAAATATTAATTATAATGCTGTAAAAATTAATTGAAACACAGCATAATCTCTGTTAAGTAAGGTCACTGAAATTGTCTTAAAATAGACTGCTCAAGAAATAAGATAAAATCTCTCTACAGAGAAGTTTAGCAGATTTCCTGTGCCAGTCCTCTTGAGATGCTTCTTAACTGCCATTAAAGTGCATTCAGTGTTTCTGTATTTTCCCTTGGAGCTCCTGCCATTTGGAGCAGCTTTCCTATCCTGCTCACCTCTGTTAACCTGTTAATAGTATTTTGGCCTCGCTTGCCCGAACAGTGGTGATGATAGCCAAGCACTAACTGGTGATATCTTCTTCAGAGCGTTGACTCCTTGGGAGAAGATTGTGGACCTGTGGAGGATGTGGATGGAGATCCAGTCTGGTCGTTCTTTGATTCCCATCACAGATCTAATACTTGCATTTCCTGTGATGATCTTGAAAGGTTTTAGAGCAGAGCTGACACAAAACAATTGGTTGTTAGTGTGTACCCAATGCTTACAAAACTGGTCTGGCAAATGAAGTAGAAGGATGAAAGCACACGAGTTTCCCAGTGACCCCAGTCCAGCTGTTGTATGATTTTTAGGAGTGGCAGCTGTGTCCTTTTCATCCCATTTCAAGCCAGCTGGTCACATTTGGAAGCAGAATGCATGTTTACTCTGGAGATTGTTCTTATTGCATTGAATTGGCTATTGGAAATAGATGGTCCATAACTTCAGTATCATGGTGGGATGCAAGCTAGCATTTTAGGGATGCTGGCAGTGACGTGCTTACTTTAAGAAATTCAGGCACCCATGTGGTGAGACTTTCAGAGTCTGTGTGAATGGGATCTCTGACGGTTTGCAATTTTGGGCGACATCTGCTGCATTTTATTTTATTTTAAGATAAACTGCTGTCTGGAAAGGTAAAATCACCACCTGCTGTCAGAGAAGGTCTAACTGGACCAAACAAGCTTCCCGACATGTAATAGTGTGACCTTTTTCCAGCTCTGCTTTTCTCTTTTGGTGTTGTAAAGTCCTTTTCTCTGACTGGACATCAATGGCCTGCAGAAATAGTAACCTTCAAGTGGAGGAGAAAAAGAAACAGAAGAAATCAGAGCTTCAGGTGAGCAAGATGAGAGCACGGGTGGAGGATCTGCTGTGTTGTCTGGATGCTGTGATGCTCTGTGACTTTCAGCCCTATGCTCCAAAACCAGTGCTTCTACAACTGCTTCTTTTTTTTTTCTACAAGAAAAAACTGTGGGTTTTTTTTTCCTTGCCTGTTGACAAAATCTTTGGGGAGGAAATAGGTATGTGTGAACTGTCCTAAAGCTCATAGAAAGAAGTTGGTTGGACATCACAGCTAGGTGAAAAGGGAGGCTATGAGACTTCGGTGGGGAGAGGAGGGAACCCAGACCAGTGGCAAACTGCATTTCCTTTTGTTCACTTGTTTTTGTTTTCAGTAAAAGTCACATGGTTTTGGAAGGAGCCTCCTGAGGGAGAGGGGATAGCAGCGCTGTGTGTGAATTTTTAATTCACGCATATGATAGAGCTTTGAGGGAAAAACCTGGATGGTTTAGCACTTAATGATTTTCTGTGATTTTGGATGATATAAAGATAACTTTATGTACTGTGAACTCGAGGCTGTCATGGTCTCTGGACCCCTGCAGCAGTGAGGAAGGGAATATGTTCCAAACTGCAACGATTAATCCCAGCAGTTTGTTAGGCTTCGCGGAGGCATGCCTTGCCATATAGAAGTTGAAATAACTCATTGCAGTGGAAATCTGAAAATCAGACAACAACCTTCTCTTAGATTTGACTTCACACAAGGCATCTGAACTGCGCTATATCTGTCTTTTTAAAATTCCTGGCTAAAATTTGCAAGAAAAGAGCAATCAGACTTCACGTCATGATGACAAAGGGTAGATTCACTGTCAGAGTGATTAGAGTCTCGGGTTATCCCCAGCAATTGCCAGCTGTAAATATTCAGTCCTCCTTACCCTGAAGCCAGCAGCCTATAACCCTTTTAGAGAAGAAATGCAGTGAGGTTGTGAGCCAGCAGACCCATTTGGAAATGTATTCTTCCTCTGCTGTTGGGTGTTACAGCACTAAAAATAAATTAAAAGGCACCATGGTAGGATATTATTACTAGCTTATGATACGACTTAGCTGCTGATAGACAGACTATTATAACAATTCCTTCTGGTTGCTGACAGCTCACCAGGTGCTTGGAAATGTCAGCCGCTGCCCCAGGATATATGGAGAGGTTATGGAGGTATATGGAGAGCTCTTCCATGCTCTCTGTGGGTGGAGAGGCGCAGGGAGTTGTCCCCAGGAGTCTTGCATCCAGCTTGTGTTTTTCAGTGTTTAGCCTACCTGAAGGGTGCTCTTGCAGATCTATTCACTCTATCAGACTTGTGGGTTTTGGTGCATGATTGTCTTCTGTGCTGGTAGTCCCTTTTTTTGGGCTTTATTGAAACCATCTCAATTAGTTCATATGCTGCCACCTTCCCCCCCCCCTTCCCCTCCCTTAAGGAGGGGCCCACTCAGCCTTACTGGTGTGTTTGGTAACTGTATAATTAGAAAGCTAAAAATAATGTACCCAAAGCAGCAGTTTCACAGGAGGTGTCTCAGTTTGGCAACACAGGGCTCTGACTCACATTTGCTTGGCTAAGAGCTGAGCTGGTTTAAGACATCTGTGGGTATTGGACATGGCCTTTCTGAGCAGCCAGCATTTGCCTTGTGTGTGGTGCAGCATAGCTGAGATCTGGCCATCCAACCCCAGTGCTGATAGTGCCAGTGTGCTGTGGACAGTGATTTATTGCACTGTGATTATTTAGAATTTGTTACAATGCTTACCAAAACCCTGCGCAGCGCCCTACGTATCTTGGTGCACCAAAGTATCTTGATGCAGCAAAGATACAAATCAAAGAGTGAATGTCCCCTCTTTGTCTGACAGCCATGAGGTCTCAGGTCTATCAGCAGTAATGCTTTTAAAGATAGTACCGCAAGCAGTATTCAGTATTTTTTTTTTAATAATTTTTTTCTTCTTTCCATGCACTGACAGGCCATAAATTTCTCTTTCTCTCGTACTGATCTTTATTATTTATTGGTAGTGGACTAATTACCAGAATCTGAATGCTGGTTGGGACCCCATTAATGCTGATTCTTTACAGACCCACCATAAGAAAGGAGGTCTCTGAAATACCGAGGAAGCCTGTTTTACAGCCTTACTTTATACTTTGAATACGTGCTGTTCTGGGACAGAGTTTGAACGAAGGGAATTGCAAATTATGAAATACATTTCATACTATGCTGTTGCTCCAGGTGAAAACCCCCTTGTTGCCAATTTATCACGATTTTTATTATGTGCCTTCCAGTGTGCACTCTTTTTTATCAGGCCCTATCACTTAGATTTGTGTGGTCCTTGGGGAATTTCAGCACGTTGGCTGCTTCACCTTGTAACTGCCTGGAAAACTTTTAATTATGGATCTTAAAAATGATGGCGCCCAAATAAAAGCGGAAAGACTCCCAAAGTTCTTGTCTTTAACCATCTATTACTCTGTGAATTGCTTACCTGGTCTTCTGGGGGCTGCTTTGTGACCTTCAAGGATTGAACACCTGAGATGCCATCAGGGTGGCAGGCAGTGAGGACTGGCTGCCCAGAAAGCTCATAGGGATTAACTTACTTCATTGTTTATCCCTTTTGTTGTCGTTTCAGTCTTCTTTTAGTAACCTAATTCAGTGAACTGAAGAGCTGCTTAAAAGTCTGCATAGTTTTGAGCAGTTTCTTTCAAACTTTATTTTGTCTCTTAGGTGAAATAGGGATTAAATTTACAGCTATGGTTTGTGAACCATGCTTAGCATGAATTGTAGTAAATCATTAAATGTGCTGCCATTGGTTTTAGTGGGAACGCAAATGCAGCCCACTACTGGGATCGTTGAACTTCCAGCAAATGGTGAATACTAAAAATAAATTAAAATGCTTGAGAAACAGGTTTCGGCTGAAGAATTCTAACCTTCATTACAAGTGCTTTTTAAAAC
>JAYRBT010000139.1:17357278-17459930 GCA_036023395.1 Myiotriccus ornatus
TAAAAATAAATTAAAATGCTTGAGAAACAGGTTTCGGCTGAAGAATTCTAACCTTCATTACAAGTGCTTTTTAAAACTTGTAAAGTTTTAAAAACTGAGACTGGTTTGCTTTAGATATATGCTACTTTTGGACCTCCTTATTTCCCAGTGGACTGGCTGGTCCAACACAGAGATGATTGGATGTCATGCCTTAAGAGCAGCAGAGCTGCATCTGCTGACTGGACTGAAGGTGGAGGTACATCAGTATGTGTACCTGCAAAAGGAGGTGGATGTGGATCTAAGCAAGCCATGAAGTGAACTTTATTGGGAATGCATTTGCACTGGGCTGCTGGTGCTGTGTGTAGCTTGGTTTCTCTGAGCAGGAGGTCCTCAGGAGTACTGGTTTTGGGATAACCCAGTTGTACAAGTGGGTCCCTGTGTCACAGATGTGCTCCTACATCCCTGCAGGTGTGGTTCCTAGTGAGTTTTTGATGACAGCTTTTGCCTTTGCATGCTGACTCAGCAGTTACCCAGGGGCTGACCTACAGTGCTGCCTGACTGTGTTAATCACTGAGCTGATGAAGTTGGTGGTGGGTGTCACCACGGGCTTAAGCAGTGCAAGATCACGTAGTGATTTAAGGAAGGACAGGGATCCAAACTGGGGTGGATGCACCCTGAAATCTGGCAGCTGCCTGGTTTGGCTGAGGCTGTGGTGGCCAGTCCATGTCTGTGGACAAGAGTTGAGTGTGTGGACAAGAGATTCCTTGTCAGGGTGGTGGTAAAGTTGTGTTTTTCCCTGTGTTTGAGGCTGAGCTCATACAGTTGCTTTAGAAGGGACATGACTGTGTCTTGTCTTGGCTAAGCTTTGGGGAAGAAAAGGAGGGCTGTGGTGCTAGGTGGGAGTGCCCTGGTGGGCAGGGTTGGATGCTCTGGATCATGACACACAGCTGAAAACTGGCATTTCTGGCCCTGTGATGGTATACCTTCACTAAGAGGTAGGAGTTTGAATTTATTCTCATTGAGTCAGTGAAAGAGGTATAATAACTGTCTTGAGGAGAGAGGAAAAGAGGTGTGTGTAAATTTATTTATCTGGGTTGCTGTGGGTCACTTATTCATTGCTGAAGCACAGTGTGCTCTTTCGCATATTTATTTGCTAATGAAAAAGCTACAGAATTTTAGAGAAAGGGCTGGGAACACTGATTTGGTATCTGAACGCCTTCCATATTCATGCTGTGTGCAGGCAGATATTTCTTTATATCCCATTTTAAAATTCGAATCTGTGATGCTGTAGATGAATTGTGGGATAATGGCTGACATTTCAGCTCACTTCTTACCATATTATTTTTAATCAGAAGGGAATGCTCACCTTTAAATAAACACTGGTGAGTGAACTTCATTGGTCTCATTGAGTGGTAATGAGGATTGTGATTTTATTCTTTGCAGCATAACTAATTGCAATGTTTAGAAGTGACATTTTGACCATTAAATTTCGACACAGTAATTTCTCATGAAATCTTAACAAAATTTATATGGAGAAGCATTTCTATGTATCCAG
Source organism: Myiotriccus ornatus (assembly GCA_036023395.1). Taxonomy (NCBI): domain Eukaryota; kingdom Metazoa; phylum Chordata; class Aves; order Passeriformes; family Tyrannidae; genus Myiotriccus; species Myiotriccus ornatus. The sequence goes on from JAYRBT010000139.1 coordinate 17,358,813, forward strand.
GGTCATGTTTGCAATTGATAGGAATGGGATATTTTGCTGCCCAGGTTACAGGTGAGTTACTGACCTTACAGAATTCAGTGGGATTTTTATGAGTGCTTTTGCAGTCTCTGGCCATTACTGAGATGTCTCAGTCCTCCAGTGTGAGAAAGCTCCTTAGAAAAGAGGAGAACTTCAAAAGGAGGACTGTTGTACCAGAGCTCTAATTAAATTATGAAAACTTGTCCTTCCTACCTTGTGTTCCAGATTGATTTATAACTACCCTTTTAACAGGACACAAAATCTGCAGGCCACCTGCAAGAAGTGGTGCTATTTCCATTTCATAATATTTTCTCAATGGAGATACAAAAGAAATTCCCTGCAGAGTTGATCACAAATATCCATTGAGAATAAACATGCACAATGTTACATCAACAGTGTTCCTACGTATGCAGCACTCCAAGCTCCGCTGCTATTAATAATATGTTCAGAAGGCATGGGTGTGCAGAGGAATGACAATGTTATATGCATATATGTGTTTATATAAACCCATCAACTATGTAACCTACATGCTAGACTTTACATAGCACTGTATCAGTTTCAACCTACTGCAGCCTGCAGGAGTTCCCTGGACTTAATTACATTCTGGAAGATCTTCACAGCATCAAATGGTAGATACATTATTAAAAAGAAGAGCTTGGCAATGGCACAAGCTACATTCAGGAGTGCTAACAATCAAAAGCTGGATGATGACTTGTGTCAAGCTCATTTGTGACATGTACACCCCAAACTGTCCTGGCTGCAGGTGGAAATATAGTTAGATCATCTGAGGGAGAATGGATGTGTAGCCACCTGAAATTTATTTAGATAATAAACAGGTCCAGTACAGGAAATAATCCTTAAAAGCTGAGTCCTGGGGATTTCTTCATAAGAGAACCTACTTTTACCCTCGGGAGCAAACCAATTTGCTTTCCAGAGCTGGTGAGCAAGCTGCCTGCTTCTGCTTGCAGAAGGAGCAGTGCCACGAACTGCTGCAAAGAGCTGAACCCTGAAAAAAAATCGCCTTTTTCCATGTCAAAGCTGGGTTACTTGGGTTACCTGCCTTACTTTTGGCACTGTAGAGCTTCTTTTGCCCCTTGCTCTCTCTCACCGTTCTATTTTGTATTAAACAAGATCCTATCTATGGAGAAGATTCTCAGTGATGAAAGCACACCTCTTGGATCACACCTGTTCTGTTGGGCTTTTTTTTTTCCAAACACCCACGCAGGAGCTCAGCTTTAGGTGTATCCTATATAGAGCTCTGGGGATGTCTGCTTTGCAGACAGGTGCAGCTCTGGCAGTCTCATGGGGCTGCAGCCATTCCTAATACATTTTTGGGTGCTTTTATTGATGAGAGGAATTACCTGTGGCCGACTCCTCTGATGGAGGGAAAATTTTATGATTAGCAACTTTTAATGCTTTGCTGCACTGCTAGAATGGAGAGTCAGCTCAGATCCCAGTGTGGGGCATTGCAACCGGTGTTTGGCTTCCGGGCAGGAGAGAGGGGCAATCCAAATCATCCCTGCCTCATGCTCTGTGCTCCTGCCTGGCCACATTTTTCCACTGTTGTTCAGCATTCATCAAAACACAGCCCTTGGAGAATGGATTTGCTGTGCTCTGCAGGAGCCTCCTGCGGTGCTCTCTTCAGCCGGGAAGAGCAACAGCATCCCAGCCTGGCTCAGCACTTGGAGAATGCTTGGGGATGTGAGGGTTGCCCTTTACTTGAGGCCTTAGTGCCTATACTCGATGCAGAGAATATACATATGAGTATTATGTACTCGTGTGTACTCTTATACTCACATGTATAAAAGCATGTATACATATATACAAGCCTTCTCTTACATACACTCAAGAGTGTGTGTACTTTCCACTTCACCAGCTTGCTGTGATCAATGTACTCTTTACATCCCTGGGTATGCGCATTGCATATGTGTGTTTGCAAAATCTAGGTGTGAGCAAAACCCACAAGAGCAGGACACAGTTCTCTCTTCCTACAACATTGCCTTCCCTGTAAAAACCCCAGATTTGCCTATTTGCTTTGGAGGTCCCAGCGTGGTAACTTCAGATGGTATCACTTTCTGGGCAATTTGAAATGCTAATGTTAGTCAGAGATTTTAAGTATCTGGTTCTGGAGGTGAGACAGGGTGCCAAAACCAACATTTATCCATTAAAGTCAATCTTAATTACAACAAAGCTAAGTACTGTCTGTTCTGACCACAAGCTTTGCATTGAGTTTCCTTTTTATTATTTATTTTTTGCTAGGTCATATCTTTATGGTGAACCACATTCATACTTACTGATTTTTTTTTTTTTTAAATCTGATTTTTTTTTTTTTTTGAGGGGGAGGGATTTAGTTTTGCTCGGAATGGAAATAGAGAATCAAGAATTTCTTTCTCAATCCTCCTCCTCCTTTTAGTCCAGAAATAATAGCTTTTTTTTGGAGCTCTCTGTGTGCTTGAAAGACTGTATCTACCAGCTTGACCAGATTCCTCTTCCTTGTAATCAGCACAGATGTCGTGCGCCACCTTTCTCCTCTCTGGGTCTGAGGCTGTGGTGATTTTAATGGGTTTAAAGACAACTTCAGCATTAATAACAGCAATGTTCATTTATTTCTATTGCTTCTGACAGGTTATGCAGATGTTGCAGTTATTGTAACGTTGCGCACTTCAGATATCAGATGTCCTTTGATAATTTTACAAGATGCGTTTTGCCTAATTATTTCATCCCTATTTAATTCAAGTTGTCCTTGACGTCAGGGCAGCGCAGGGTGCACGCGCTGTGGATTCCCAGGAAGGGATTAAAATTCCTGGGCTTGCTGGGGCTTGCAGAAATAGCTCCTTCTTGCCTCAAACATAAACCAGCAGCATCTCTGCTGTACGTGCCCTGACCGGGCCGGGGGTCCTTGGCTCCTGCTTCCCCTCAGCTCTTCCTGACTTTGGTTGGAAGGTGGCTCCAGCTCTCCCTCCAGGCCATGGGTGACCCCAAGCAATACCAATCTCCAGCCTCATCCCTATGCTCCTGAGGTGAATCCTCAGCTTGTAATAGTGGAGGATTTTGCTTGAAAAGGCTTGAGGAAGGGAAAGTGTTGTGAACAGACAAAAAAAGTGGCCCTTACTAGAGATGTAACCTGTTAACTGCAATCAGCAATTGGACAGTATTGCTCTTACTGCATTAGTTGGGTTGCTTTTGTTTGGTGCTAGCAAGCACTAGAGGGGTTAAAATTAAATTTCTTATTTTCCCTTCCCTTAAATTCCTGGGGGTTTGTTGATGTTTGTTTTTTTAAATTTATTTGTTTGTTTATTTGTGTCTGAGACTACAGGAAGCAAAGGATTTATTTAAAAATGGTTGCAGAAATAAGCAAAGAGTAGCAAATGAAATTAAAATGTGATGGCAGAGGCCTTTTTGGTGATAATAATAAATTTAAATGTAGGAAAAATGGTAGAGTTATATATATTATATTTTTAATTTTAAGGGCATCACCTTTTAAGTATTGGAAGTGGAAATAAGCACAAAGTATTAAAAAAAGTAAAAGCCTTTCCTTTTTGCCATTGCTGCTATGTGCACCCAGTTGTGCTCACAGAAAGGTTTTCTGCAGGAGCAAAGTCTGCGTGGAAAGTCTCAGCACAGGACAGCCCCATTTTTCTAGGTCCCTAGTGCAGCACATGCATACAAACAAGACTTTGAGCTCTGTGGTGATTTCAGGGCTTGGGGCTGCAGTAATTGCACCCAGGGAACCGGTATTGTGCCAAATCATTTTCTAGTTGTACTGTACTGGACTTGCATAGTAGATGTTACATCCAGGGTAGTTACTCCCACTAGCTTTCTGTTAAGCTCCTGTTTGTGTGTTTGGCAGTAAACTGTACTTCCCACTTTGCTGTATGGGAAACACACCTTTTGGAGGAGCATTGTCTCTGCAGGGGAGATGACCCTTTTCCAAAGCTCCATCCTGGCATTACTGGCAAGGTTCTTTCTCAGAAGAGCTCTGAAAATCACTTGTGCTGCTAACCGGTGCTGATGTTGGTATTTTTGCACCATGTCATCTGAAAAAGGGGCTGGTGCATGCCTCTGATGCCAAGCAGTCAAGTAATTGCTTGTGGGGATTGAAAGCTTTGGAAGTTTAGATATCTTGCTCATTCTGGATAGAAAATATTAATAAGGAGGTGAGGGAGACCTAGGCTGGTATGCAGTGAACCTTAACAGGATGTTAGGGTGAATTTTGAGTTTGGTGAGAGCCTTCGCAGCCTTTTGAGCAGACAGCTCGTTTTCTGGAGTGAGGCACAGTGGCCTTTAGGTATCCCACATTACAAGGGGATGCAGCTGATGCTGTGGCCGAGCTTCACTCCTGTGTTTAACTGACAACGCATAAGTTAGAGAAAAGTTATGCCAGTTCCTTCTTGCTGGTTAGTTGGTTTATGCATTATAGTAGCATTACACAGCACATAATGTAGATGGTAGGTAGCACACAAAGGCATATCCCAGTAGCACTCTGCTGGGTGCTCTGCTGGGGGGCTGAGGACATGGCACTCAATTGCAGCATCGAAAGAAGGTTAATTCTCTTTCTTGCTTCTCAGTTTCCTGGGGTTTTTCTTCCACCTGGAGTCTCTGAGATAGGCAAAGCTTGTGGCTTGACTGTAAAAGTGCTCTTTCGTCTGATTGGTAGGCTGTGCTCCTCAAGTTGCTCTTGAATTGAAGGAGATGAAGGTGGTTATGTGCAGAAACATTATTTTACAAGGAAGGAAATTGTCCCAATCATACTTATCAAGTTTGTTGCTTTTTTGGTCAACCTGAAGCACCATGTATCTTTTTTAAAAGGCTGAAATTACTCAAAATAACTGGATTTGTAGTTTTGAAAGTCAGTTGTAAAGTAATTTTGTGATCATTTTGCTGACTGAGACAGCAGCATGCTGTATTTCCGCTTCTCTTGTCCCTTTAGACCTTCATAAAATAAGATCTTCTACCTCATGAACCTGTCAAAATGACTGCATTTTAAAGTAAATATGAAGGCATCAGTGAACATAATTTTCTTTGAGTTCAGTCCTGGCCTAATGGCTTTGACAGAACATCCAGTTAATTTTGCTCTAGGCTTCTGCTGCAATCTATCCTAAGGAAATTACTGAGGATGATCAGATTTCTTTGTTTGTGAGAGGTGAATGCTGCTGAGTTGCCTGCTTTCTCCTTGCTAGTGTGGCCACGAGCTGGGCTTGCCTTCCCAGAGAGCCTGCACAGGTGTGGGGATGCACAGATGTAGAGGTCCTCCGCAGGGAGGAATACCTGCCTTGGTGTCCTTCAGGCTGGTATTGCAAGTGACTTCAGTAAGGCATTGGTTCTCTGCTGTAGTGGCAGTGTCTCAGAGACCTCTGAGTAGTTTTGGGGCTGATCCTTCCTTGCTCTACCAGAAAGCCTTTTATTCATCCTTGCTGTTCTTAGCTGACAAGCACAGCACAATGCTTTCCCTGCATTTAAATACCCGTGGGTGAAAGTAAGGCATTAGCCATTAAGCCACTGGGATAGCCAGTGGCCAGTATTTACTGGCCCAGAGGCTCATGTGTTGCATGGTGGAAAGTCATTGCATTTAGCACACCAGCAGTGGTTTGCATGGGCCTAGCAGAGAAGCTGATGTGGAGTTCTTGCCCCAGAAATTTTGTTCACCTCACAATTAGGTGTTTTGTGCATAACTGTTGGCAAATGAATGGCTCAGTTGCCATGTTGTAATTAACCCCCATGGTCTTGCTCTGACTAGCATTTGCATGTTCTTGGATGGTGGTCCAGCTCTTTTGAAGTCTGCTGTTTTCTTCCAAAAATGTCTTAAAACAGAGAAGAAGTAGGGAGAAAACTGCTAGTCTTTATGAAGAAAGAATTGCAGCAAAAGTGTGTGCCCGGAAGAAGCAAGAAAAGTTGGATGTCACAGAATCGTAGGATGGTTTGGTTTAGAAGGGATGTTAAAGATCATCTAGTTCCACCCCCCTTGCCATGGGCGGGGACATCTTCCACTAGACCAGCTTACTCAGAGCCCCATTCAACCTGACCTTGAACAATTCCAGGGATGGGGCATCTACCACTTCTCTAGGCAGCCTGTTCCATTGCCTCACCACTCTCACAGTAAAGAATTTCTTCTTAATATATAATCTAAATCTCCATTCTTTCATCTTAAAGCCATCCCCCCTAATCCTATCACGATATGCCCTTGTAAAAAATCCCTCACCAGCTTTAGGTACTGGAAGGGAAAGAAGGAATAAAGCAATGTCCCTAGCGAACTGGGAGCAGGGTTCTTGCAACAAATCCTGACTGAGGCCAGTTCTCTTCCTCTTTTTCACTTCAAAATAGCAAAACATGCGGTCTTTCTCTCTTCCCAAATTGGTCCTCCTGCATGACCTGTGATCTTTCCAAGTACAGAACATAAATACATAAAAATATTCTGTTGGTAGTTTTGAAAACAATGTGTTTAGAGTAAAAAAAAGATATTCTGAACAAATTGGTACAGGGACTGTGATCTGAAACTCCTGTACTCTTGCATTCTAAAAGAAGTAATTTTAGACCTTGAGTCTCAATTTACTCTTAAAAGAAAAAGGTTTAACCTTAAAAGGAATAAAATGGAGCACAAGTTTACTATCTAGCTTTTAATATCTTTGGAGAAGACGTGTTTTGCAATAATGTCAGCGTTTTTAAGTTTTATCATAAAATATACTTTTTGCGTAAATTGTTTAATCAAAAATGTTGGCAGTAAAACACAGTTTTCATTTTCTCCAAAATAGCTTTGGTTGTTGTGTTTTTGTTTTTTTTTTTTTAAACACAGAATATTTATGGAAAATCTTGCTATTTTATGTTTTCTATGGAGAGAGGTTTATATCTGGTTCAGTAAACTATTTATTTCATGCTTTCACTACAGATATCACTTAATTTTAAAATGCTAGATTTTTCTCAGAGGAGATAGGTTTCCATCTTCTCCAGGCTGGCATTTCATTGCACTAAGCCTAAGGAGGCTGTGCCATTCCCAAGTTTACTCAAGGGTGATACTCTTGGGTGCTGGTTTGAGCTCTCTGAGCTTTTCTGGGCTGTTGACTTTATTCATCTCCCTGCATTCATCTCCCTGCATATCCACGGGGCAAGCATTTAGCCAGGAATGCATCCCATTTTAGAGACAGACAAAGCCCTAAGCCCTCCTGGCCTACCCCTTCCCTGCTGTATTTACTGCTGCAATTGGTGATGGTTTGCATCACAATCACGGAACCAGTTTTCCAGTAGTTGAAAGACTTTATCTTAGTAGTTATTGAGGTATTCATTTGTTGCTGCAGTCAGTTGTTGGGCAGCATTTGCAGACAGTCCTGAAGGTTGGGAAGGACTCAGTAGATGCCATAGGGTGATTTTCAGCCCCCTCTGTAGAATCACAGACTTAGCCATATAAAGTTGTGCTGCCCAGCCAGGTATTTAAATCCTCTTAGTCAAAGACAATATCCCCACTTAAACGCTACAGGTTATGGCGAAGTCTTGCATATATATCTGTCTTTTTGTCTCAAAGAAAAAAGGCAACCCAACCTCTTCTGAAATTAACGTTTCCTTTCCTTCTTTAGTAGTTATGAAAAAAAGGCGTTTCAATGGGAGTACTTGCATTGTGGGTTTTCTTTGTTAATGAGATCGAGTGAGGAAACCCTGGAACATGCAAATGAAAAAGTTAGCTAAAATTATAAATGTAGATATTTTGCTAAGTGTCTTAGTGAGCTTTTCCAGCTTTATCTTTACTTTCTGCTTCCGAGTTATTTTCATTATCATTCTGAAAATCAGTAATGCAAAGAAAAGCATTGCTAGAAGAAGAGAAGATGTGAGTTTTTTTGTGTTTTTGTGGGGTTTTTAAATTATTTTTTCCTTCTCTCTTTTTTTAACCATTAAATGATAGGAACTGAAACAACCAGTAATTTATGAACTTTGAAAAAACCTCCTTTAAATAACATCAAAGTTTAATTCTGCGTTGCCTTTGGGGAATATTTTGAAGATTTGTGGCTAATTCTTGTTGATTTCAGTACAAAATAGGAGCCTAAACACCTTTTAAAATTCTTTTTGGTGGCACTTGGGGCACTTTACAATGTAGTCAATGGGATTTGTGTGTTTACATCATTGAAAGACTCCTGAAAATCATATTTAACAGCTTTCGAGGCTGGAAGCTGTAGGAGTTTGTTTTACTAAGTTGCTTAGGCGCTGCTGATAATCTGAAATGATCGCAGGTTTCCTATTTAAAACAACTTAAATTCTGCTTCCTTTGGCCCAGAATGATTTTTCACTGCCTTTTCTATTTCATGGTAGAAACCGTGTTTCCTTCATGTTTCTGAAAATAAAGCAATACACAAGAAGCCGCTTTTCCCTAAAGTGATACACAAATCTTAATTACAAAGACTGAGGAGAAGAAAAGCATTTTACTGTTAATACAGCATGTATTATCACTCCTTAGGCAAGCAGGCAGATCAATTGTTATCTGACTTTCAAAGTAAATTCGCACTCAGATTGATCCAAGGCTCTTCTGCAGGGCTGGTCGCAGCCTGCTGGCTGTGAAAGGCTGATCGTGCCGGTGGCTTGACTGCTCCTGACTGTCCGGGTCACGGTATGTGTCTGCAAAGCCTCACATGCAGAAAAATCTCTGATTTCAGTTTCAGAAGAAGCTGCAATCTTAACATGCATTTTTGTCTTTTTTTTATTTTTTTTTATTTTTGTGGGTTTTTTTTGTTTGATTGTGGTTTTTTGTTTTGTTTTTGTTTTTTGTTTTGGTATGTTTTTGTTTGGGTTTTTGTGGTTTTGGTTTTTGTTTTGTGGTTGGTTGGGTTTTTTGTTGTTTGGTTGGTTTTTCTGTTGTTTGTTGTTGTTAGGGGTTTTTGTTGTTGTTTTGTTTTTTTAATTTATTTTTTATGTTCATGAACCCATACATTTGGGGAAGGAACAGCAATAAATCTCATAGCGATGTGTTTGAGAAGGGTTTCCTTGGAGAAATGCTGGACGTACCCTTGGAAGGCAGAATGGTGCATGGTATCTGGAATGTTTTCTCCTTAAGAGTTATGTTGGGCGAAAATGATTCTTTCCTAAAACAGTCTTCATTTATCCTCTCCTGTCTGCTTTCTGCATACAGCCAGCTTCCCTGGCTGCTGACAGGGTCCAGCAAATCATTGGAGATAGGCTGGATGGGAGATGGGTCTTTTGAAAATCTGCCTCTAATGTTAGAGCATTTAAAGAAATATGGCTGAGTACTATCTGTAAGTAATAGGGGTACAGAGCATGACTATTATTTTCCACCTCCATTAATCTTCCATCGGAGTTCACTGGGATAGCTTAAGGCAGGGTTATAGCTAGGCATGTTCCAACTATGGATTGTACCATCTCTTTGAATCACATCCTCAGTGTGACAACAATTTTAAAGTCACCAGAAGGTTCTGAGTGCCTGTAAAAATATTTCTAAAGCATTGCTTTCGTGGTGCAGAGGTGTATAGATGACATACTACCATTGGCTTCATGTGGTGCATCCAGTGGGGGTCCAGAATGTCCTGGTGGTTTGCAATTAAAAGAAATTTATAATAATAAGTTCTGGAACAAGCTGAAAAGAAAATGAAAAAATTTCAACCTAGAGAGCCTGCTTTACTTCTAGGAGTATTTAAACAATCATTACACCTTAAATTTTGGAATTAAGGGCTTGTTTTCTGAATACTGCTGCCAGCTAACCTGCTTGGGGATGCTGTAGGAAAGCTTAGGGGCTCACCTGCTAAATTTAGCTCTTCTCCACTCAAAACCTTTTCTTCTTTCTGAAAGCATTTCTGAGAAGTTTTTCCTGCCTTAAAATATATGATGATGTAGAAGAGATAACATAACCCTCCTAAATAAACATACACACTTATTCCTCCTCTCACTGGTCCCACAGAGATCCTCCAGACCTCTCTAGCCCCTGCACAAAGTTTCTTCAAAGGGGAAAACATTCAGAGACTTAAATACTTTCTTTGAAATGGTTGTAAAGATTGCAGCTTCTGGAGCAAAGCCCAGCTTTTGCAGGAGTCTGTTGGCCAGGTGTGAGAATCCATGGGCTGCTGGCCAGTATCAACCCTATATATTAAGTCTGCTGGCCAGTGTAAACCCAGTAGAACATCTCTGAGGTCTTGCAGCTTTGAAGTTTGGGGAAGGAGTCCTGCCAGCCCCAAATAAGGGGCTCTGAAGTTGGAAACAATCATGATTAGTTTAGGAAGGATTTGCTGTCTTGATGTGTCACTGTGGGATGCTGCCGACATCTCTTCAGAGAGGCTGTTTGCTGCTGTACTGAGGGTTCTGATTTCTCTCTTAACTATTTTTAAGTCTTAAGTAGTTGTTCAATGAGCAATAGCACTTCTGGTTTATCTTCCAGAGATTCTGGTGGCATCAGTCTTCATTTCTGTGAAATCTCAATTGATAGTGTGTGTTTTAAAGTAGCAAAATGCCATTGAGTTTAATATGAAAATAAAGCCACATTGGCAAAGGCTAAATTAGCATGCTGGATTTAGAAAACAGAGCGGATGCCTGTTCTGCCATGAACTGATCCCAAGCTGGTGTAAATTCTCAAGGGTGGTTATTGCATTTATTGTTAAGGTAGATGATGAGTTCACGTCATCTGTCTTGCCCTGGGAGCCAAGGACAATGTGTCCCTTGGGGGCTGGCTTCAATTTTCCTTTCCTTCCTGTAAAGCTCTCAATCTGAACATGGATCCAATCTCTCCTGAGTTGGGATGGGTATGATTTTAGCTGAATCAGACTCTTGTCTCAAAAAGTGTCACTGGCCATTCCTCCAGCTTTCTACAGCAGGGAGAATTTTGAATCAATCTGTTAATTTTGATGTACTGGTACCTTGCCTGTAGTGACATGAGCTTTATTGAGTGAGGTTGCTTTTGACCTTTCCAATGATTCTTCTGGTTGTCATTAGTCTGTATGGGTGAATGGAGGAGCTGGCAGCCTTGGCAGATCACCAGCTGTGCTTCCTGCTCCATTTGGAGACAGAGATGCTTTCACCAAAGTGGCTTTTCTGACATGGCACTCTGCTCCCCAAGTGCTGATACAATAAATCTTTGCTTAGGTCTGTAGTTTTCTAAACTTATGTGTGATGCATCATCAGGATGGTCCTAGAGCAATCTGGAAAAATATGCTTGCTGTGCAGGTAAGCATTTCTTATTTGTCTCCACTACCAAATGAAGTGCAATATTTTCATATATTTTGCATTTACACTAGCCATCTTGGTGGATAAATGATGCAATTCAACTTGCAGTTTTCCCTGCTAAGAAGAAATACAGCTCTTTCATTTAAATACAGTCCTCTTTTGTGAGTAATTTGAGTATCAGTCGGTCCTATTCTTATTACTGTGTAGTTTACTGTGAAGAAAGCTGAAATTTTGGCATGTATCAGGCTTGAAGCTGCTTTGCTTTCAGATAGTAGATAGTGATGTTTGTCAGGCAAACCCTATTAAAACTTGTTCATTGCTCAAAATGGAAACATGGACAGCTGCTCATTGCTTGTCCATATCTTGTCCAATTTTTAGGGAGATGGGTTTGTTCTCATTTAGTAGCAGTTGTATGATTGCTGTCAAGTTGTCTAATTATTTATAATTTATAGTAATAATTATTATTAATTTTAGTTCAGTGTTTAATTCATGTGTCTGAATAGCCTGACATCATTCATGAAATGGCAACAGAAAATTTAACTTAAAAGTGATGAGGAAGTACCATTACTCTGAAATAGAAATTTGAGCATCTCTGGCTATAGGAGGAGCCTTTTATTGTCTGCTTGCATATTGTGACCCTCTTTGTGTCACAGCTGAGCACCTCACACATTTTTGACATGGAAATCTTCCCTTTATGTTGCCTTAGAGGTGTGGAGCTGGGGCAAGGTGATACACCAGTCATGCAGGTGCCCTGGCTCCTTTCCCACTTGGCTGTGCACTCCCTGGGCCATGGAAATTGTGCCTATCATTGTAACATTAAAGTCATGTGGTGCTGGTGGTGGAAAGTGTGATTGCTAAGTGTTACAAGAGCCCTGCGCAGTTTATAGAATAATTGCTTGAGCTGGGTGAGCGGGAATTGAGGGCTCACCCCCCTCCCAAGGCTTGGGGTACAAGGAGAAAAAACATGAAGGAAAAAGAGTCTCTTGATCTGTGCTTCCTCAAGAGCTAACAAAAGGCTTAAAAATGCTGCCACCTTCATCTCACTGGTTTTCAGTCCCCTTGGCTCTCTAGTAAGCTTTTTGCTGGTGCACAGGTTAGAAAGTGATACTGAGATCCCTGAGCCTCCCTCCCCCCCCTTAAGACACCTAGTCATCCTTGTCTGTGTGTGAAGTTTTCTCAGAATTTTATTTCCCAGCTAAACGTTATACCTGCTGGATCTTGTTATTTCGCTTTTTAAAAATTCCATTCATTTGCTAGTATCAAAAGAAAATGTCGTAAGACAGGGGTTTCTTAGTACGATGATGGTTTTTTGTTTATGTTGCTCATGAAAGTAAGTGGAAAGCTGCTTAAGCTGGACTCGAGTCTCCTTGGGCAATAGAGGTCCCATTTGGATCTCTTCACACAGCCTTGCAATAAAATAATTTTTTATTTTCCTTCACGTATTTTTTGTTCCTACATGTGGACAAGGTGAATAAGTCATTGAGATTTCAGCAGCCCTCGCAGTCCCTGAGAAAAAGAGGAAATCATGGGGGCATGAGAGGGAAACTCTGTGATCTGAAGCACATTGAACTGTTGGGCAGAACCACCCAGTGAAGCTTGTGGATAACCTCCTTCCTCTGCTGGCAAAACAGACCCAATACTTAGGATATGCACAAAACTGTACCATGAGCCAGGAAGATGGGGAGGATGTGAGGGACAGAGCAGTCTTGTTCTCCTGGTCAGTCAGTGTAATTGCTGTAATGGTGTCAGTGTAATACAGTCAGTGTAATGGTGCTGTGTGGGTGAGCAGTCTTGGTAAAGGAAGATTAAAGAAACGAGATTTTTAAGGTCATTGCTGCTGTACCAGCTCCAAGCAAAAACCTTGGCACTGGGCAAGGATTTCTGTTTTCAGGGCTACCTAGGAAGTAAGGTTGTATGTTTTTTTTTTTTTCCCCTCCTAGTGGTGGCAGAGCTAGTTGGTACTAGTGGAAGCTTGAATAAACCCTCCCCTGCTTTGGAGATCTGAAAGGTTGCAGCATTTCTCATTTAAACTCTACTATTCAAGCCTGTGGTTTGAAGGGAGTTTTTGTGTGTTGAACAAAATTGTAATTCCCCGAATTTTAAACTCAGATGACTAACACTGAGTTATAGAGGTCTGCTTTTTAATGTCTTAAGAAGGAATAATTTGTATCCAGAGAGAAAATAGTCAAGAAATGCAGGTATTTGGGTCAGCTACAAGTGAAATACTGATTGTACTGTGCTGAGCAATTTACCTAAATGCTTTATACCTTGGAGCTGTGCATGCACTGACAGCACTGTGGGCTCCAGGGTGACCTTTTTGGTGGGTGCTTGAGATGACATGCAGGAAAGGAATGTTCACTTGATCATTCTGAAGTTTTAAAGTCTCAAGTGTACATATCTGAGGCATCATTATGATAAGAATCTTGAAAATTTAAGAAGCACTAAGGATGTATTTGTAGAAGATGAGCGGCTTTAAACATTCATGTTTTAAGGCAAAAAATATTTCCAGAATTTGTCTTCTTGACCTGCTGTGTAAATTTAACGTGTAGTTCTAAATATAACATTTTTATAAATGACCAACCCTGCTGCCAATAATAGGTCTTATGCAGCACATTGCTATGACACCTGACTTGCTAGAAGTACAAGTTTTTATTAATGTTCAGATAAAGTTACTGTTGCATTGCATCTTGTGGTCATTGCCTCCTGGAGTATAAATACACATAATGATGTTGTTTAATGTGACACATACTGTTTCACCATATTGACATTTCCATTTTAATGCACTATACCTGTCTGGTGAGGCTACCTTTAATGTGCACCATGAGCATAAAAATCATCAGCAGAAAAGAAAAACAACCCACTTGAAGGAATGATAGCTAATTTAGCATCGTATTACTTCTGGGAAAGTTATATGTGTGAACAAATGCTTCAGTTTTTCAGAGCGTGCACCAAACCTCAAAATGTGTTGTGCAGCCAGCGTAATAAAATGGTGATTGGGCCATGGAAAAGGTGCTGCTTCTCCCAGGGGGAAGATTGCTCCTGCTTATTCATTTAGCCTGTGGCTGTTTAAAGGAGATTGAGTCAGAGAGTGGTAGGGTTAGATTATGCAGGGCCACCACTTAGCTGAATTTTGATCTTTGTTGAATTGGGTGGAATAGCTTCAACATGAAGTATGGAGGGAGGGGAGGGTAAGTGTCTGGATCTGATGGGGGAATAGACCTAGAAGGGACCAGGGGGCTTGGGAAATAGGGCTTCTGACACAAGGAAGTACAGTAGAGTCTACTGTTTTCGTCAGGGAGCAGAGCTCATACTGTTGCTATTTTTTATTTTGCTGTAAAATTTGAGAAGAAAGATGGGAAAACCAGTGAGATTTTCCTTTTTTTAGTACTCCTGAGGACTACTGGGAGAGTTTGAACTTGCAGCACAAAATGTAATAGACTTCTATTGCATAAAGTAAAATTACCATCCTTGGATGTCGTGGAGAAATAAAATCTTATGCTAGGGTATTCCTTCATGCTGAGCATCTGTTTCCCCCGTGCTTGTGCGCTGCAGTACATAGATCAACTGGAGCTTCATTTTACCCCGTTTTTGCATCTTCCTATGGAGCCCCAACAAAGTAAATTCATACATTTTTGGTTTGGTTTTTTTTTGTCCCCAGAGAAGTGGCCATTGTGCTTTGGCAAGTGTAAATAAGAAGTGACATGGTCGGCAGGAGCGGCTCTGAATCAGCTCTTGTCTCCCTTTGTGTCCCTTGCCAATTAAAGGTCATTTGCAGGGCACAGCAGTGGGGACATAAGGGCTAAGCTTATTGTCCACACATTAATGATCACTGAGATCAGAGGCAGCTGAAAAATTCGGGGGCTAAACCCAGTTTTTGTGTGCTGGCAGGATGAGGGCAGGGTGATGCTGGGAAAGGCTCCTGAGCATTCCTGCCTAATGATGCACTGCAGTCATCGGTGCCCAACTCTTCTTCATTTTTCCCTAAGTTGTCCTTGGCTCTCCGTGTTGTCTCATCGGTGGGATGCTCTTTGGGACAGGCACTCCATCTTCCTGTTGTTATCACTGTGCAGATGGGATTCTGAAGGTGGTGAAATGATAAGAGCAGACCCACTTTCCAATAGTGTATAACCTCAGTGCTTTCTTCCTACACAACATTTCTCTGGAGAATGTCAAAGGGCTTTTAAGGCAGTCATGGTTTGAAAGTTGTGACACTCTCGTTGGATGAGCTGTTAAGTTCTTTGTTTTATACCTGGCAGAACCAAGTGGAGAGATGTTTGTGCTTCAGCACCTTGAAGTCTCTGCTAAATTTTGGTAGGTGACAAGAGCCTAAAATGGTAGTGTGGACGAAGTAATGCCCAGTGCCAAGCTATGACAGTGCAGAAATCCCTAATAAATGCAGAATTTTTTGCTTGGAGAAGTGGCTCTATTTGGGAGCATCTGCTCCCATGTTTTACTGGTTTACTTTCTGTCAGGTTCTTGTATTTTCAGTTTTCCTAGTGTTGTTATTTACCATTCTGGCAATATTAGAAAGTGGAAAATTTGTTTCTCTGTTGGGAGACCCATGTATGTTTTTGGAGGCTCAGTACATAAAAGCTGTGGAAATCAGCAGCTAGAATACAGTCACTGCCATGCCATATATCTTTATCCCTGAATTACAATTGGTGAAGGCAAAAGGCTAAAATGCTTTTGACACAGAGAAACAACAGGTCTGGGACTGGAATTAGGAGTTTTCATAAACAGAACAGAAGAGTTGGATAGCAGGCTTCCCTTTGAAGGTGCAGGACGGACGAACTCTGACTGTGGTGTTTCCATGGGTTAACGTCAGGCCTAGGCATGATCTTTTGAATTTGTAGCTGAGATGGAAGAAGTAATGGTGTAAATGTGCCAGGCAGCAGGATTAATAACAGGTGTTAAACCGTATTTCAAGAGACGCCACTGCTCAGAAATCATACCTCTCCAGCCTCTTCAGCCCTGCATTGTTTTGTGGGGGCTTTATTTCATATCGGCTTGACAATTTGATAGCAGATTTCTTCACCTTGTGTTCTCTAGGCAACTTCTCAATGTTGGTGTCAGATCTTACTATTTACAATTTTTTTATCATGAATCACATGGTTTAATTTTTTTTTTTTTTAAATCTGGCACAACTCCTGGAATTGGCATATTTAGTGCTAATTTTAGAATTCATTAAAAAAAATAAATTTCAGCAATAATACCTAGCACCCAGTGCCAGCATAGGTGCACTGAAGTTTTGTAAAGATATGCTGATGAATCCCTCTTGTTCTCCAAGTCATACTACTACTCCAGGGGACTGGAGGAAAACAGGAACTGAAGATGCTCTTTAGCCATAGGTTTCTGCTGCATTTTTAGTGTAGTCTAATGAGTGTTTCCTCAGAGAGACAGGATGAGCTGATGAGGCACCTGTAGAAACTAATGTCAGGCTGACTTATTCTTCCAGGTCTGAGTAGCATCCCAAGGTGAAAACGTGGTTCCTTTGAAAGGATTGCCAAATTTGCATTGACTGGAGGCAGTCAGGGTAGCACAGCAGGTTTTATTGCACTGCTTGCAGCTACAGCATTACAGCAATTGGCAAAAGAGACACCACAGGTAGTATTGACTTTGGCTGCTGCAGTAGGAAATGCATGGTTTAATAAAATGAATGCCTAAATGCAAGGAAAGATAAGCACTGTAACCATCCTGCACAGGAGCCCTTGAGGCTTATCCCCAAACGTGTGTGTCATGGCCAGGGCTTTGGAATAGCTCGTCCAATGGGCAGTGGAGCCTGCAGGATGTTAAACCCTTTCCAGCACCTCAGCTGAGGGTCCCAAACAAAGGGAGGAGGGAGCAAAGCCAGATCTGTCCCTCCCCTTGCCCGGGAGTGCCATCCTGATTTATGGTGCCTGCCTTTGGGTTCAGCATCAGCGTTGCTCGTGTCTGCTGTCTAATTTCTCATGCCTGACAACCTTCATGGGTGAGCTGGCTTTCCACTCCTTGATCCAGCACACTTCTCAGTTTATTGCTCACACAACAGAGTCTTTTAATTGAATTTATATTTGTTTGGATAGCACTTGTCAGTGTGGCATGAATCTTCATCAGGTTCAGTCGTCTTTCACTGAGTTCGTATGTAATTCCCACAGTAAGTGCTCCAAAACTGGAAGGCTTGTTTCCCCTCGAGGGGAAAGGCAACCACTTTGGGGCATGGCTATCTTTTTCCCGTGCTCATCCAGTGCACAATCAAGGTCTTGTCCCATACTGGAGACCAGCAATAGAGTTGTGATTCTTTTTTTTTTTTAATGCAAATTGAATATTTATTTAAGATAATTGTAACTGTGGTTATTTTTAATACTGGCAAAGAAGTGAGATATGCCAAGGCATCATGATGGAAACCCTGAGAGTGGAGGTTGTATGGTCAGATACTTCCCCTTTGCACAGGGGAAGACCTGTCTGCTGTGGAATAAGCAGCTCCCCTTTTGCAGAGTCTGGGCTGAAAGGCCTTAAGACCTTGAGAATTACTGACACAGGAAACATGGTAACAGTACTGGAAAAGGGATAAAAGAAACAGTAACGTAGTAATTCAGTTAACAATATGTTCGACAGAACACATTCATAACTCTTCCTACTTGGGGACACAATTTGCTTGCTGTATTATGCCAGTAGAGATAACCCTTAATTCCTTTCGTATCCTGTTTTTGAATCATTTTGTTAAACAAAGGCCTTTGAGTCCTCCTTTGTTGCTGAGAACAAATGGTGAGATTTTGGGGACTGTAGCTACTTTTGTTATTCACAGATTCCAGAGCCTTTCAAAATTCTTCATCATTCACATTCTGGGCTTCACCACACAATCATTCATTATGTCAGCAGCTGCCCGGGGAGTCTCACTTCAGCTCATTCAGCCAAATAATAAGCACTGGGACAACTGCTTCTGCATTAAAATAATAATAAAATAATAAATAGAGGTTCTTGCATGTGCAGAACAATGCTGCTATCTTCTGCTTTTTGACATATCTCTGTGTCAAAGTCAGTGATCATTTTTGCTCAGCATCTGTGTTGGAGTAAACCTGAGCATTTGGGAAATTATGTTTTTCTGAAGGATGTTTCAATACGGCCAAACACTTCAATTCTGCCTGATTTGAGGGTGGGGGGGCTGCTTTTTAGACATGTTTTATTTCTCAGACATCTCTTTTATGTTCAGTTCATCTGACAGGAGGATTGGGATGCTCACCTGCATATGTGTATATTAGCATATATGTGTAGAGCTGTAGAGATAACACAGCCCAGCGAGCAAAGTGGTTATTTGTGATGTGCAAGCACGATTGCAAAGGAGTGACCAGCACAGTGAGTTTGTATTTCTTGGTGCAACCATTTTAGTTTCCCAAGTGAGTGCATTGAAAGATCTAATAATAGGGTTAGTGTGATGCTTCGTTCTTCCTCTTTAATTAGGATAAGGAATGCAATTTATAAAGTAAAGCAGGATTATTCCTTCTATCTCCTGTGCACATAGTCTACACTAGCTAGCTTCCTGCACAGTATGCAAATACAAACATCCCGTTGAGCAAGGTATCAGTGCTGCAATGTGCCCAGTAGCAGACTAATCCAAGATGGCTTTATCCAGATGTCATTCTGTCCCAAAATCTGAAGTGATATACCCTGCCTGCGCCATTGCATCATTCATCCGAGTGAAACTTACGTGCTGATTCAGCTGAGCCAAAGGAAAGCCGCCTAATGGCTTTTCAGGGACGTATAGCTTTCCATGCATCAGGCAGGCTGTGCGCGACATTGCCACCTTTTGCTGAACTCTTCCCGCCCATGCCGATAGTACCACATGCCACTGAAACCCACTATTGATTGTGTGGAAGCAAGTCTCTCTGTTGGAGGAAGTAACTTGGATGTTTATGGGAGATGAACGGAAAAAATATACTGGTTATTTTTTATGAACTTTTTTTTCTTTTTTTTTTTAAAGTGAGCATGAGGACTGTATGGAAGTGAACAGATGTTCCCAGAGGCTGACATCAGCCAACTGTAAGACTGGCTCTGGAAAAGTTTGGTAAAGATTTTCTCTGAGAGCATTAATACAATGTCTGGACAAGGGTTTCTTTTTGTCCCATCCAGCTGGGCTCAGTCCTTCTCCTACATATACTGGGTAACAAAATACAGAAAGGGAGAAGAAAAGCATTTAAGTTGTATTTGTAGCTGCTGTTCTTGTTTGTGAAGTGCAAAGAGCTTGTATTTTTAAATGACATAATTTGTTTTCAAGTATTAGGCCAACAACAGGAGCCCCTTGTAATCTACCATCTCCTCTGTGTCTTGAAGATGAGTGCATTGCTTTTCCAACCTGACAGTGAGCTTTGATCTGCACAGTCTCCACTGTTTCTTACTACAGCCATGCTGTCTCCATATTTATGGTCAAGCACTTTCTTAGCATATTTCTTTTTTCTGTTTTGTTTGGTTGGTTTGTTTTGATTGTTTTGTTTTGGGGTTTGTTTGTTTAGGTTTAGGTTTTGGGGTTTTTTTGAATCAAGGGAAATGTCCTCAATTGTTGCACCTTAGGAGAAGAGACTGTGTTTTCCTTTCTCCTTGAAGAGCTCGTAGCCCAAGGGAACCCCCTCTTAACTGGGCATTCTGTGGTGACACAACTACTAGTTATTTACATATTCCGTGTTTTGTTGGGGTTTTTTTTTGGAGATGGTGGTGGTGGAGATCTGAGCTTCGTAACCTCTTGTGCAACTCTCTAAACCCAAAAAACAGGCCTTGTGAGCCACATTCCTAAATTGTCATGTTAGCAAAGTGCCTTATCCTCCCTCCTTCCACACCCTCTGTACCCCAGTTTGGCTCCCAGCCTTACTCCTTCTGTTTCTACACCTCCCTCCTTAAATCTCTCTGGAAGATGCTCTCAGCCTACGCCTTTGCATAGCTAAAGCATCTCAAAAGGGTACAGTTTTGATGACTTTCAGGTGGCCTGGGCCCCAGTCTCCATGTCCAGCAGCTTCAGCCTGATAATTTGTAAAGTAGTACTTAGTCACTCCCTGGCTGCTTCAGCTCTTACTCATTTGTTTGCCTGGTCTTTTATGAGCGTTTTTCTACTCTCTTTGTGTTTGTGCCTTTACTGTTGTCCTTGTGGATGAGGTGGGAAAAGCCCCCTGGCATTAGCTGGGAGGAGAGTTGGAGAGGTGGTGTGAGTGATGGCTCTTCTTGGGTGAAGTCAGTGCTGTGCTTCACCAGTGAAGAGAGGCAAAGGGCTCTTCCACCAGGTCTTTTCTGATAGTATTTGTGAATCTACCATAAAAATTCCCTCTTATCTTCTGCAGAATACCCAAGGCACACTGCAAAGTGAGATGGGCTGCAGTCTTCATGGCCTAATGTGAATTTCCATATCTTGCGCTACATCTAGATATGCTCAATAGAGGAAAAAGAAAGGAAAAAAAAAAGGCAATAGATTCTGATGGGGAAAATTCATTTGCAAAATTTGAGTGGCTGGAAAGCTGCCCAGCAGAAAAGGAACTGGGAGTGCTGGTCAACAGCTGCTGAACATGAGCCATCAATGTGCCCAGGTGGCCAAGAAGAGCCATGACCTTGTGGCCTATATCAGCAATAGTATGTCCAGCAGGACCAGGGCACTGATTCTCCTCCTGTACTTGCCACTGGTGAGGACACATGTCAAGTGCTGTGTCCAGTTCTGGGCCCCTCACTACAAAAAAGGCATTGAGGTGCTGGAAAGATTCCAAAGAAGGGCAGCGAAGCTGTTGAAGGGTCTGGAGTGCAAGTCTTATGAGGAGCAGCTGAGGGAGCTGGGAATGTTTAGCCTGGAGAAAGGGAGGCTGAGGGAGGATCTTACTGCTCTTTACAACTACGGGAAAGGAGATTGTATAAAGGTGGGGGTCTGTCTCTTCTCCCTGGTAACATGTGACAGGACAAGAGGAAATGGCCAGGGGAGGCTTAGAATGGATATTAGGAAAAATTTCTGCGTTGCAGGGGTGATCAGGCATTGGAACAAACTGCCCAGTGAAGCAGTGGAATCTACATCCCTGTAAGAGTTCAGAAACTGTGTCTATGTGGCACTTGGGGAGATGGTTTAGTGGTGGTCATGGCGGTTCGGGGTTAATGGTTGGACTCTACACATCTCAAATGGACTTTTTGAACCTTAAGTATTCTGTGATTTCCCACTCAATTTTTTCCACAGGTTATGAACTTGCTAAAAAACTAAAGTGATGCCTGTCTGTGCCATAGCTTCCTAGACCTTACGCAGCACCCTGGTGCAGTTTCAGTGCTCTGTCAGTGTGGTAGAGCCTTCTGTGTATGCTGTCTGCAGGGGCAGAGGGATGTCCATATGCTGAGGTGTGTTCAATTTACATTTTCAAAGCTGGGAATGCAGCCTGGACGTGAAAATATCTGATCCCCTTAATCTGTGTTACTCAGTTTAGCTGCTGGGGACCTCTTTGGAAAATTAAACAGAAGTCTGAGAAGAAACATAATTACATCTTTATGCAATAGCTACACAAGATATGTGGAGGCTGTGAGGACAGGCATCATTTCTGCTGGCCTGCCCTCTTGGCAAACAGTTTGTTTTTTGTATATGCTGGTGGACACTCCTGTCTGGGTCAAGATGAATCACTCCCTGAATTCCCCTGACTACATTTTCTCAATCTCTGGCTATAAAAGGAGCCTGGTGTTTAAGCTGCTGTGGGCTCTGTTTTAGCCACCAGCCCTTGGGCAGCTGAATCTTTTGTCTAACACTCATTAGCCCAGAAACTGCTGGGAAATGATGGTCTGAATGCCAGGAATGGGGGAAATGCTCCATCAGCCTGCTGCTGTGCCACCACAGGAGGTGGAGAGGCAGGTAGGCTCGGGGGTTGCAGCCCCTGCCATCACTCCTTAGAGGGCTACATGGAGCCAAGCTTAGTCCTCCAGCATTTATTGTGCCCAATGGGAAGCTCATCCTGAAACCTGCATCCCAAAATTTGATTTCCCTAAGGCAAACCTATCTGTCAGTCAGGGCTGTGCCCACAGGTCACCTAAGTATGGTTCTCCATTCACCTACCCTATAGGGTCCCTGTCCTGGGTTCTGGGCAGCTCTTGCTCCTTGAGAGGGTCTGGGGTTACAAAATTAGGACTGGAAAAGTATCAGGTTGCAGCAGCTTTCCCATGAATTAAACTTCCTGTATGAGTGCAGGAGCAAATATCTTTCAGTCTCATTACTAGAATGGACATGCCATAAGCATGCAAGAAATATACTCTTTAAAGATATATAATGAAGACTGTGTAAAAATCCATATCTGTTTGTCACAACGTGGTACATGAACTGTGATTTGAATTTCAGCAAGCTGAGAGCTGCTGGAGAAGTGGTTGAGCATGGGGTGGGGTGGCAAGGAGCTGTTGGTAGCACATCTTCTGGTTTTCCTGCACTCCAGCATCCCCTTTCCCTGACAAAGGCAGCAGCTGTTGCTGCTGTACACAGATGTGGCAAAGTCGTCCAGGTAGGGAAGAGCTGCCACTCTGTCTGAGGAGCAGCTGCTCTTAAATTGTTATTTTCCTCTGCTATTTCCCCCAGCTCTGAGTCTTCCTCTTTCAGCTCTGTCAGCGTACTTCTTGTGTGTCAGAGAGGCATTTCTACTTGCTTCTCTTGTATTTGCTTACCCTTTTTTAAAGGGGTAAGAGCTGAAGGCCTTGCTTTTATTTTTGGAAGCCTCTCTGCAATGTTTGTATCCAGTTTAATTTGTCCTTAGTATGCTGGGTGATCCATGAAACCAGGTGTCCTCCTTTTCTCCCCTGAATAGCTCCTCCATGTACACAAACTCAGATCTCCAGATCTCCTGTATCTGATCCATTTTGATTATTTCAGGACATGAGTTTTTGTATTATTGGGGGAAAATTCCTTTTAATCTTGTATTTTACAATTTACTTAGCCAAATCAATGCTTTTCTCTTGTTATCTGCCTTGGATCTAGATACCAGCTGAGTTAAAAGGTTCTGATTTGACTTTTTGACTTACGCAGTTTGGTCATATGGACTTCGATCCTCTTTTTTTTGTTTCCTACACCTGCTTTTACTCTGGGTTTATACACGCCTTTTGTGCCTCAGCCATGGCTAACAAACTTCACCATGGATTAGGTGTTTTAGTTTTCCTATATTTCTGCTTCTTAGCGCTTAGGATATCCCTTTTCTTAGCACAGCTGGTGGTCTTTGCTAACTTGTTTCCTTCATCCAGGGAGGAAAGGCATACCTGCACTAGTGTCTTTGTTAATCAAGCATCTTGTCTGTAATTCTATTTTGACAGAGAGTGTTGTCTTGAGATACCATCTCCTGTATCATGACCTAGAAACTACCTGGCAGGGGTTGTACTTTCATGTGGCAACCTCCTACTTTTCTGGGTCTTTACCTGTTCTGTGTTCACATTCACTTACCTGAGCTCACCTGTTATCACTGTTTTTACAGGTACTGGTCCTCGCTCTAGTACCCCTTCACACATCCTTCTCCTGACCATAAAGAGATGTTTACAAGTGGAAGAATATTTGTTTCAGAGAAAGGAAGTAATTTTCCTGAGAAAAAGTCCTTGGTTTTTAAATGGGAGGTTTGGGGGAAAGCGAATTGTTTCACGTTCTCTTAAATAGCATCATATCTTTTATTGTTGCAAAATACTTTCATGGTTGATGCATAGTCATCTTTCAGTAATTAAGGAGAAATTAAGGAGAAAATGAGTCATTATCTGGGTTAATATATTTTAAACAATATAAAACCAAGTTTGCCTTTTTACATCCTGTAGCACTGTTGGACCTCTGTGCAAATTTGAGAGCCTGAAGAGATCAACCCTCTGCTTTCACTGTCAGCTATAAAAATAGCTTTTTTTTTTTTGTTTTAAGCAAAGGACAAAACTGAGCTAAAACCTTGCTCAGACTGTTTTTTTTTTCTCTGACCAGAGTGGACCAGCTTCGGCCATAAATCACCCAGAAAGCATTTTGGTTCAACTTTGTCTCGATTTTCCTCACCGGAACACAGTAATGGAGATTTTAATTTTGTCAGTACTCCTGGCTTGACCACATTCCTGCTACTTTGTTGTCCATCATCAGGGATCTCAGGATGTCCTCAGAGTCAATGCTGGACCACCCTTTGCTGAGACCTAGTTCCTTAGACTGCTCATAACCTGTTGGTTTGAGTTGTTTCCAAAACTGTATGTGATCTCTGTGAGCTGCAGGTACCATGAAAAGGTGCTGTATATATGTTCTGAAGGACAAAAAACATTTCTGAAAATGGTCCATATGCATTTGGCCAAATGAGAAAATACTGCTGCAGTGGTGGTCTCAAATCAGGATAATGAGAGAGGAAGTAAAAATTAAACATATAGATTTCAAAGGAGCAAACCCACCCCACGCTTGCAGTCTGAGGCTCTTAACATCTTTCCATTTAACCTACAGACCTCTAAATAAATGGCTACATTTATTTAATCCACTTCCATCCAGGGACGGATGTACCGAGAGGGACTCTATGATCTTAAGCAATTAGTCCTTAGCAATTATTCCCTTGCCCTGAAGATCTGAAGAGGTGCTGGTAGCACAACACCCCTCCAGGTGGCTGCTTAAATTGTGGGTCTTTCTGGCTTCTCTCTTAGAGGAGAAGCTGCCATGTTTTGCCATGTCCGTGCCATCTCCTGCCGTGTTGTCGGATCACCTAGATCTGATTTTTTCCCATGACCTCAGTGGAATGAATTTAATGCAAGTGGAAGGCTCAGCCAGAGCTTCATCAGCCCCTCTGTTTATCGTCTATAGTATTTAGGATAATATGTCAGCAAGGACAAGGATGAGAGTGCTGAGAGAGCCACCGAAACCAAGTGGGCGGCTGGGTCAGGGTGTGACCCCGATGGCGCACAGCAGTGTGTAGGACACACACCCTGACTGACAATAACCAAACTTGTTTTGAGTCCTAACTTTAGTGATACCTCTGTGTAAGAGGGGTGGTTACTCCAAATGCTCCCTGTTGGCCTGCATTCCTGGTGAAGGCTATGTCTGGAATCACCTCCCACGCCCCCAAGCCACTGATGGTACTTTTACTGCTGATTTCTGCGTTAAGCTGGAATGAAATAATTTTGCAAATTGTGTGCATTGCCACTAACATGTCCTTAGTGTTACTGGGAAATCTGTATTTTTAGTTGTGATAAGCTTTCTAATGTGAACAAAGCAAGCAACAACTGTAAAAGTATTTTTATTTGGGTGACTTTGGGTATGTCAGAAGAAAAAAAAGTTCCCTTTTATTTACACCACTTAGTGTGAAAAAGATGGGAATACATAGGCTGGTTTAATGCAGCTGACAAAAGCTACTATGAGGAGAAAACTGGTCACAAAAGGACAATATACAAAATCTGTGGAAAAGGAGAGCCGAAGCAGCAGTATGTTTGAAAAGAAACCTTATTCTTCTTAGGATAAAATTCCTCAGTATAAATCCTTTGTAAGTTACTATTCTTGCAGTTTGTGGCTTTGCCTTCATCTTATGGGCTCCTGCAACTGGAGTTTTTCAGGATTGAGTGACATGAAAGTGTTTGCATATTCATAAATTAGTCTTTTTAAGACTTCCCAGTGGGACTTTTAACTATGCTTAGTCTGTTTATCCACTCAAATCCACCGGTACAGTGTTTTAAAACTTGAAATCATAACTGCATCTGAATTTCACTGTGAAATAAAATATTGTAAGTGAGGACACATGTTAGCAATCAACACGAGGTCTTTCAAATGAGCCCTTGTGCTGCAGGATGGGAGGCTGCTTCCAGGGAAGTATTGACAGACCCTTGATCAGTTGAAGCCTGGGGCACTGAAATCCGTAGGTAGGCATGGAGGTTAACGCAGAACAGGTTTTGGAGGTGATCAGCGCTTCTCAACGATGGAGCAGATTATTTTTGCATCTTAACCATAGCCAGCTGAGCTTCATCAGGCGAGCTGTAAATCACGCCATGGGGAAGGTGCAGAGGCAAAAGCAAGAAGAAGAATCTCCTTAAATTGTGCATCTGGAGAGATCACAACTTTGTCACAATCTCGGTGTGCCCCTGAGTGCTGACATTTTGACTGGCACTAAATTTTTCATGTGGAAACAGGAGTTGTGTTGAATTGTTCATCTTATCACAGCCCTTTTCATTTTGATACAGGCTTTGGCCAGTCTGTAGGGTTGCTGATTGAATTTGTTCAATTAACAGAGACTTTCATGTTACAGAAATGAAAATTCATATTTTTAAAATTTATTGCTGTATATCCGAACTGGCCAACTGTGGGGATGAACTTTTCAGAAGATAAGAAACAATGGATTAAATTTTAGAGTCGTGGACGTGATTTTACAGCAGACTGGAGATCTTGTGGGTCATACTTATTTAGAAGTCCAACTTTTTTTTGTTTTTTTTTAATTATTTTTAAAGGACAAGTATGCAGCATTTTAAAAAAATATTCTGATGACACATTGGTTTGCATGCTGAAAGTAGTTGTTTTTGAAAGCAACTAGATGACTAAAGATGCTTTTTATAGTAAAGGGAAGTAGAAAAAATCCAAATATTTGGTGCATTACACGACAAGGGGGAGGTCCTGGGAAAAATGCTACACCGTAACACAAAGCTCTGCAGAGTGGAGGAGCTGGAAATAAAGGCACAGAAATATCTTTGGAAAAAATGTAGTTGACTGAGGTTAGAAAAAGAGGAACACCTCATCTGTTCTTCTTGAGGGCAGAAGGCGACTTGTAAAACTAGGAGGTAAAATTCTCATTTAGTATTTTAAATACCTGATAGAAATTCTATGATTTGTAAAGCTTCAGGCTGTGTCCTTATATATATATGTATGTTTTTATTAAATTGACATTATTTCTGCTGCTGAGTCTCTATGAAGTTGCTTAATTCATTTGACATGCCTTGGCCAGTACAATAGTGGAATAAGAGAGACCTCTGATCCTGGTGTGTGCACATTATACTCCACTGTATAGCAGCCTGCATTTCCTAGCAGTGCTCTTATCTTCTTCTCCTTTGAAGCAATACAGTTTAACTTTGCAGGCCCTGTCATCCAGCTGTAATTTTCTGTCACTGCAGGATACCAATCCCCTGTTTGCAGCTCAGATGCATTTTAGCACTTTACTCTGTTAGCACACATCGTTGTTTGAGGGCTTATGTAGATGAGGGATCCCTAAGCTGAGACTCTTAAAACTGACTTAACTGTCGTGTTTCAAACATTCAGCACTATTTTTACCATATTTACTTTATTTTAGTCTTTTCTTACATTTGCTTTTTGACAGATTGAAAAATAGGCAGAAGGAAAAAAAAAACCCCAAACCCAAAACCATCTTCTGACATCTCCCTGTTTTTAAATACTGTTGGTAGTTCTTGTCTTATAGCTAGGTTTGCATGGGATCATTTAATATAGTTTTCCCTAGACCACAGAGTTATATTCCTTTGCCCATTCATGGCCAAATTTGGTTAGATTTTATGTTTAGCTTACTAAGACAGAGGAATAAGGTTGGAGAGAACACAAAAAGGACTTGAGAACAGTTAAAGTTGGAAAAAAAAAAGCATGCAAGTAAGAGGACTTAAATAGCTTGAAGAAAACATTAAATGAAAGAGTGAAGAGAAGCAGCAGGATCTTATGCAGAACAGAAATGCTCCATGTGCATAAGCTCCTGCTTTTTGTTTGTGGATGTGGGAAGTCAACTCAGTACAGCTACTGATTTGTGATTTCACCTGCTCTAGCTGGGAGTTTCTCTTGTTTTATTATTTTCTGTGTTATGCTTATGTATAGACTGGATCTCTTGGTGGGGAGGCTGATGTTTGGAAATTTGTTCCTCCTTGCTGCACTTGCATTGAATTAACTTGTGTTATTCACACGTGGGATTTGATGTGATATTTATATTAACCATTTTCAAGTTTGTCTTCCTTTTTAAAAGACATGTTGTAGTACTGGCTTTGAGCCCTGTGGAAATTATGGAATAGGTTCCGTAAATAAGAGATGAGAAAAAAAAATCTGTTAAAAAGAGTAAAAAATTATTCTACAAGATTAAGCTCTCTACCCTTGCTCACATGAAAAAAAACCCAACCTAAGCAGTCACCATAACTTTTCTGTGCAAACAGACTAAGTCCCACACGGGTACCTTACTCTCAGTTTCTCCCCCTGCAAGTAAAGCATTTTCTACCCATCTACATGGGTAGAAGCCCCATGCTCCTAAGCTGGCTTGTCAAGTCATGCATTTCCACAGCCATTCTATCTGCAGCAAATTGTTCCATCCAGAAGGTGGAGATTTGGGAGCATCTGTGCAAGGCTCCCCGTGTCTCTTCCCACCTCCACTTCCTCCCTCCACAGGATTCCAACATCCTCTTGTATGGTGAGGAACAAAGCTAGGCATTAGGGGCCAGAGAAGCAAAGGAGAAAACTACTTTTGGTGCAGCTTTCCCTAAGTGAAAGCTCTTTTCCTGGGAGCTGGTACTTGATAGAAGCCTAATGGACCTTTACCTTCTCTTCTTTGCCACAGAGCTGAATCAAGCCCTGGTTCCTCTTTGAATCTTCTGAAGAGCTGGTGATCCTGTAGTATACATGACAGTGAGCATACCTGGGAAAGGAATCCCTTCTCAAGCAACTTCTTTTTTTTTTTTTTTTTTTTTTTGGACTATTTTTAGGATGTGCTGTATTTCTTGCCTTAAAGCTAGGTTTTTTTTTTTTTTTTCCTTTGGTTTTTTTTTTCTTACAAGTGTGAAGGGCTAGAAGCTTGCGAGCAATGCTTGGCAGCATGGGGTCTTCCAGGAGCATAGCTATTCCCCTTTTACAGAGATGGTGATGGTGTGGGGTCAGAACTGAAAGTTCTGATGCTTGGCGTGGGTAGAGGTGAAAAACATTGTACTGTTGGGAGATGAGGCACCTGCAGCAGGAAGGGCAGTCATTACCTGGCTCAGAGAATTTTAATTAAGGAAAGATGGGATCAAAGGAAGAGTTGTTTGAGCAAGTTGCCTTTTGCTTTTAATGCGAAACACATTGACTATTGAAATAAATTTGGGATGGAGAAACCAAATGGTAATTCTAATGATGCAGCAAAATGTAATGATGAAATATAGTTCCTCAGGCTCCCTTTCATCCTAGAGCATACCTTTAAAAACATGGGCTTCAGGGGGTAGAAATTGTAGCATCTATCTGTTCAGGCTTTTATTTGACATGGTTGGGTAGGCTATTGAATTCCTACTCCCCGCCTGTAGCTTAGCTGTGTACTGTATGTTCTCCACAATACCTCAAGCTGAAAATTGATCTCTGGTCAATACTGTGTGATGATTCGAACCACTCCCGTAATCAGCACCGCTCGTTGAATGAAATTCGTCGTGGGAGGCCTGATTATTGTCTCTGCCAGGACTAACCCTACTGAAAGGGCTATCAGATTGTCTGAATTTGGACACTTTGGACAACTGCCATCAGGAATTATCTATGCTCCCAGAAAGGGCTAAATTGAGCAGAGATGAAATGCTGGTGTTTATTGATTTCCTTTTTTAAAAAAAAACAACACACACACACCTTTTTTCCTTTTCTTCTTCCACTCCTCCTGTCTAGGTAGAGCAGAGGCAGCTTTAGCTACATGTTCTGGGGGTTGAGATAGCATTGCTGCAGTGATGATGAATCTTTTCTGACCCCGTGTCAAATTGTCTACAGCACTAGAAGATTTCAGGGATGCTTTTTAAGGGAAGACCATTTGTCAAAATTGTTACGGCTTGTAAAACAGCCTCATGGTCCTCTTGGCTGTGTGCTGTGAACAAAGTGTAACAGAAAAGTGCCATAGGTGAGGCTGAGCACTTATCAGCTTGTGTATCAGCCTCAACACTCTACTAGAAGAGGGAAGAGAAACTGAAGCCTTCAAGAGCCTGGTTTGAGAGGGATTTGCCATGCAAATGCAGTTTCCATTAGGTCATCTGTTGGGATACCCTTGTCTTGAGTTA
Source organism: Myiotriccus ornatus (assembly GCA_036023395.1). Classification (NCBI taxonomy): domain Eukaryota; kingdom Metazoa; phylum Chordata; class Aves; order Passeriformes; family Tyrannidae; genus Myiotriccus; species Myiotriccus ornatus. The sequence goes on from JAYRBT010000139.1 coordinate 17,388,891, forward strand.
TGAAGCTTTCTGGAGCTGTGTAAGCAAAAGGAAAATGCATATTACACCAGCACAGTGAAGGCCTTCAAGGTGGGTCAGATTTTTTTTCTTGGCTTACCAGTGTGTAAAATGCTGATACCACCTGTATTGGAAGACACTGCTCCACTCTACAGGAGCACATGTCACTGATCTTTGTTAAAACTGTATTTAAAATAGCAATAACAAATGAAGTGCAAGTATCATCACTGTATTTACTTCACAGAGCATTGTTAGTGTGGATCAGGGGATGCCAAGCTTTAATCACTGGAAACCAAAAGGGCTCTCATTGGTAACACTACACCACCATGCACTGTTGCCTAACCTACTCAAAGAGCTTTGTGCAGTAGGAGTGCATGGTCCAGGCTTGCTGATGGAGCACTTTGTCTTCCCAGTGGCAACTCGTCTGCCTCTGACTCAAGGACCTCGACTGAAATCTTAATCTCGCTGCAAAGCTCTCATTGATGTGTATGGACTTTGTTTCAGCTCCACTTGATGGAGCGCAGTGGAAGCTCTAAAGGCATTCAGGCCAAAGCCTCTTCACCAAGGGTGTTGTGCCTGTTTGTCACCAGATAACCTCTAGTCTTTTAATAGAGTTAAAGTTCCGAGGGCAGGCGCTGCCCTTGTTTAATTCCATGGCATTGTTCCCATTGGCTTCGGAAGGAGGAGGCACTTAGACTGGGACTCTCAAAGGCCCTTAGGACCTTAAGTCCCATTCATTTCCTGATTTCAGTGGGACTTAGAGTTCTAAATCCCTTTGTGAATCCAAGCCATAATGCTCCACTGTCTAGGCACAAGTATTAACAAGAGTTTTCTTTTTATCCTCTTAGCATGGTAAGCCTGGAAAGTGGAGCTCTGTGTTATCTTCCCTGTGCTCCTGAAATAGGCTGAAAATATGTGTAGCTGTTTAAATATGGAAGTTATCTTCTTACTTGAGTCTCGAATCTGGATTATTGTCTCTTTTCCAGAACTATAAAAACAAACAAGTCTGGATGACCAAACTCCTTTCTGAGCTGAAACTCTGAAGGATGGATGTTGGGGTGGAGAATGAGTAACCTGAGTGAAAAGGGAGGAGTATATCATCACTTTAACCCCTTTCTGTCCTTCTCACAGCCAGCTTGTTCTCTTGGGATGTACATGAAAATCATCTATGTGACAAACCCTTTCTATATTGCTAATCATGCTTTGGAAGAGCCCTGTGCTATAGTATCCACAAGCACTTGATCCACAGACCATGTGGAAGCTAGGTACTCACTGGTGGGGCCATAAAAATGAAAAAGAGCCTCTTACTGCCATTCTTTCAATGCCAGATGAGTTTTTTTGCATCTGCTTGCTCATTTCCAAATCTATTGATAATGGGTCTGGTGCTCAGCTGATGCAAATTAGCTTAGTGCCACTGAAATCAGGTCAGTGGCTGTGTTGATTTATCTTGTCTGAGGAGCTAATACAGGCTCTCTGGTTCTTCTGGTGTTAAAACAATTTTCCCTCTGTAGCCATCTTCATCCATTAGCACTGTGAGCCTAGGAATGATTTTGAGTAGAAGAGAAAGTTGTACAATGTGTTATGTCAAAAGTAAATAATGTATAGGCTTACAGAGGATCTAATGATTAGTTGTTGGCATATATTCTTGATAGATTAGGAATCCTTATCCCATTAATAGGTCAACTCTTAGCCTCTGTGATAAATAGCTTTGATTGACAGAAAAGGAAAATGATGAGATGTATTCTGTTTGCTATGATGATCCTAAGAAACGAGGGATCTCTAGCTCTGAAAAATCCTCTCACCAAAGTATATAAAGCACCCAATTGATCTACAGTTAGTGCAGGGAACTGCTACAGAGGTGCCACTCAAATCTTACCATTTATAGCAAAGTGTAACTTAACTGATTTTGTGTCAATTTTCAAATCCCTAAAATATAGGGACTTCCACTCTTTCAGAGGGGAGTGAGATAGTAATAGTTGTGAAGTAAATAGGAATAGAGAACATCGAGTGGTCTTGCATTTAGGGGCCAAGGGTAATGCTGCTGGGTTTAATTCTGCTCCTCCCCTAGTAAGCCATTCTGCTGAGCCAGGATAAGCTTTTCCAGGGAGAACAGCAATGTTGAGTTTCTTTTTCCTTCTGTTGTGGATCACTGGTTTTAATGGCTTGTGCCTCAGTTTTCTCTGCAAACAGGGCCCTTCCTGCATTTATGTAATCTTCTGAAAATGAGGGAGTCCTGGATGTTGCATGAACTTTTATAACTGGAGGGATATTGATTAGGGAGGTTATCAGAAGGTTTTGCGTTCCTCAAGGGGCATGTATTCTCCGCACTTGGTGTCTGAATACCTCATATATCAGTTGGGTCCTGAAAACCTGAGAGAGGCTCAGAGTACAGCTCTGAAACAATTGGGGTTTTTTGCAGGGCATTCAGAGGGATGCTGTTGTTTTCCTTGCTGAATTAACAACTCATGGTACCAAAAAGCGGCATTCCAGGAGGATGCACGAAGTGCCTAAGCATGGCCTATAGCAATGCTGGCCCATACGTCAGAGTGGGGAGGGCTGGCCTTGCAGTGGACTCCAGACTGCAATTCAGATGACCTGTGCTCGCCTGCCATTGATTTTTCATCTGACCTTGCACGAGGTGCATAACCTCGTCCTGCCCTGGTTGGCCATCTGCACCACAGGGACAGCGCCACTGCCTCTTTCATGCTCTTTGTCCTCAGAAGTATTGAATATATATTGTTCAGGGCAGAAGGGGCTTTACTGTATGCGTGTGCAGTACTTAGCGGGCTGGAGCTTAGGACTCCACTGGGATTTTTGGGTACTATGGTAGTAGTAAAATAATGAATGATAGCTTGCACGCCGCTTTCCTCCCACTTTATCACCATTGCCATCCTGACCCTTTTCCTGCCTGTAAAGTTACCGTGTTGGCTTTGAAATGGTCTCCTGTGACTGTTAGTCTGTGCAACGATTGATGGGTGATAATGTAGCTTAAGCCACCGATGGGCATTGTGCATTTTTGCTTCGTTTTCTGATGCAGGTACCTTGATTTGGGAACAATTCCAGTCTGTAAATTCATTATTTGCTGAAGCTATATTAAAAATTTAACAGAGTAGCAAAAAACCTGAAAGAACACTGACCTGGCATGCCCTTGAGAAGTTTAAGGTGTTATTCCACTGTCAAGAACCAGTATTCAAGTTTCCACTAACTTTGTCACATCCTGGCTTGAAGAAATATACTGGAACAAAATGTTAAAAAGTTTTCTTGAAAATCTGCAATTAGACTTGCTGGGTAATGGTTGTAAAACATATTAGACAGAGTAGCTCTTAAATAATGTTTTTAAAACCAAATTCAGCTGGTTCTCAGAAATGCTTTCTGTAAAATTGCCATTTGCCATGACCAACAGAGCTTTCAGGGATATATAATTTTAAAAGTGATTGGAAATTAATTAAACAGAGCTTCATCATCTGATGGAATAGCTAAAATAGACATTTGTTTTATGGTAAGTTGGCAATAAAAAGGATGTACATGTTTTTGGTGGCTGAAGGTACTGCCTTGTATGGCGGAGACAGCGTGCTGCCCATTGGCACTCTGGCAAATTCTTCAGCTTTTCCCTTCGTGACTTTGGTGGTGGGGCAAGAGCATGGCATGGCCAGGTATTGCCCAGGGCATCAGGGACCTTCCCCTCAGGACAGGGGGAAGAATCATGGTCCCTTTCTCAGAGAAAGCAAAAAATGTTAGCTTTATCTTTTTGTGGTTTTCCCTGGGTAGCAGCTTATCCGATAACAAGGGGCTCAGTGCTGTCTATTTAATCCCAGGGTCTAAAAGATGAAGCTTTTCTTTTCTGAATTAACATAAGAAAATAAGATGCCTTCTGCATGTCAGTGTTTGACTTTCACTGGCAACTTCTGCTTCTCCAACTGTTCGTTGCTAAAACGTGTGCTTGTTGTGGGTGGAAAGCAGGGTAGTAAACACACGATCTTCTCCAAACATCAAGCAAATTTGTTGTCTCCCCCCACTTCCTATTTTGAATCACAACTGATTTTTCTTTAACTTCTTAGAAATAATTTGAAAATCCACATTGTAAGTCTGTGAAGTACAGGTGTTACCATAAGATCCCATGAGCTTACTTAATTTAAAGTCTTTATGTTTCATACTCCAAATGGTGCTTCAGCACACACCTTTTTTAATTTTTCTAAAAATATTCCTATTCCACCTTCTCCTAGAATTAACATCTTTGTCACTAATGAACAAGGCAATGCCAGTAACAAAAAATCACATAAACTTTTACAATTGGTTCCAATTCATGCTTGCTTTCTTCTTCTTTTCACCCTTCCCCGTGGAAATGATTATATATGTGTGAGAAAATGTATAGTTATTCAGGTCAAATTATCCTTTAGCAGTGATTTTAATGTTTTGAAACTTACTCTGATACCCATGTCAGAATTTTGGAGGCTCAGATTTACTGATCCTAATGTCACTTCATATTTTGGCTGCAGGATGCAGTTGTAGCCTTCAAAGGACAGGAGCAGGGAGAGGTTTGTAAGCACAGCAAAATACAGGCAGGATGCTGCATGCATGTTGAGTTTGCAGCGTGACAGGCAAAAGCACTGGGTGTAGCTCCACACCAAAAAGCAACATTGTTGGTGGATCCTTGCTAATTCCCATCACCTTGGCTGACTTGTTATTCCTGGAGCGTGAAGAACTGCGTGTGTGTAGCATGCTGTACCATCTTCAGCAGTGCTGCTGCGTCTTTGTGGCAGTGCATGCCAACAGCTGCATCTAGGAGGCTTTTTCAGCAAGGTGCTGCTTGTTTTGTGGTGTCTCCTTTCTTGGGCAAGGACAAGAGATAGGTGGACTTGCCCCAGGTCTGTTGGAAATCCTGTAGGAAGACAGGTAGAGAAACCTTGGTAGAAGGTTGTTTGGGATCTTCTGCTGTAGCAGATGAGCATCATTGTGCTGATCTCAGTTTTTGCTATAACTTCTTTTTATTTAGATCTGAATATGAAAACTGACTTAGATGGTTGTAAGATGTTACTGTGTGCAGTTTATTTCTCCTAACCTACTAAAGTGTATCCTTGCCCAAGGCAATAAAACATGCTGTCACATTGTCGGAGTGGAGTTGTACCAAGCACAAAAAAGATGGAAAACCCCCCCTTCATTTTGCTCTGGTGTTAAATGTCGCAAGATGGCAAGGAAATCCAGTGTAAACCTTTAGGCAGTCTATGCCTTTATTGCAGCCCTTGAAAATAATCCAGTAAACAAGCATAATTTGGAGTGAATGGTGAAATGCGGTGTTTCTCTCTAGTCAGCTCTCGGCAGCCCTCAAAGACAGGTTAAATGTCTGGCAGAAGAAGGGTTTGTGTGTGGTAAAAGGGCCACTCTTTATCCTAAAATTGACCTGATTGCCTAATTATTATTTTTCCCCCAACTAGGTCTTGTAGTAAATACCAGCTAAATATGGAGTTGAAGGGTTGAACCTGTTTCTGCATTGCTTGCTTTGTGTTTCCCCTCTGTGCTTCAAAGATTTGCTGTTTGTGGCTTTGTGGTTTGCCTCTCCCTTTTGTCCCCTCAAGCAATGAAAAACCCCCAAACTATTTTGTCAGGATTATGAAAGTCTCAGGGTCAAGTTTCAGACTTGGCAGTAGAATATGTAAAACTTTTTATGATTTTTTATGATTTAATCTTGTAGGATGATGCCTCTTTTTAAAGCAAGCATTATGTTTCCTAGTCGTAGGCACATTGCATGTCAGTTGATCTGTATATGCATGTATGCATATATATATGCATATATGTATATACATATATATGTATATGCATATGTGTGTGTGTGCATATGTGTATATATATATCCACTAGGAATTAAAGTAAATTACTTACAACAAGGTCCTTAGCTAGCAATGATGTCACGTAGATAACTTTCGCTGTACTCTCCTTGGCAACTTAACAAGAGAAAAAAAATGACCAGAGACCTCTGTGGCAGTGTTTGAGCTTTGTAAACTGATGTGCCGGCTCCGCCAGTAGCTGCATTTTGCAAACTCACTTTGAGGCACACTGTGTGCCCTTGCTAGTGCTCATGACGGTGCAGGAGCGGGCACCCAGGGCCCAAATTTGGGCAGGGGGGAGTGACCTGACCTGCGAAGGAGGGAAGTTTCATGTTTGCTTTCTGCTTTTCATGGGATGGGTCACCTGTAGCTTCCATCCTTCATGAAAGATACTGGTTTGAAGACATTAGGGTTTTGGGTTGTACGTCGGTACTGTACTTCAAGTTCTGTTTGCAGTATTTCCAAATAGCATAAGGGGTTAAATGCCACACTGTGTCTTGATGTAACATGCAAGGAGAGGATCAGAGGGGATTCCCATCTGTCCCAAACACCTGTCTACAGAAAGGAGGCACCAGGTCTCCCCTCCCTTGAAATCATTCCCTCTCAGGATAACCTGCTTGGGTAGTAGAGGGTAAATCCTTGGGTAGTAGAGGGTAAATCCTTTCTGAAATGCTTCCTGAAAGCCAAGTGCTCAAGAACTTTCAGAAATGCTGGAATCAGAGGGATTTGGCCACCTCAGCCCTGTCCCTTAGTACTGCATTGCCATATAACCTCAGATCCTGAACCCGGTCTGACTGGTGTAAGAAGGGACAATGGATGTTCAGTGAGCAGCTTCACAATATTTTCTATTCCCTCATCTGCTGGCCTCATATTTTATTACCTGCAAAGCATTGAAATGCTTAAGACACAATTGCTAATGTAATTTTAACTCCTTTGTGCTGTTTGTTGCAGATATATTGCTGTGCTCCAGAAGGAGTGATGAATTTATTTTCTCTGACTCTTGCAAAATATCTGCCTATCTATCTGTTTACTTGGGTGACTCTGCAGGGGGAGAAGTCAGGGTTGGAGAACTTTACCTGCTGGTTGCAGGTTCGGGGTCAGACTTGCCCTGCATAGCGAGCGTGTGTTGTGCTCTGTTTATTTGAAGCCCAAGCTCCCCTGATTCCAGTTGTGGTTTTATGTGCACTGAACTTTTGCAGTGGAAATCCTCAGTTCTTGCTTCCACTTTCCTTTACCTTTCTGGAAGTTCAACTCCCACTTCAGCTTTCAGATTCACTCCTGTTTGATTAAGGGACCTAAACCAGAATAGGATGCTGTTGGTGATTGGGAAGGCATGAATGCTTTAACGCCTTCTGCCTCAAGACAATTCAGGCCTTCACAGGAAGGCTCTTGGAGCTTCACAGGAGGCTCTTGGAAATGTGTAGATTGAGCTGAAGGGAGCAATGCAGAGGTCCTTTCAGGGGGAAGAAGAAAAGGCATCTGGCAGCATGAGAAAGAGCCAGCATCATTCTTACAGGAGCATCCAGTTTGGGAAAGCAAGAGACATGAATCAATTCCTGTTCCCAAAGGCTGGAGCAGAGAAATTGGTAGGTCTCCAGTGAAGTGATCCTGTGGTGGTGTTGGGGTGGTCCTGTACAGGGCCAGGAGTTGGACTTCAATGATCCCTGTAGATTCCTTCCAACTCAGGAGATTCTGTGATTCTGTGAAGTATTGCTGAGTGCTCAGTGCCTCCCAGCATTTTCCTGCTGTCATCTCGCTGGGTGCTGCCAGCTCTGCCTGCCTGGCTCTGTGTGCCTCCCAGCCCTACTGTATTCTGCTGAATATGCTTTTTACTCAGCACAGCTGAGTTCATTTTCCTGCAGTGGAGTCCCTTGTGAGGCTCCCTGCCTCAGGAATTCGGCTGTCAGCCTACAGGAGATGCTGCCTGCAGGATTCAAAAATAGCATCCAACCTTCTGCAGGGACTCCCTGGCTGGAGTAAGTGGAGCGGCCCTGTGCCATGACTCCACAAGCTCCAGTGGCCAAGCGTCACCTCTAGGCACTTTGCTCTTATTTACCTGTGTAAAAAAATTGTCTGGCACTTGGGGTTCTTGATTTCTCCAAAGCCTTAAGCTGCCTCTGGCTGACTTCCAGCCACAGCAGAGGAAGGGAAGCCTGGCCGAGCAGTGCCTGCTGACCCTGCCATGGTGACTCTCTTGGGGGTGGAAGGCGTGTTTCATTCCAGATGCAAACTGGCTCCACACCGCTTGCCGGGGCTGTGTTGCTGCCTCCCAGTAGAACTCAGAAGTTATGCAGATCCAGTCTCCCCCGCTCCAGCAGCACTGTGTTGCTGCCTCCCCATGCCAGGAATTTCTTCCTCCCTGGGAGATGAAATGGCTAAAAGGTATAAAATGTTCGTGTGGACTTTGGAAGCAAGCCTCTGTTTTGGAGTCCCACTGCTTTCTCTCTTTTCTGCCTTACTTGTATTTATGAAGATATTTTCATATTTTCATTGCGGAGGAATTGAAAAGGGGAAGAGCTCCTAAAGTGCTCAGTCCTCCTCCTTACATATATGTTCCCGGTGTTGTCTCATTTCCAGGCTTAGGCATAATGTAGCTATCAAAGCCTCCTCCTTGGCCTCATCATGCAGTATAGCATATTTTTGCCCTTAAGCAAGGGAAACAGATGATAGGCTGAAGCTAGTTGTCCTTGTATTGAAAGTGCCAGAGTGGGGCCAGCAATCCCTGCTGCTGCCTGTACATACCTGCTACGGGTGCCTCACTTTCCATTATTCTGTGCCGTGTGCCAGCTGCTTCTTTTCAAGGAGATACAACGTCCTTGGAAGTTACGGTGCTGTCGAAATGGTTGGTGCACCCTTAGTCCTTCCTCCCCAATCTGGTAATGAGAAGTGAGAAGCAACTTGTGGACTAAAGAGCAAGCAAGTGGGAGCGTCAGCTTTAGAAATACTAACCAAAAGCAAACCGTCTAAAACCCCTCTCTTCTTAAGTCTAGGAGTCTAAAAGGTCTTGGTATCTTGGAGAGCTGATGGCCCCCCCAGAAGTTGACCTGTTGCACCCACTACCAAGCGTCCCATCTCTGCCAGCCTCTCCTGCAGCACAGAGGTGCAAAAGGGCATTATTGTCCTCTCTTAAGGAGTGGTTTATTAGCTTAGTTTGTAGGTAGGTGTTGTGTTTTAAACCTTTAGTAGAATGTGACTTTGGCTGGTTTGGAGATCTGTGGTGTCAATTTGTTTCTTGCCTATGCTTGTGCCTCACCTTGCAGGCATCCTTCCGTCATGTCCTCGTGAAGCAAAGTGTTACTAGCCATGTCTTGTAGAGGTGAGAGATGGCAATTTTCTTCCCAGTGCTTGGGTTTCTGGGTTTTCTTTATTTTAACAGCAGGAAAAGTGCTGACTGATAGATACAGATACCCATCATATACTTTGCTTTCCTGTGAAGGCCTCTGTTTTTGACTTCAGAGGGTTCTGAGCAATCTTGCCAGGTGAGAACGCACAGGTATGGTGCAGGTCTGGAGAGGAAATGGGGGAAAAAGGAGCTTTGCTATATAATGTCTGCAAATAAATTCTGAGAGTTTTATATTCCCTTATGAGTGTTCAGCCAAGTTACCTGCCTTCAGCTTCTGTTCCTTAGAAAATAGGAAGGTGAAACCATTGTGTTAGCCAGAAGGAAGGAGCACAAAGTGCACCTAGTAGCAATGTCCCTTGTACCTCACAATTGCCAGTTTGACATTTGGAGTTCCTGGAAAGCTGTCCATGCTACTACTCCTTGCTGAGGGTTGATATTTGCAGGAACCATGTGAAATCCTGCTGTGATGACTTTAATGAACACAGGGTGTTACTCAGAAGGTTTCCTGCCTGCTACCAAAATGCCAAAATTCTTGGTTGCCCTCAAAGATCTGGAAACCTTGAAGCACTTTCCGACTTTTCCACTGTTAAAGGAGTCTGCTAAACAAAAATCCCAAAGACAACTTCAGAGCAGTATGGTTCTGACTGCAGTACAAGACTATCAAATGGTTTCTCTAACCCTTTGATTATTTTTTCTTTTGCCCTTTTTCTTAGAACAGGAGTGTGTGCCCCGCCTGCCCTCCATGCCAGTCCCTAATTCAAGTCCCATAGGAAACACCATTAGCATTACAGCTTTCAGAAAAGCGGGAGTCTTCCTTTGGCTTGTCAGAGTTCAAGTGAATACAGTTGTCTTTCTCTAGGGTCACAAGTGGTTGATTCTGTAATCCAACTTCCTATCTTAACTCACTGGATTGGGTACCCAGTTGGTTTATATGCTACATACATAGGAAAGACAAATACTTGCCCAGTTGTCAGAAACTGTTTCTCATGTTGCAGTGATACTAAATTCTTTCTATTTTTTTTTTTTTTTAATGTAGCCTCTGTTTTATTCATTCCTGATGATTTGAGATGTACCAGCTCCTTTCTGGGCCATATCCCTTGGTGTATTCCTGTTGGTATAGTCAGCAACGTACAAGACAATTAAGATTATTTACTCTCCGAAGTGCTGTGATTAGAAGGGAAAGCTGACTTGTAAGCATCTTTGAGGATAAGCGTAAGTCCTCTGCTATTTGGGAAAAAAAGAGGAGTTGCAAAAATGCTCCAGAAGATTGTATCTGTAAGACATTTATTTATCCCCTTCCCCCCACAATTTTCCTTGGTATTTGGATGGATGGAATAGTGTTTTATGAGCTGTGTTAATTAAATCTTAGAATTGACTCTGAGGTAGGAACTGCTATGAAACATAGAGATGAACCACACTGGGATTTTACTGCATAGTGTCCAGAGCTGCTGTTGATCTGAAATATTTGCAATTTGCCGGTGCTTGGGTGGTGGGTGGCTCTTGGCTCACCAGAGTGCAGGGCTCAAATCAGGCTGAACCATGTAGATACTGGGGAATTAGAGAGTCACAGATGCGCTGAGCAGGACCACAAATCACGCATTAGCTTGCACTTGCACAGTGCTCTGAAGATGATAAATGCTGCCTAAATGTTCACTTGAACTTCAGCATGAATTAAATCCAATTGAAATATGGTTTGCGTTTTATTTTCAAAACATTGCAACTGGACAAAGAGATTTGTAGTGCTTTTCTGGTTTTGTTCATTTAAATATTTATGAAAAATATGGGAAAAAGATTTCATTAAGGAAGAAATCTTGCATTGTTCAACTGCCATGTCTTTATATGCAGTTCTGTGGTGTAACTGCAGCACCAAATCCTGCAGATCCCTTTGCTTTTGTGGCTGCAGTACAACATGCATGATGGCACTGAGAGGGATAATCAGAGTTAGATGTAGTTCTCCCCTAACCTTAAAAGTGTTGCAGCAGGAGTTACTGCTAATTTCTCGCTTTCTGGAGTGGCGCACAGGCTGACCAGCAGTGACTGCACTCATTATGACTGGACCAGTGAGCTGAAATCCTCTGGTTAGTGTTATGCAGAAATCCAGAGCAGCTGAGCCATCAGTCCCTTCCAGCCTGGAAATGGGAGAATCTGGGCCAGGATTCAGGGGAATGCTGCCTAAAGCTAGGTTTTAAAACACAGCCTTGGAAATCTCGGTTGTGCTAAGACCCCAGTGGCTTATGTGGATGTTGAAAGCTGGTTTGGGAGCCTTGGCCACTTCACCCAGGTGACTGAAGACTTTAGGAGGGATTTTGGGAACCTCAACCTATGGTTTTGGGGATTTACCTTCTTGCAGCCCTGACCTGTGTTTGCAGCCTGCCTGATCGGGTTCTGACAAGCAAGGACAAGGACCTATAAGGTTGTAGCAAATGATAAAAATATATAAGGAAGTTTCTTGGGTTTCTTTACCCCACTTTCAGTAAGCCTTGCTGGGTAAGACAGGCCCTCTCAGTTTAATTTCTTTGTGCTCTTCATCCTCCTACTGTGCTGTGCAGAATCTCAGCCTTTAACATTTTTCACCTTGTTGAATTCACTGTGTCTATTAGTAGAGTGGATGAGTCATCCAGCGTATTTAAGCACAAACCTTAGGAGGAGATAGCTCTAAAATTGCCTTTTCAACTGGAAGCTGATAAGTTCATTACATATGCAAAAAAGGATACGTATATCAGGCAAAGCCAATATATGACTTAGTAACGAAGACCAGTCGGAAATGCAAAATATATGTAACTATGAATTTAAACACCTTACTAAATCACAGCTGTGCCATTTTATTAGACATTCTTTCCTAAACTATGAAAGCTTTAGCTATCATATAAATCTGTCTCTTAATATGTAGCAATTACAGTTCTTTATAATTTATTTATCTGATACTGCTCAGCAAAAATGAATCTTCCTGGCAACTTCATTTATATACTACAATCTGTTTATCGCTGCAAGCTCAAATTTTTTGCCATGCTCTCTCTGCTTGTGCAGTGTGAATGATAGAAGTACAATCTAGAGATCTGAAGATTAGGTGTTAACAAAGAAGTCCTTGTGTTGGTGGCACTGAGCAAGGGCTTGAGATGGGCTTCTGCAAGCAGCTTCTCACGTTTCTCATCTGGGACCACCCACTGCTTGGAGTTTGCTTAGCACTGCAGGCAGTGGTTCCTTTTACAGCCGTTCAAAATAAACATGGTAAGTGTACATCAGCCATCAGGGTTTGCTGGTATCCCAGTTCAGACTAGTAATTATCACTTTTATTGCCCTGATGTGGTGCTTACTGGAATCACTTGTTCCAGATGTGGGAATAGGTGTGAATGTCTTCAGTAAGTGTTTCAGGGGACCCAAGCCAGCAAATACTTAATAAATTACCATTTGAGGATGTTGAACATGACTTGTGATGCTGGTCAGGTATATACTGCCTTTCAGGGTGATTCTCACTTCAGCTGTTGTGGTCTCCCCCTCAGCCATCTGGTGTGAAGCAGCAGTTGACATCTGGGAGCTGTGATGGGTTTGTCCATCCTTCTTTCATTTAGGTTATTAGTGACTCGCCACCAATTCCAGTCAGTCAAGAAAGTGGTATTCAATCCTAGGTCTACCAAATGGTTTTTACTGAAAAATCTAGCATTGAATTAAAACATACTGCTTCTCAGTGTTCTGCTAAGTGGTCAGCACTTTTTTTTTTTTTTTTTTTTTGTGGTCTTTATACTGTTTAAACAATTATAGTCTCCCTTTGTAATTAATTTGATGTTTTTTTCAACCTAAAAAACATGCTCTGGTAAAATGTTTGGATACTGCATCTCTGTTTATACTTCTGCATATCAGTGAAGAAGCACAAGCAGGAACGAGGTTTCTCCATGGTGTTCAGCAGAAAACAGATTCAGAAGACAGATTTCTCTGTGGCTTTCAGCAGCTGATGCTTTTTGGCCAAGTGACCTCTGTAATGGTTTATGCAAAAAGAAGGGAAATTTAAAGCATTTTTTTGTTCTAATTACTAAAGGTCTGCCTTCTTTATTTCAGGTCAAACCATTAGTAAGATCTCCTTTTTCATGTTAAGGAAAGCCTGAGCAGTGCTCATCATATTAAGAGTCAATGATTCTTCTTATATATTTAAACCCAAGCCAACTGTGAATAAAAGTGTAGTATCCATTGAGACTTCCATGAAGCACCCGAGAAAAGTGCACTTTTTCTTAATGCCTTTATTTTTTTTTAAAATTCAGAAAGGCTTAATAATTTATGTGACTTGTGGAAAGCATATCAGGCAAAAGCAGCATAACCAGCATGCCTAGAAGATAGTCAGGTTCTTACAGGCTCCAGCTGAGTGCATTTTCTAGAAGTAGAAGGGATCTGTAATGAGGGCTTAGAGTGGGTAGAAAAAGTCACTCTGTGGGTTGTTGCTTTTGTTATCAAGGACCACCACACAAAAGCTCTGATTTACCCAAAACCAGTGCCTCTGCCAGTTCCTGCAATATGCTTTTCTCACAGCCATCCCATTCAGTATGTCTCTGTAATTTAAATAAGTAAATTAGCTCCTTAAAAAAAAGCATATGATTACCTGGAATACTTTCCTGCATTTTTAATTTGCTTTTACTTGTGTCAGACTACTGATGACATTGCAAAATGAAATGAATATTTGATTGCAGAGTTTATAGTAAATGCAGGTCTAATTGCTTAAGCCAGTCATATTTATATATCTGATGCCATCAGACTTCTTTTGGAAAAGTACAGCAAGACCCTGGTCTGGCAGGGCCCCTTAACCACATCCTTAATTTTCACCCACATTAGTTTTATGAATGCTTCTGAGACTTCCCAGTTGTATTTGAAATTGAGAAGGGGGATGGCTTGTTTTCCTTGTGCAGCAGAAATGCTAAGGTTTACACCCTGTATTAAGGGTGGTGTGGTAGCATGTGCTGGTGAATCCTGGTATCTCAGAGCGTGTGAAGAGTTAAGCACAGGCCTAAACTGTGCACAGTTGGTTGCTTTGCTTAGTAAATGAACTCATCAGCTGAAGGAAAGAGAAGTGCTATTAGGAGCATCCATCTTGCCTGGGATTCAAGAAGATGCCAAGAAAGCAGCAGTTTTGCTCTTTGGTCAGGTGTGTCAAATGCGAGTGGCAGCTTGGCAACAGAAAGACTCTTCTGTCATGGATATTTAAGCACGTTATTAAAAAACTTATTCTTGTCCTTTCTGTGAAAAATTGTGGTGAGTAGTTGAGAGATGATTTGTTTATGCTGGCTAACTGCAAACAAAACTTTATCGTTTACCTTTTTTAAAAAATTAGGATGAAACCAAGCATGGAAATTTAGAAAGTAAAAAAAAAACAAACAAAAAAACAAAAAACCAACAACCAAAAAAACAAACCAACAACCAAAAAAAACAAACTAACAAACTTAAGCTGTTGAAAAGCAGTGAACTTCTCAAACATACGAGAAAACGTGTGTTAGTGAGAGCTGTTTCTGTGCTACCTCTGGAAAACTAACATCTACAACAATTAAAATACGTTCACCTGTTCCCAAAGGAAAACCAGAATTCATTTGATTATTAGTTACCCTTTTTCTATCACAGCACACAAGTTGAGGCATTTGTTCTCAAGTCCAGAAATTTTCCTGCAAAGGAGGAGTATCCAAATTGCTTGCCTGGAGTTGAGCAGGTAGCAGCACAGCACCTGTTTGAACTGAGAGCCCTGTATGGTAGGGTGATGCTTCACCTGCATGACATGGGGTGACATATTTGAGGGCCAGGCTTGAGTGTCTAAACTTTCATTAAAACTGTTAAAGGGTGTTGGAGGAGGAGAGCTCCTGAGGATTTTAATGAGATTGCAAGTGTGTCAAGTATTGTTGGGGACACTATTAAAAGGTGCAAGTACCACACATCAGAAAAGTTTTCTCTACACCTAGACCAGCTCTTGTTCCCCTTTGGCTCAGATGTGTCTGACACTTGATCCTGAAGCTGTTGAGAGACGGGGTCTTTCTGCCTGTAATCTATTCCACTTTCTGGTGCAAAGAAGAAAATACTTCTAATGTGAAATCCATTTTAAAACACACACACACACCAAAAAAGCCCCTACAGCTGTTTGAAAGCTGTTCGGAAGTATGGCATATTAGAAATAGTCCCAGCTGAAATGGATTAGCAGGCAGAGTTCAAGTGAGGAGGTCAGATTTGTAAACTGAATGCAATTTATCTTGTGGCACTGCAGTTTATCACATGGTTGCAGAAATAAAGAAATACCACACACATGCACATATTCACACCTAATAATTTAAGAATAACTGCAGAAGGTCTTAAAAGACAGTAAAAGGCTTCTGATGACATCATGCTATCCGAGGTAATAAAACAAAGATGGCTGAAGTCAGTTCCAAAATAACTGTAGCCAGAGATGTCTTTATATGCCAGTTTTATATATATTTCATGTCTCAGGAAAAAGAATCGTAGTACTGTGTACTAACTGTGTGAGGAGACACTGATAAGATTTTTTTCCTGTGGATTTCTTTTATTTATTTTAGATTTACAAAGATTCTTTAATGTCCAGTTTAGCTGCGTTTAGAGTACTTCAAAATGTGTGGGATACTTTGCTCCTTAGAAAAGCAAAGGAAAACTTCAGGGTGTGACTGTGTAGTTTTCTTGGAGCCTCTTCTTTTGGGAAAGTTATTATTTTCTGAAGGATCAGGAGGCTTTTTTACCTCCTTTTTAAAATCTTCATCATTACCTAGAGAGTTTCTTTGAATTTGGATAGCAGCTTGTTGGATAGTTGATTTCATGAGGGTGTCTGCATTCCCTGCTTCCCTGGTGGCTTCAGATCCTAGTGGCTCAGGATTTCCAAAGCCCATGCTTTGACGATGCTACAGTGTTGGTGATTTTCAGTGTGTTGGGATTGCATGTGGTATTTTCCTTGACAGGATGCAAAGTTCATAGAATGAGCTTGTAGAAGCTCATTTAAAGGTCATGGAAGATGCTCTTGAAAATCTGGTGGTTCTGGGACTTGTAGATTGGACCATGTTGTCTTGAGATAATGCAACCCATTAATAACCTTTAGTGTTGGATATGAATATCATCTAAGGTTGTGCATGTGTGTTCATCAGGCTCTGATGTGGGAAGGTATTCTTCTGTCCTTCGAAAGATGTTTGCTTATGTCACCAAAACAGAAAAGGTGATGGGTCTCCTTACGAAGGAGGACTGTGACTGGTGAGCCACTTGGAATTAAAAGGTCAGCGTAATTTTGCATTTTCGTCACATCTGATGCTAAGTTTAATGACAAGGACATTACTTGAAAGACGATTTAGGTGGTGTAAACTCCAGCAAAAGATGTTAGTGTCACTTTAATAATAATTATTTAGAAGTGTGACAAACTCATCTTTAGCAGCCTCTATTAGACACAATTTCAGAATGAAATTTAAAGTAGAAGGTAATTTCTAGATGCAATTAAAAACTTGTCAGAGTGGAGTAGCAGCCACTTTCTGTCTTATTATGATGGTAAGCACTGTAACGAAGTGGCTCAGCCTGGCACTTTCCTGCCTTCAGCTTAAACATGGGCAATCTTAGTGTAATATGTGATGCAGCTGCGTTTCTAATGCATTTAACCTTTAATGTTTTTCTCAGAGGAAAAATATCCCAAACTTGGTGGGGTTTTTTTGTTTATTTGTTGTAAGAACTTTTTTTTTAAACAAGTCCTGAATATATCCCTGCCCCTTACTTCAACCATAATCATTTCAAGACCTGATCCCTGCAGAAAACTATGGAGTTGGTATGTTTGCAACTTTTCCTTATCCTCTCTCAAGCCAGTTGCTTGAGGGATAGTAACTGGAGATGTAGCCCTCCTTCCAGCGTGCCCTCACAGGCTGCATATTTCTGAACCCCTCCTTTGCCTGCTTATCTTTTATATTATTAAGGAATTTGATGCGTGTGAGTAGAGTTTCAGCAACAGCATCGGCACTTCTTTGGTTTTAGACCAACCTGTTTATACTTTGCTGTTTATGCATCCCCATCCACCACTTCCAGTTACTCCAATATACTTCTAGCCCAGGCAGCCCCTGTAATTAGGCCACGGATGGACTTTTTAGTTGTGACCATCTAACAACAACGATGAATTTCTGTGTTCCCTAGTCTGGTCCTACCACCTGCATTTCTTAGAAAGAAATTTTACCTCATTTCATGTTAACAAACTTTGAGGGGTGGCATTAAGGGGAGACCATGGTGGTGCTAAGATAACCATTGTGTGCTAGTCTCTGTGTTTTAATCTTGATATTTCTCACAAGCACGGCATTTAATAGCCGATCTATGAGTGTTTTGTCTTGATTTCTCGGAAGTCTGGCCTTTTCAAAGTAGCTGGTGGTGACTAAGCAGAGAAAGCTCATTTTAAATCAGAATTATTGGACTTCGAATGTCCCTCAAATGCCCCTCAAACCCTCAGCACCAGTAACCATGCTGAGATCATGTCTTAGATCACATATAGTCTCTGACCTGTAGTGAGACCCCCATAGGATCATCCCTTTGCTGGTGTATTTCCATGGTTCAGGATGCCCTTGGGCTGCAAGCTGTGGTGGACCTTCACGAGTCCCTCCCTAGCTGAGGATGACAGCAGTACCAAGCTGGGATAGGCACCTTGGAGCTCCTGTTTTTGGTTGCAAGTGTCAGGATAGGGTTGCATGATGGCCTGTAGTTCAGCTTGAGAGTTGGGCATGTTCTGTCACCCGCCATGAAGCCAGTTATTTAGATTTTAAAGAAAAATGTTCTGGGAGAGAGTGAAAATCTATAAACCAAAATGAAAACTATCTGTGGGTTGAACGTATGCACAGGAGAAAGGTCGCATTAACCCCTTTTTATAGGAACATTTTAAAAATCCCTCAAAACTTTGCCTTATCATGGAAAAAATGAGGCCAATACGTCCTAAGTTTTGATGCTGGTGTCTGGTGGGATTTTTTTTTTTTGGTGTGTGTGTTGTTTTGGTGAAGATTGGAAAAGTTCTAGGTTTGTGCAGTGCTATGCATTTTATGGCACATTTAAATGTCTATAACATAATTCGCTTTACCATCAGAAGGCATAAATGTCAGCCTATTGACACATTATAAAGACACAAATGGAATGTAGCCTGGCAGACTGGTGCTGGTTTCGAGGCTTAATAGTACATCTGTATCATTTATCCCAGAGGGAAATAACACAGGATGTTGCCTTGTAATTTTTTACTACTTTATAATAAAATGTAACCACAATAAATGGTGTCTAAGCAAGTAATGCAGCAGATTCTGGATTTTGTCCAGTGTGCCTTTGGCACTTAGTTTAGGTTAGCCTTGCTCCCCGGTAAGTTTGGACAACATGCAATTTTCATTGGATACAAATTGAATGTGGATCTCTTTAATGTGTTATGTACATATCTGTAGAGAAGGAGACCCTCCTATGCATTCCACCTCGTAATTGTCTGGTGTTAGCAGTGTACTGATTCATTCCTCTTTAAATCACTCATATCATAAGTTGAACTGTCCTTGAAAGGGTCTGTTCTGCATTTTTGCACGTCAGGAGTGTCTTTGCTGGTTGATTGCTTTCCCAAATGTCCTCACTGTGATACAGTGTTATGTGCAAGTAGGCTTTTGATAAAAACTCGAGCAGCGAAATTTCATGGAAGTGTTATCAGACTCATGCAAATTGAGAGCAGGGATTCAGTGTGTTTATGTTGGTTGAATTTAACTTATGGTATATTCCCTGCTGAATGCTAATGGGGCATCTTACATACCTTTGAGCGTGTGTGGAAGGTGCTGTGTCCTGCCGGGTGCCAGCCCTTCCCTGGCTTCAGTGTCTGGACTGTCGCATTGCTGCGGGATGTGATTTCTTTATTAAAGCCACAAGAAGTCTAAGAAGGGAGTCGGCACCCAGTTAGGCACTTCTGCAGGGGCCTGATAATGCAGAAGGGCTCTCTGGTTGCTTTCTGACATCTGTCCCGCAATGTTCCAAGTGAAGAAAAATATGAAAACATTATTCTGCGCCTGTGAGAGTGC
Organism: Myiotriccus ornatus; assembly: GCA_036023395.1. Taxonomy (NCBI): domain Eukaryota; kingdom Metazoa; phylum Chordata; class Aves; order Passeriformes; family Tyrannidae; genus Myiotriccus; species Myiotriccus ornatus. Next base: position 17,408,072 of record JAYRBT010000139.1, read on the forward strand.
TGCACATTTGTAAAAAGACAATTAACATAGAAATGAGGGAGGCTTTTGATTCATCAAGTAGATTCAACAGACTGTGTCATTTCCTTGATTTTCATTTTAATTAGGATTAATCAGTTTTATCTCCTAAGGTCTTTGCAGAGAATTTACACGAAACAGAAGACTTTGGTCAGCAGTGTGCCAGTGTAATAGCCCCTACTTGAAGAAATCCAGCTGTGGCATGTATAGCCAGGATTAGATTTGGCAGGACTCCAGGCTCCCCTCTCCTCTCTCATTAAATGCCTTGCTGTTGCAGGGAACTCTCTGGATCTTCCAATACCGGATCCTGGGCTTCACATAACTGCCTGGTTGCTTGCTTCAGAAACCACTTGGAACCAGTATATTGCTTGAGAAAAAAACAAACACTGGGATGCCAGCTTGAAATAATGGCTGCTTTCTGCTTCAAAGACAGGCACAAAAAATCTCGCTTAACCCCAGCACCCGTTGGTCCCGACAGCTGGGAGCTAGGGCTGGTTGAGACAAAATGAGGCTGACCTTTTTCTCCTCAAACTCAATGTATTTAACAGAAGCATATGGGTTTGGATGGAGTTTCAGATATGTTAGAAGTGAAGGGTGAGGGAAAGGAGCCAGGTAGTTATACAGGAAGGAGAGCAGCATGCCAGTGGCCTCGTAGGGGAAGCGGCAAGGTTTAAGTGTGTGTTCTGCATCATGCACAGCAGGAACATGACTTCAGCATGCCTTAGGTGAGTGTTGCTGCCTTAGCATTGAGCTATGTTCTCTTTCTTCTTTTTCTTTCTCATTTTTTTTTTTTGCATATTATTAGAAGTTTCTTATCCCACTGAGGAAAACAAAATCTTTGAAAACTGTTACAAAACCAAATGCATCTTTCTGGTTAGTTATTAGATGTATTTCTGAGTGGACAAATTTTATCATGAAAATTAAAGCAATTTGCAAACACGATGAGCATTTTATTATGATTGTTTTTCAGTACCTAAAATTGATGTCTTGCTACGAAAACTTCCATATAATGTGTAAGTGAAAATTTAGCTTCCAGTTTGTTTCCTTAGTGGAGAAGACATAATTGTTTCAGAATATTTGAAATGTAAATGTTTTCATATTAATTGTAGGAGAAAATACTTCATCCGTGTGGATTCTACAACAGTAAATATCAAGTGTAGGCTTTAAGCATCTTGTATGCTCAACAGATTTGAAAGCCATTAAGCATAGGAACAAGAATAAAATGGAGACAGAAGGCAAAAAATGCTGAAGGGAAAATCCTACTGAAAGCTCACAAAGCATTTTCAAGCTTACAGAAATGACCTGCTCTGTTCCTGTTACACAGAAGTGTTAAAATGAGAGCAGGCGACCCCTCTCCCCCAAATCATTCATCTGTTATGTCTGCGATGTATTTAGACTGAATCCTTTCCCAGATGCTGTGGATCTGTCGGTTCCAGGGGAAATTAATGGGATTTTACCATTTGCTTTGAGGAAAAGAGGACTGGACTTTCTCCTGCTGTCTTTGGCAGGAAGGAGTGAGGAGCTTTTCTGTCTGCTCTTTTTAAATATTGCGTCTTTTTAAGCTTTTTTTTGCCAGATAGCGTAATTTCTGTTACTGCAATACACCATGGTGGAAGATTACAGAGGTTAATGTACAGCACTGTGATACACAACCATAATGGTAGACTCTTAATGTTTTTTAAATGGTAAACCAAAGGCATTCGTAATACGAGTTGTAGTGAATTGCTTGCAGTTCTTGCCAGAGATTAGTTTAGCGGTGCTTTTAATATTTTATGCACTGAAGTTGTTTGCAAAGACAAAGCTTCACTCGCTTTGCACACTCCTGCTTTGTTCTGTTGCTGTACAAAGCACAACAGAACCACTCTCTTCCTGATGAATTGCATGTCAAGAAGTTTTATCAAATTACAGTTATACTGCCTTGGAAAGATTTTTCTAGTAATCAGTGAAAATTAAATCAGATTTATGGTGTCATAACTGGGCCAGGTAGTTAGAAATCTAACCTTTTGTAATATCACAGGTTGCATATTAATGTTTTAAATACCTAAAACACCTATGAATGACGCAGGAGATTTTTACTTTAAATGTTACTGTAGAGATTTGACGGTACATAATCCCATTAAAACGAAGAGTACAAGATAAAACGATCCATTTGCAATTATAATTAAGCATATTGAGATTGACCATTCTTTAAAAAATTGGAAGTGCAAGGTTGAGAAGGGTGCTTGAGCAATCACTCTTTGCTGAAAGCATTGATGGAAGAATAAAAAAAATTGAAGGGGATTGATTTGTCAGTAATCTGCACGGAAAAGTATGGGAAGCATTTCTTTGGAAGGTGAAGGGAAAGTAACTCTTTCGCTGTCATGGTTAGCTCTGCTTGGAGAGTCACCACAAGAAGATATGATCAAAAATGGAACTGCAAGTAACACTGAACTATTTCACCTGCTCTTGACACTTGGTAAATAAAATATATTAGTTGAACAGCTTAGGACTGGAGAGTCAGCACAGTGCTGACTAGACTCACAGTGCTCTAGAGAAGTAGGGTTTTCTTCTAGCTCTGTCAGAGGCCTGCTGTTTGACCTTGAGCAACAGTTTTTTGTCTCTGTGTCTTTCTTTCTGCTATTCCTTGATTTCCTTGTCTTTTTGGAGGATGAGCTCTTTAGGAGAGATTTCTTTGCATTGTGTTCTGTGAACAATGAAGTCTGAGTCTTGCCGAAGCCTCTAGGGGCATCTCTAACAGAAATTATAATTGTTAGCTTTAATCACTTTCATCAAAAGAGCTTGGTAATGGAGGATGGCAGTGTGGAGGATTTGAAAAAATCTGTAGGGTGCATGTTAATTAAGTCACTGTAGGTGAAAGTTGCTGATTTGGTTTCATCAGGCTGATGCAGAGACAGTAATGTCTGGGAGCAATGCAGTGCTGCTCCACGTGGGTTTTCACCTCCAGAAGCACAAGGCTGGGTGCTCACTCCTCTGCTTCAACGGAGTCAGAAGGGAGGTGCTTGGTACCTTTTAACAAACAAGGCTTTTTCAGAAGGTTGCCTAAAACTTCATGTGCTTTTTTGTGGGTCCCTTTGTTGTGGGCATTTACAACTGAAATTGTATTGCTTGGCTTTTTGTAGTGAAGACAGCTGCTTGAGGGTGAGCCATCCCATCGTGATGGATTCTCCTCCCAGCCTTTGCTGTTGCCAAACAGAAAGTGTTTATTGTTGCTGTCCTTATTAGTAGCTTCTGGTTTGGGATGAAGGTGCAGCAGCATGCCAGTTTGCAGATTAATTGCCCTTGTGGCATCTAGTGATGCAGAACAATATGCCCTTATCCTACTTGGGTGGATATATTACTCACCATAGCACAGGATTTAGAAATATTTAGCCACGTGAACACCAGAAGCCATTTTAGTAAGGGTGGGCTATGTTGAAGTATCTACATTATTTACTCAGAAGTAGTCTTGGCAGGTAGAGCCAGGGTAATACAGGATGAAGCAAGGGAGAGAAGCCACTTACCAAATTGTCCAGGCAGAGTATGACCGGGGAAGAACTTGGGAAGAAACAAATACTTCTGATAAGTACTGTAGATTTGAGGGGGGAGCAGGTTAGTTGAGTGGTGTGGAAAGTAGTAAAAGAAGATCAAAACAAGATTCCCTTGCTCATGGGGCAGGTGTTGTACTGCTGTATTAGTAGGAGTCAATGGTAAAGCAGTGTCTCTTTCTTTAGTGTGTTTATTCTCTCTTCTAGGGCTAACACCAAATTCCTGTAGTTCCTGCAGTGCACCCAGTGGCAGTGAGCACTGACTCTCTAGCAAGTATTTTGCAAGATCTTTGCTCTGCAGGAATGCCTGTATAGTTCCCTTCTTATTTTAATAAGAACAAGAATTCCCCAATCTGCGTTTGAAATCTGCATAGAAATAGCATATGGCAGAGGCCAACTCAAGGTTATACATTTGGCATTTGGGAAGGGAAGGCAAGAAAAATTTATCAGTCAGTACACTCACATTATGATAAAATAAAGGTGAGCTTGGAGGAGAGCGTGTGCTGAATCCTAAAATGACCCAGAAGAGCCATAAACCACTGTATGTTGTGCTATCTATAGCCCTTTACGCTCCAAGCAGAAGCTAAATGTAAGGTATCATAAATGAAACAAAGATCTTGTTTTAATTTAATTTAAAAAGCCATTGTAAGGTAATGGGGTAACAAACATTACTTCTTCAAAGTAGGCAAACTACAGTTTCTCTGCTCTGTACTGCTCCGATCATGTGGGAATTATTCTCCAAAAGCTTCTTGGAACCAAGTGAAGATTTTGCTATAAAACACAAGTAGCATAGTCTAAACAAGTGGCATTTTTCCTAGAAATAAAGTATATGGGTGCCCTTATGAGGTGTTGCCTGGTCTGCGCTGCACTTGTAAAAGTGTTTTTTCCTACTGAAACTGCATATATGTGATCAAAATCCAAGGCTGAAAATGAGTATAGTCTCTACATATATAGAGTTTTTCATTTGTACAGGGAGAAGTAATGGCTGGTCTTACCCTGAGTTTGCCTGTAAATTCTTAGATGATCCAAAACCTGTTTATTGCTTACAGAGGCAATTCTGCTGACAGGCAACCTGAAATAGGTCTCTTTTTCCTCCAGAGCATCCATACTTTCCTATTACAGAGAAATCACTCAAAAAGCAGCATGCATGCTGGACTCTCAAGCCTTGTTCTAAGTTTTAATTTACTTGTCTGACTTCCAAGGTTACTGAATGCAAACAATTGCTTCTTCAGTACGTAAATAATACGAATTCTGTGTTAGGGACCAATGCCTCAATGTCCTCCTTCTCATATTCTCAGGGTACCTGTCAAGGAGAGCTTAGAGTTGGGGTGCAGCTTCCCTTTTTTTGCCATTGAAGATTAAAGTAAAACCATTCTGGATTAGCTAAGAAGTGAAACTGGAGCCCTAGGACTGTTTCTTTGTCTGCAACTTTTTTAAGGTGTAGGATGGTCCAGTATGTGAGACCATGGCAGCAGGGTGAAAACTGTACTACAACCCTAGGTGGGAAAAGCTTGGGGACCCACTGCTGCAACTGAAATAACTGGCCCCAGTTTAACACTGCATCCTATTTTAGTCAGTCTTTAAAGTTTTTTTCATTTTAATACACTACTTACAAATTAAATGACCTGTGTTCTCCTCTACAGGTTGCAGATAATGAGCTGGGCTTATAGTTAATGCAGGAAGCAAAATTTTAGACAGGAGGAGTCATTGCTGTTTTCCTTGCATGGGTTTTTAGTTTTGTTTTCTAATTGTTTATTGGGATGGGATGAGGTCCTGGAGTCCTGTACCACCCAGCCTGACTCTGGCAAGGCTGATTTTCACTGAAGTTTCATCTGTAGCAATCTCAACTGTGAGGAGCAATTTTTCATATGTAATTAATCCTAATAAAACCAACATTTCCAGGAGGCTGACCTGGATCCATCCATTTCATGGTTTTGTCAATTAATGTTACATTTAGCATTTAACACTATAATTAGAAGAAAATACTGAAGATGTAAAGGGACAGAGGAATTTTAAGTTGTAAACTGCTGAAGAAGAGGAATTATTATCCTTGCAATCATAATTTATTTTACCTTCTTTTCAAAATAGATGTTTCTTTATTATTCTGGTGCAGCAACCTCTAAAAATCTCTGATAAATCCTCTAGTATACAATAGTTTATCCAGATCACATTGGAGTCTGTTATGGTGGAGATACTCATGTGCTTGCATGTGTGCTTGATAACTAGTTGTATCCTTAGGGTTTTTTTTATTATTGGTAGTGATACTGACCACTGATTTTTCATCCAGCCATTGTGGGTTATGTGTTAGTACTGTCTTCCCATACAGAAATATGTTTCATAGAGATTAAAAGTTCTTACACGCTTCTCAAAATCAGATCTGTTGACCAAAACCACTTGTTCATCGCTGAATCCTCTGATGAATGTATAGCAGAAAGTTCATGAGTGCCTAATAAGTCCTCAGAGGTAAACATAAACATTTTAAAATTTGTCTCTCTTTCTCTTTTTTTTTTCCAGAAATGTTGAATACAGTACTCTGCAAAAAATAGCGTGTGGATTTCTAGCACCTGAAGAACAAGAAAAGGTAATTACCGGACCATATAGTCTAGCCTCATTTCCTCATTTGTTTGTTGTGCTAAAATATTTAGACCTGATCACATTCCATGAGCCTACAGCACAGTCTCTGCATATGGGTTTTGTGTATTTTCAGTTATGCAGGTGCAGCTGTTTCTTGAGAATATTCCTTTATGTAAAGGGAACAGGGGAACAAAAGCAGCAGAGCATGAAAATGCTGAAGCGAATTTTAGGGAAGAGCTCACTGTGGATTTTTTTGGTGCATGTAGAAGTGAAAAGGGTAAAAGAGGGGAAAAAAATATCATGGTTTATATGTGCCAGTGGAAAAAGGGCTGTGGACTTCTGAGTATTTGCAAGACTGCCTAGTGCAGCCTTGCAGCGTGCTGGGCAAGTATCGAAGGAGGCTCGGTGTTCAGCAGTGTTACAGCAGCCTCCTCATGTTTCAGTGACCGAGTAACTTGTGGGGTGGTGCACCCTGCTCCAGAGGTTGTGAGCTCCTGTGCTGCCTGTAAGCCTGCCTCTTGCAATTGAGTTTCTTGATCCTCTTGGGTTGTGACATTTTGTTTGGGCAGGGCAGCTCAGCAGGGCCGTGGCTCAGTTGCTGGTGTTAAACAAAATGCTGTTCATCAAACTTTCATGAGACACTTTGCCAGGGGCTGCGTCTTGAAAGACTAGGCTCCGAAAAGCAAGTGAGGAAAGCTGTGCTGCTCCATACTAATGCCGTCTCCTGTACCACCTTCTGCCTTCTTTCCGAGGCTGAAGGGGGGACACCCCTATAGGACCCTGTGTGGTTTTGCACTTTGCTCTTTGCTAGAGAAAAGCGATGTAAAAGCTGGACAAGGTGGGCAAGGCCGCGTTGAGTAGTGGCAGTCTTGCTTCAGCTGGTGCATCCTTTCATCTGTATGGCGATCCAGAAGAGGAATCAGGGACCCACCTCTGCTTTAAAGCCTTTGTAGGACTTCACTGTTACTGTGGTTAAGCTAGAGGAGTTTACATGAGCTGAGCCTTTCAGTAAATTTTTGTATTAATTAATGTAATAACTTCAGAGTGAGAAGAGAGGTATGTACATACCACAGTATGAAGAGCAAAAGATTATATATAATGCGAAGGTCTGTACGTTTGAGTATAGGAAAGCAAACATAGTGAAATTTAAAAACATGGGTGGGAAGAGGGAGAGAGATAGCAAATGTTGCCAGGGTCAGGAAAGTATCTGTAAGAACACGTGACATATCCTTACGAGGCGCTTCATGTCATGGCTTGGGTTTGGAAAATGCATGTGAGTGACATCTTGTGTTCACTGCATCTGCAGTGCCATTCTGCTGATAATTAGCATGTGTGTTTTAGAGGCAGTATGAAGCCAAGATGACAAATGCAGACAAATAACAGGGTGGAACAATTCTGCCTTCTTCATGTATGAGCATTACAATTTGCTGAAAGTCCATCTTCCCACCTTTCAAGTCAAGAAACCTGTTGGAAAACAATGAAAGGGCCTAATTTTGCAACTTGTGTGGAACCTTCTGTATTTTTTTTCGTGGTGTTCTCTGCGTGCATCAGTTTAATGCAAAATTACGACAGGAGAGGAAATACAGCAGACAGAGGAAAAAGCAGTTGGTGCAAAAATGCATGATCAGAGTGCATTAAACTTTTAGATAACCACGTTCTCCTGTAGTTTCAGCTCACAGTGTTGTGAACTACCTTTCACATGCTAACAAATGGGATTCATTTTGTTGGATACTTCCTTTTGGATTTACAGTGCCATTTAAAACTCTGTAAAGCTTTCTGTCACGATCACCAGCTGTGGCGATTGCCATCACTGCTGTGGGGCTGTCATGTTTGGGCACTTACATGTACGGGAATAACTTTAGTGGGGAGTCAGACAGTTCAATGCTCTGAGTATGTCAGTTTATCCTTGTCAAAAGTAAAGATTGGAAAATCAGATTTCTTTAAAATAATGAATTTCTCAAGAGGGATATTGGAAAGGTGGTGGTTTATACCTTCCTCTCTCTTAGGATCTTACAGGCAACAGTATGACATAATGTGGTGGCAGAGAGGAAGACTGTGCCACACTGTTGAGTTTCACTGGCATTTCACTGCTCTTTTATAAGAAGGTGAAATATTAGTCTAAATTATCTGTGCAAGTTAAAATTATCTTTACAAATTCAGTAATCTCTGTTTATTTATGTTTTTGGTACTGTTGTAAAGAGATTTTTAAAAACCCAGTATTTCTTTTTGCAAGGTTAAAAACATCCCCAGATTCATCATGGCTAAGTGCTTTACAAGGCCTTGAAGCATAACTACCTGTGCTTTTTCAGTGTGGCTCAAACATGAGAATTATTCCCACTGGGCCTCTTAATAGCTATAGATATTTTTTTAAAGTTTAAACATAAGCAATATTGTAAGCAGATAAAGGTATATATGTAGCAAAAACGTGGCCACTCATGATGTTGTATTCGATCTCCTGTTCTCTGAGGTCAGGTTGCACACAATTTTTATTTTTATCCCATGAAGGGGATCCCACCGAGTCATTTCACTCTGTCAGCTGTATGAGCCGAACAACCATGAGCTCTTTCACTGCTCCAGACTGCAGTGCCGTCCTTTTGTTTGGTGCTGCGTAGGACTGGGTTGCAATGGCCAGGCTAGGGATGTGTCAGATGTTTTTCACTCTGTTGAAGAGACTGTAGCTGCTCTGCTCATGAGTCAGCCCCTAGGAAAGGCTTTGCCCCAACTTATGGGAGCAGTGACCTTGATGGGGGTGTTCACCCCCATGCAGTGGGCGCTTTTTGCAGATTGAGTGGGTTTCATGCTGTGCTGATTTTGTCATCAGTGAGTGGGGTCCGATGCTTCAGAAATTGAGACTGCGCTTTTATTCCCTGCGTGGCCAGACTGAAGGAAGAGATCCCAAGGCTCAAGGGCATGAGAAGCACTCTCTTCTTTTGTTCTCAGTGTCTTTTTTTCTTTTTTTTTAACTGGCTGGCTATGACATTAAGATTTCTAATTAATTTAGAAACCACAGGCAGTTGAAGAGAGTGAGCAATGTAATAACTGGGCCATGGGGCAGAGTAAAAGCACATCAATTATTCAGGCAGTTGCTGCTGCTTATTCCCTTCCCGGAGCTGGGCTGGCTGTCAGTGTGTGTCAGTGATGCCGCTAATGCCCTTCAGAATTTACATGCATAAATAGTGGCCTTTTAAAATCTGCATGAGGATAACTGTAGTGTTTCCAATGATACCTGCCAGCAGCATGCTGTGCCTCACAAGCACTGGGGGCTTCAACCAGTATTTTGGGTGCCTAGTTCAAAACTGGGATCCTGCCAGGCACATCTACCAGAAACCTCTGCTGTGTGGAAGTTTCTCCTCAAAGAGACTGAGGGGTGGACTGAGCCATGGGAAGAAAGAAACAGTCCTGCTTTAAAATTCAGGTGGTTCCTGAAAAGGTTTCACTTCTCTGGGCAAGTGAAGTTCAGATGAATGCATCATCCCCTCTTCCTATTTCTGTGATGTCCCCAAAGCACACACTTCAAGGATACTGTGGATGCCACTGGGGCTGGACCCACTACAGTTGCTCTAGAGGGATGAGAGGCAGGAAGCATCTTCCTCTGCCTCAGTGCTCTGGCTCTTGCATATCCTGCACTTTGATTTAGCAGTTGGAAAGTTTTAAATTGAGGAAGTTTTTCTCACTGCCAAGGACTAGATTCATGGGACTGCGGTGATTGCCTTACACGGGTGCACCAGAGAGTCTCACGTTTGGGATGCCACAGGAAGCAACACTAATTTCTGCGTTGAACCAGCAAGGAGACTGAGAACTGGGGGATCTGTTGGTTTTTTCTGCCGTGGACTACAAGCAGATGACAGAGCCTTATATTTCTCTGTGGTTGGCATAGTTATCCATACTGCTGGAGGCAGCTACCTTGCTTTTTACAAAGTGAACTAATCTGTGAAGGCAACAAAATAAAATGAGCCTTGCTAATTATGTGTTGTGTCTGCAAAATGACCAGCTTGGGTTTGGAAAATGCTGGCTGTAATTAATGGTGAAAGGCTTTTTCTCTCATCTGTGTAGTCATTATGAATCACTTCTCCCCACGGAAACTTTTAAATCTGTCTCAGTGGGGAGCCAGTGAAGGAACAGGTAAAATGGATTTGCTTTAATAGCTGCAGTTGTAACTTAAACACTTGAAATGATATTAAGCATCTTTCTCCATTAGCATTTCATGTTGATCCTGATGATATACCAGCAGAGGCTAAGACAGGATCAACGTTCATTAAATGGAAGAAACTAAACTCTGTAGACAAATGCTTTGGCTAAATGGGGCCTTCATTGTACTGAGAACAGGAATGCAATTAGCTGAAATGTTTGTTTACAAAATCTAATTCCTGGGGAGTATCTTCTCAGATTGCCGCTTACATCTCTTGGGCTGGTTTTGTTGCCAAGGCTTGCAGGTTGATGGATTTTGCAAAGCTTGATTGTAGCACATATATAACAGATAGGTCAAACTTTGCATGGTAAAACTGAACCCAAGTGAAGAGCTGGAGCTAAGATGCAGGTGTGCCAGAGTTTATTTGTGCATTCCTCACATCTATTTTACAGTTTTCAGTTAAGTACAGTTAATAATAATTATTAGATGTTCCAGATACTAAACAGTGTAGGCTGAAGAGAAGCTGGAAATTGTGCAGTGCTGAGTGCTGTTACTGCTGTCCTCCTGTCCCCCATCTGGAGCCTAGACCAGGGCAATCACAAATGGGTTCCAGCTGGCTGAGGATGCATGTCTTCCAGGGTACCTGCATGAAGAGCCTTGTCGTCCTGGTTGGTTGAGAAACATGGACACCCTCAGAAGGTGATTTTGCCCATCCACAGAGTGAGTTGTGCTCTGGAAATGCTGCTTCTCTTCAGGTTACAGAAACAGCCAATGGGAGACATAACTGCAGCCGCCCAGATATTGGAGTCAATTTTGTCACTGCGTAGGAGTTGTGGAGTGTGAAGGATCAGGCATTTCGAGCCTGTGTTTGGCACCAGCAAAACAGCACGTACTAATTTTAAGGGTGTAATAAAACATTGCGTTGCATTCTTGGATATAGTGTGTCACTATTTGTTAGATCAATTTTTTTTAGTCTGTGTGGTGGCTTTGCTTTCCTTGCAGTTATTTCTTGTGGCTTCCTTGCCAATGAATAGTGAATACACTTGACCCATCAGGTGACACTGGGTCAAGTAAGTATTTCCTGGACACATTTGCCTCATGTGTCTGGTGGCAAACACGAATCAGTTACCAGAATAATACATTTTCTTACCCATTTGCTGAATATAGGATATGAATAAAATAGTCAGTGCAATCTGTTTGGTGATGGCCTATAGCTGTGTTAAATGATGTGGAACAGACTAATGAAGACCATCGTGTTGATGGATAAGGGCTACAATTTACCAACCCTGCAGTAATTGAAATAAAACAAAGTTACTTTTTCGTAATCTGATGAGTGGTAGCCAATGCACAGGTATGTCCATGTGTATTGTACCAAGCAGAGCAATAAAGCCAGAGAGTGTGGTCTGGACTTCTGTGGGAGTTCAGGATGGGATGGGACTGCTGCAGGAGTTCCTTACGTGGTTGCAAAAGTCTCAAGGTCTTTCAGATATCTTAGCTTTGACTTGTTAATGGGCTCGTTGCAGTGTTGTGGGTCTTGCTGCCTCCTTCCTGGTAAATGATGCTCCCCAGCAGTGCTTCTCCTTCAAGCAGTGAAAAGGGAATTGCAGGAGTCGATGCAGGGCCTTGCTTCTTCAGAGGCACTGCTCAGGAGATCCCTTGGGATTCTATGCTAATAGAGCATTTAAAACACTTCTTTTTCAATGTCAGCATTGGAAATGACAAATGCTTTCCTTAATTTGAGAGAAGTGTGCCTGATATTAAATGCTTATATATGCCTGAGAGTCTATTCTCAAGACAGTACATGGGCCTATCTCCTATGAAAGCTAATTGCACTATTAGGAGAAGATCCTGCTAACTTAATAAGTTACATTTATTTGTGTCTTAAAGGATTTTTTTTGCTGAGGTGAAAGAAATCCTGAATGATGCCAAGTTTTATTGGAACCGTATTGCTCTTCACTGTCCCTTCCTCTCTCCCCACGTCAAAACTGTTCTGGAAATTGAAAATATTTCATAAGATCAAGGCACACCAGTATAATTGAAGGCATTAAGAGAGCTATAGGGGAATTCGTTTTGCAGATGACTTGAGGCTGAGTTCTTTTCCTGTGGGGTAGTCAGTAGGAAGCAGCATTGCTGACAGGGCCATATATATTAGAGGTAGAGAAACCATAGGTGAATGGAAAGAACTTGTGGCCAAGGTACCTCCCTTTGACCCTGCTTTGACCTGACTTCAGCACCACCCCAAGTGCTGTCAAGATTCTGGGGCAGATTTATTGCCTGGGCCTGCCTTGGGATGGAGGAAGGGACTTGGGGCCAGGGGGACTGTATCTACCCCTTCCCCAGCAATCTCCTCCCCTTGGCATCCCACAATGCAGATCATCTTTGTCTCCCCTGCACTTCCACAGGCAGTTACACCATTAGGAGCTGGGCCTTGAGATTTTGTACCAGCATGATTTGAATGAACTCTAATTTAGACAAAAGTTTTAAGAGCTCTCTCCCCTCCCTCTCATGCAGAATAAATTGGGAGAGTCTAAATGCACTGTATGTGGCTTGGAGGCATTTCCCTGTGGTTTATTGCTTTGCTTTTATTGATGGGCTGTGTTTGCTTTCACACAAACTGATTAATTTGATTTGTTTTGCAGAAGTTGTTTGCTTAAGAATGAAGGCCGAATTAAGGGGTTTTTATGGGGTAGAAACTTTATTTCCACAGACTTCCTCAGATCTCAGTTGCACTCCCTGTAAAGACTCAGATAAAGTGGCCCTTGGCCAAACTGGGAAGATGCAACCTGCCAAGTAGCTGTAGGGAGAGCTAGATGGTACACTGAATTGCAGAGAGCTTTTGAAAATTTCAGAATGTCCTGCAGAAGCAAAATGGTGGACCTTGTTAAAAATGATGATCTGATTCTGCTTCTTAATTTCCAAAAATAAGAACAAAATTGGAACAATCAATCCAGTTTTGTTAAAATATGAAGATATGATAAGTACAGCATTAGATATGTATTTTTTCACTATAAAAACACCCCCAAGGAATCATTCTATTTTTAAGATGAACTTGGTATTATGATAATGTAAAAGAAGTCTATAATTTATAATTCCAATTGGAGGTGAAGAAATTTAACATGTCAACTTTTCTATTCATTACTCCAGCAGTCAAGACTAACAGGCTGTTCCTTCACCTTCACTGTCAATCATTTAGATAGACCAATTATGGATCCAGTTAAAAAATATATATATCAAAAGAGAAAATTCAGCAGAAGAAGGTTAAACATACTAAATTTCTTTTATAAAGAAAGCTCGTCTGTAAGAGTACATTTAGTCCTACACTGTATGAGCTTCATGGCCAAAACACCCCAACTATTACTGTGGTCTTTCTGGAGGTGCCGTGTGGACTAAGTTGGAGAAGTGGTTCTCCAGTATTTGTGTTTTGGAAAAGAGTTGGTGACATTTGACAGTCACTTTTTGTACTCTTTATAAAAAACACTCACTGCCTGGCAATTCTTTGGGGGAAAAAAAAAAAGGGAAGAGGCAAAAGATAAAGTCCTATATTGGTATTTAGGTCTTGGTTGTGCAGAGCTGCTCAAGGATTCTGAGGGGAAAAAAAAGTACATTCTGGCTGGGTTGAGATCTCTATTAATTTTAAGTGTTAGTTTTTTGAGTTTTGAGCCTTAAGGTCTCCAGTGCAGTACTTCTTTAGCACTCAATTTAGAGAGGACTGCTTCCTTTTAAGATGGAGGACATAATTGCATTGACCTCTGTTCTGCCAGTACTAAATATTCAGTGTGCTCCAAAATAATTCCACAGACCTGGAACTGCAAAATCAGATTCCTTATTGAGATTCATAAATATAGTCACAGGTCTAGTAATCTTGTTTTAAAGCAGCCGCATTCCTTTGGGGTAAGTTTATTATGACAAAATATACATGGCCAAACTTAAATATAGTTAACCTAATATGATCAGACTGATTTGGAGCAGAGGTAGGTCAACACTAAGTGCTTTTGAAAATCTCATCCTAGCTCTCCAGAGATTAGGGCTATGAGTGCAGAGCATCAGCCTAAGTCATGCTGAAGAGGCAGAAGGGATGTTTCTCAATTGAGAGAGGCTTCAGTTGGAAAGCAGGAGCATAAAGCAGACTGGGGTAAGAGACATCTGCAGCCAGATGGAAAAAATATCCAGCTTTGCCCAAGGCACAAGACTTGGAAGTTAACCCACTTGGTTGCATCTGTGATTCTCTGCGACTGGCAAAGCATGTGTATGGGCAGCCTCTCTGTTTTTGGGTGGGTGGGAGCGTCCTCTCCTCTCGCATTTTGATCAGTACTGCAGCACTGAGGGAATACAGATTAAAAACTTGAGACTGCTGGCCTGGGTTTTCTCTTTGGTTTTATCTTTTCAAAAAAAAAAAAACCAAACCCAGCATTCTTGTGAAGACAGTGTCCTTGGGATTTGTAGCACTCGCTGGAATCTTACAGCCTGGAAACATATTTTTGGTGCAATACTTTCATTTTAATACCTAAAAATCCAGTGCTATTTTAGGCATTTGAATGAGTAGAGTCTTGCTATTGCATGTGGGAAGAAGCCTGAGGACTCTCCTCCTGTATCTCTGTGAATAGCGCATGTGACTAATTTAGCTAGCAAGTTGAAAACATAAGGTCTACTGAGGCAGTGAAAGGAGTATCTACACCCTTTGCATGCATGGCTTCCTACTGAAATAAATGGAGTTGTAGTTTTTTTTAAGTGAGCCTGGGTTTGGCTCTTAGATCACGTGGGTGGGGTAAGAGATTTGACCAGATTCAAGTCACGCAATATTGGTCCCTTTGCAGTCAATGAGATGACTCATTCTAATACCTCATCCTCAGATATTACTCATTGCTGGTGCTTCATGCTGTACATGTCCAGCTGATGGAGGTGCTTCTCCCATCAGCCATGGTGTCCTGACATGAGATGCATGCAGCCTGCTAGTACCTCCTCTCCTCTGAGCACCAGCTGTGTTACTGCAAGCCCCCAGAGGAAGGCCTTGTTCATCTCTATAATATTTAGTTGCTTTGTCTCCTGTTGTAACTATTGCAGTTTATTCTGAAGTGACAGACTGATTTGACAATTAAACTTTCTCTTCGACCTCATGTTTACAATTTTAAGAGCAGTTCCTGCGATTAAAAGAAAAATAAAAAAAATATATATAGCATAAGCAGTAAGTTTAGCCTTTAAACACCAACAGCGCAGTGCCTTTTGTAAAAGCACACATCTGCTTTATGCATAGCACGTGCATGACTTTAATCTCATGGGTTGTTTTCCATGATGAACCATTTTGCACAGGAACACACACATGCAAGGAAGTGAATCTAAACATACTGAGGCTCGACCATGTAAGTGGATCTAAAACTATTTGAGCCTGATTTCTTGTGCATGTCCATATTATATGGACCCTGCAAAGGACTGGAAAGACATTTTGTTGGTGTCAGCATATCCCTGACACCTATATATAAGAAAAAAAAGCCTGCAAATGCTCAAGGCAGAGGGTAGGAAAGAAGTAGCACGTTGAGTAAACAGATGGGGCGGGCCAGCATTAAGAGCTGGATGGTTATGGTAAGTGTAATGTGCAGAAGTCACAGTACATCAGCTGGCTAATCAGTGCTGAATGATTTGTAGGCATCTCAGCAGAGGTGAGTTTTAAGGAGGTTTGAAGGAGAATGGTGTCGTGGCTCTGCAGATTTGTACTCTTCACCTGCAGAAAGAGGGACTCTGTGAAAGCATGAGGGTTATTACTTCAGTGCTGCTATTCTGTGTGTATTATTCTTTTTCTATATTATTTTTCTTACATACTTTTTTTTTTAATTACTTTTTTTTCTCCACATTTGCTACAGAGTCTCTCTAATGAGACAGGGTGATTGTTGGCCCAGATGCTGCACTGCAAATGCCATTTTTTAAACCAGCTGAGAATCTGGCTTGATATTTAGCAGTCACTTAGTACTTTCATCTTCAAAGTACTGTGCAAACATTAATTAATTCTGCTGGGGAGCACACAAGAAGGGGCTGCTGGAATAGTTATGCAAACTGCAAAGCCATGAGAGATGGCAAGGACAGTGTTGCTGGGCTTGGGAGGTCTATACTTACATACATAATTCAGCAAAGGACCCCACAACTAGTGGTTTCATGGGAGAAGAATATCCTGTTTTTTCCACTGAGTGGGTGCTTGGCATTTTCAGTGGAAGAATGCTGCTGCTACCCTGCTTGGGTTGATGGGCAACCTGGGATTTCTGTTTCCACATGCACCCCTGCGGATGGGTTCAAGCTTGCAGAGACAGTAACCTCAAGAGCCGGGCAAATGCTCTGTGGATGCTTACTGCTGAGGCAGAGAGAGGCTGTGCAGAAGTCAGGGCTGCAGTTGCACGCTTTTCACTTGGAAAATGAAATGTGGCACATGCAGATTTGGAGGTGCAGAGTGCTCCACTCCATGCTTGCAGCTCTTTACGTGCGCAAAGCCATCTTGTCCATGCAGGCGTTGGCTTTGGTGGGAGTGAAAAAGATCAGCAGGGCTCCAGAAAGGGCTGTATGAGAAAGCCTTTTATCTTCTCTTAAGGACAGCATCAATGGCCCGTGGCTCTGCACAGGCAGGACAGGAGCAGCAGCAGCATTTACAGCTTGCACGATCACCAGTGACTCTCAGCTGCCCAACTACCATGCTCTGGCATGAGGCAATCAACACTGCCTGTGCTTTGAGACTTGCCTGGACCACTGCTTTTGTGTGAAGACACAACTCCAGATGCTGAATTCAGTCAACCAGTCATTATATTAAAAGGAACTTTTAAAAGTTTATGCCCAGTGATGCCTAACTATTAGCAGTGAACCATGCGAGCCTTATATCACTTGACTAATGCTGTATCAATTAATTCCAGATTGAAATAGGCATCTAGAGGTGAGGAGATGTGCAATTTTTGGGTGTGATGAGGCTAAGTTGGATTAAGAGCATCGATGGAACAGAAAGGGAAGGCAGAGGGATGCTTGATGCCAGAAGATAACATGGCTGTAAATAGATT
Organism: Myiotriccus ornatus; assembly: GCA_036023395.1. Taxonomy (NCBI): domain Eukaryota; kingdom Metazoa; phylum Chordata; class Aves; order Passeriformes; family Tyrannidae; genus Myiotriccus; species Myiotriccus ornatus. Next base: position 17,425,342 of record JAYRBT010000139.1, read on the forward strand.
TTGCTTGTTGGATGTCTCTCAGGGACTGGATATGAATCTGTGCTTTGGGCTGAAAAATAGAGGCAAGAGGTGTCTTCATACTGAGTGGAATCAGGTCTGAACAAAAGACAGTTTCAGGATGGGAGCTGAGTTTTGGCTTGATTTTGCCGACCTTGCTCACATGGAGTTGGAGGTGAAGCTTTAAACTTCTCACACAACTCATTTAATAGCACTTAACGCAATGGCAATTTTTGGAAGTTCTGCAAATATATTTAGAAAAAGTGTATTTCTTTTAGCTTGGGCAAAATAGGTAGATAAAATGTTCCTGATAGCAGGAATTCATTGAGATCTCACTTCATTGAGATCTCAATTCATTGAGATCCATAGATACCTACTCATAGTTTTCTGGATTTATTGTTCAAGTTGGTGAGTTAAGGAGCCAGTGCAAGAGATATCACCATCGAGACAGTTACTTTTCCAGTGTACAGTCTCTGCATTTAAGATAGTCAAATTTTATCTAGAACTGCACAGTTTTAATTTCCCACTCTTCCCAAGACTTGAATAGATTAGCATGCTTAGAAATATTTCTTTTTAATCTCAAGATATTACCATGCCTAGGTTTGCAGGAAAGGCAAGGCTGGATCTCTTGAGGCCTGAAAGCTGTAATCAGAGATGTTTATATGAAATTTTAGTGTTCCATCAAATCTTACCATCTCAGGAGTGAAAAAATAAACTTAATGAACCTGGATCAGACAGATTTGTGATGGAGTCCCAAATAAGAGAGAGGATTTGCAAGTAGCTGTGATTTTGCTGTGTGATTTTAATTTTATGGGCCCCTGTTGTTCAACTTTTTCTTCAGAGTAACTAAGAGTTGCATTAAATATTAAACAAATGGTGTGATGATTCATAAAGAGGGTCATGAGCTCCATATGTGAGTTAGAAATTTAATCTCCAGCTGGTTTCACTATAATCCATGTCATATGTCCAGGATCAGAGAACTCCAGTGTCTTCGAATAATTAGTTAGTGATCAAAACAGAAAAAAAAAATTCCATTGAAACAATTTTCTTTTAGAAGAGACTGTTTCTTCAAAACAAAATTGCTTGTTAAAGCTCATTAATTTTAATGACATTTTCTTTTGAGTGGAAGTAAGACAAAAATAATTTGGAAAATGTCAGAATGTCTTCTTGATAGTTGTAGGATTGATAATATTTTTTTTTGTGTAAAATGTCTTGCATTTAGAGTTGTAACTCTTACTCTGTTTTAATAGTAAAAGAGGAAAGTGAGACTTTTTCTTGTCATCAAATGTAACTTATTTTAATTAACCTAAAATACTTTTCTTTCTAGAATGCTGTTTCACCAAAAAGGAAAACTTGATTAGCTTTTTTCTGATATCCGTATGTAATTTTAATACTATTTTGGGTCAGGGAAGAGAATTAAAATCTTTAACTCTTTTATTTGGATTAGGAAATTAATTTTTCCCCTACTTCCCCCTGGAGCCCTGGAAAAATACCTGTCAGCCTTTCATTGTTGAGACAAATTTGCTGAGGTTTTTCCCAGGCCTTGCATAGGTTGCATCCTCCTTTGCATGACAATTATGAGGTGATGCTGGGAGATACTATGTGAGGGAAAAACTTGCCCATCCATTATAGCAGCTGCATGCACACAGACACTTAGACACATAGACACAGACACACACAAAAGACCAGTGCTCATCCAGAGTTTCCCAAGAGGTTTTTCCATGCTGCAGGTGACTTTCAGCCTGCACACAGATGCATGTGTGGAGTTTATGTGTTGTCTCAGTTGCATCTTAACTTTGAGCTATAAAAGGTGTTATTTTGGGGCATATGGAGGTTAAATATCGAATCTACACTTGAGAAATACTGTGGGGACAGTGGAAGAGCAAGTCCCGTTCTGGTGAGGCAGGTTACTTCATGCACGGCTCTAAGGGGTGTTGCTGTTGCATTTAGTTGGTCATCTCATAAAGTCAGTCATAGCACAGGCTTGAATGTAAAAAGTGGGCATATGGGTACACACAGAATTCAAGTTTTAATGCCTATGGTGTTTACAGACCTCTGAAAATACAGCTATTCTTAGTCTCTTATGGAGGAGGGCTGTCTTTCTTGGTGTGTGGCTTGCGTCTTACCTCCTTGTTCAGAAAGAAGTAGGGTATGATGTTTCCTTCCCTGTGTCAGGATGGTAGGATCTGGGAGATATAGGAGAGCTGATGGAGTGGGATCTATGGGGTTATTAGTCCAGTCTCCCACCCAGGGCAGGACAATTATCTGCATGAGACCACCTTGATGATTACTTTGTATAGCTGTTATATTGAAAACCTCCCAGGATGGAGGTAGCACTATCTCTCTTACGACCTCTCAATATCCGGGGCATTGAATGCTTATTTTCTAATCCATCTCTTATTTTAATGAGAGAAATGTGTAGACATGAAAAAAAATTTAAGGCAAGAAAAAAGTAAGCTAGATTTAAAAACATAGAAAAATAACATCTACTTAACTGTGTTAAAAATATGCAATAGGCGAGCATGCAAACGGTTACGCAAGCAGAAGTTTGGTATCTAATTGTAAATTAGATAGACAGCTGCAGGGTATCGATAGACATATGGCAGGAATGTAAATAGTTTGCTCGCACTGTAGTGACATCCTGGAAAGCTGTGTGTAAACTTTCTAAAGTGAAGAGAGAAAAGACGATTTCCTGGAAAAGAGGCTTTTCGAGAGAAATAATTGCTAATAAACGATCTGTGTCCCTCTGGAAGGCAAAAATTTTTATTTTGGCACTCGCTAAAAAAGCAGCCTCTAATCAGACTGCATTTTCTTGTTTGGCTGATGAGCACCAAGGAAGCTGGAGAAGGTGCCAGTTGCATTGTGTACGTTGGAGCTGCTGTAGATCAGAGCTAGCTCCTCCATGGGACCTGCCCGCTGCTTTCAGCATAACCTCCTGGCAGATGCTTTGTTTCTACCAGGATTTAGGGAAGATGACAAAGAGGAGGGTAAACAGTTGAGTAATTCAAGACGGGGTGTCAGATTCCAGATTGTAAATTCGTATGTCACTGGCCAAAACTCCTGCGTCTTCCACCAAACCAAATGCAAGAATTGCCTGTATACCAGCTGTAGGGGTTGCTGCTGCTTATAGAGACCTTTAAAATAATATTCTAATGGAATGCAATACTGTGAGGCAGTAATTTTGGCTTATTTTGTGAGCCAGCAAAGCTGTCTAAATATTTAATGTTCTTTCATTAATAACTGGCCATCATATGTTTTGCTTTGCATTAGGTGGTACTATTGAGGACGTAAAAATTCCCAGTCTAATGATAGCTAATGTTGGTTCTTATATTATCTAAAAGACATAGCAAGAGTAAACCTTGAATAGCATGCTTGATTTCTGGATGGGTGTATTGTGACTGACTTCTTGTAAAGTTTGCAGTGGGACAAATTCTGGCCCTTTTGAGGTCAACAGTAGCTATTCCAGTTTACTTTGTTGGGTTTGTGCAGTTGCCTTGGGGACAGATTTCAGTCCCACAGCTTGTTAATTGTAATTTTAGTCAAAGGGCCAGACTTACTCAGCAGCTTTTTAAATTATTTTTTTTTAGAAGACAGTTTCTGAAGGATGCAAAGAAGCTTTTATGGAGTGGGAGCAGTGAAAGGAGAGCGAGGAAAATCAAAGAAATTCAGACATCAGTAATGTTTCAAAAGTACATTTCACAAGGGAGTTTTCCTTAACTATCCTTCAAAGTTGACATGACGGAAAATTCAGTTATTAATCAATAGTGCTATCTCTCTGTTGGGTTCAAGAACACTTTTTAAAAATGAAGATTAACATCTGGTTCAGTCTACAAAGAATTTTTAGAATTATAAAACTTTAAGTAACCACAAATTACTTAAAGTGCATAGAGGATTAATATGAAAAGACAAACACTTCCAAGCATTGTTCTTTAAGAGGTGAGCTTAGCTTGTGTAGTTGTAAGAGTTATGTCATTGGTATATCCTTACCAAATAATTGCAAACATATAGCACAAATCAGTCCCCTGGAATCAGTGGACACACAAATACACTATAGGGAGTTTTATTACAGCAGAGCTTGAGAATTGAAAAAGCAATTTTCCACAGAAAAATTACTTTCATATGATCTGAGTGCCATGATTTGGTTTATTTGAAACACTGTAAGTCAAGCTTTTTGTTGATGTTCCTAGCAGGCCTCTGTAATTCTACATTTATTTGTAAAGGTCTAATTTAGAATAGAAGTTATTCCCAGTGTTTGTAAATAAGAAACTGGAATATTTCTTGTGTGTGTGTGTATTTAACTGGAACATTTTCCACTCATGATGCCAGAAGGAGTGGCTCTTAACAAAGACCACTTCTTTCCAAAAATTACTCTGAAAGATGAGATGAGAGCTCTATTTTTCTCCTTTATTGCAGCACATTTCCGATTTGTTTTGAAGCAACCAGAGGGCCTTGCAGTCAGCCCATAGCCATAACATAGTGGATGTTTTCTTCCTATGACTGGACTTTGGTATTTCAGTAGGCCCCAATTGCTTTCTCTCAACACTTCTGTACTGGTGTTTCCCTTAAAATAACAGTAAGTTATGCCCCTGTTAGCTGTGGTGGCATTTTGGCACTTTAATGGCAGATCACTGGCATATTAATGACTCTGCAAGGTCAGTTCTGCTCCAAATGAGTCTAGACAACAACATGGTGAACACTTTATCACATCCATGTTTGAAATAATTTGCTATGAAGAGGTACCTGGTAGCACTAGGTGTTGACTGTCAAAATCTTGGTGTATTTTAGTGTTGGATGCTGGGAGCTAAATAGGTCAAGATTGTTTGTGGATAAAAAGTCTTTTTTTCTTCTGGAAAGACTGGTCAATATTTATGTAGGTGGGTTTCTCTGGCAAGACTAGGTTAAACTTCCTATAGGTAAGAAGGAATGGGCTGCCCAGGGAGGTGGTGGATTCACCGTCCCTGGAGGTTTTTAAGATGAGACTGGATGTGGCACTTTGTGCCATGGTCTGGTAACCACAGCAGGGTTGGATCAAGGACAGGACTTGATGACCTTGGGGGTCTTTTCCAACCTGGTTGATTCTATGATTCTGTGATAAAAGAAGCCAGATGCTTTCTTTCAGTCTTATGAAGACATAAGTAACTGTTATTTTCTACTGTGTTATTTTGCACTTGCATGGCTGAATTGAGAGCAGAAAGTGCTAAATCGAGCCTTCAAAGAATGCTTAGGAACAAATTTCTAAAACACTAAAACTTATTTTTCACCTGCTGCAGATGAACAGAACATTAATTCTTTGTATCCTCTATGGACTTTTCTGTAGTGAAACTTATCTCTTGATTTCAGTCAGCGTGGATATTTGGGTCACTATCTCCGCTCTTCTTCCCTCCCATTCTTAACTTCTTTCTCTTCAAATCAGTCTCCCTTTTGAGTCCCAGGTGTGACTGATAGGCAGCTTTGTGAAAAAATGAAGGTTCAATTTGAGCAAAAGTGTTGCTAATTATTACTTGCCTGCTTTAAAGCCCTCATAGGTGTTTTTCAGTGCTTCAGCAAATGCATGGCCATTACATTCTTCTGGTTTTCTCTGTCTTTCTAGTCTGAGCCTTTTAAGCCATGCCTAATGGCACTGTGCTACCCCAGGAGCCTGTAGGTCCTGTGTTCCACTGGGAGGGTTCCCTGGCCGTCAGTAAGGAAGATGCTGGGGTGAGATCTCTCTGCTGGGAGATACTTATTTTTGCCACAACTCCAGCCGTGTTCTGTTGGGGCTGCTGTAAGGCTTGTGAGCAGAAACTTTTTTCCAGTAGTGGAAATGTAGGAGAAGGGGATTTGGCTGCTGCAGAAGACATCGACTTTTTTTTTTGGGGGGGGGAGTTGTAAGACTGCTTCTAGAAGAGACCATGCAGAAGAGTTTAACATTGTCCCTGCAAGATGGGCTCACTCATCCTGAGCTGGGTGGTCCTTCCCAAGTACTGCATGACTTCTCTACAGCTGGGTGAGCTCCCTGACTGACTGCTCTGTCTGGATGCTTTATAGCTGTGTGACTTCCACGCTACCCAGTGGTAGATGAGCAAAGAGATGTTTTATCAAGGGAGCCTGTGCTGGGGGAGAAAATCGAACATTTCAATGCTGGCAGAAGGACCACAGTGGACAAACTGATGGAAAACTGTTTCCAACATAGTTTTGACTTGTTTTCAATCGCTTTGAAATAATTCATCTAGGTTTCCTGGTGGGAATTTTGGTTTTGCATGATAATTTTTCTTCTTGGAGTTTGATGTAATGTCAAAATATGTGGAACTTTTCCAACCAGCTCAGTTTTGCCCTTCTGAAAAAAATGAGGTAGGGAGAAAAACAAAGTCAGAAGGTTTGTCTTTCCTTTTTGAAGACTGGAAGTATCATTTCTATCCAGAAGATTTAAGGGTGTAAAGCCTTTTTGTAAGAGCTTAGCATTCAGAAGCTCCTGTTATTCCTACTGTGAGTGACACGTTTTGAAAAACTGGCCCTGACCAGAGAAGCTGAGTACTTGTTCTGGGGTAATACTCTAACCAGCTGAGAGACAGAGAGGGAAAAAAACCCCAAAACAATTAGAAAATATGTCCATCCACACCCCAATAAATAGCTCTTTGCAGTGCCAGTTCCTGCTCGCTGGTTGTCTTGATTAACATATTCTGAATTGGTATAACTGAAGTTTGCATATAAATTACATGTTTATTAATGTATATTTTTATTTTCCATTGTCTTGGCTTGACAGAGGCTTAAGCCTCTGGGCTTGCCATGTCTCACTCTCTTATGTATTGAGGAAAGCTCTAAAGTGTTTCCCATACTTGTTCCCCATTTTAAAATGAAAATGTTACACACCGAAGTTGAGCAGCTCAGTCTTCTTTAATGCAATATGCAGCTTGCCCTCAGATCACTTGCTCCTGCTATAATTTATACATGAATCATGAATTATGTTTGGATTCTCAGGAAGCAAAAATAAATGGGTAGAGCCACATTCAATTATGTAATGAATTCCTCACAGTAAAATTTATGGTTGGGATGTTGCGAAGTGGAACACTGATAAAAGATTTCCATAAGATTTGTTGCAGTATCTCCTGATAAAAACAAACCTCTGTCCATTTTAGGCATATAAGAGACATTTTGATTCAAACAATAAAATATTTAAAGGTGCATGGGATTGTTTTTTTACTGTAGTTTAAGTATCAGTGAATAGATCAAGGAGGAAAAGAAGTACTTGATACAGTCTTACTGAACAAAAGCTCTTTCCCAACATGTTGTAAAGAACCAACATCATAACTCTTTTTTTATGGCTCTAGAAGCACTTTGTAGGCTGCATCTAACCGTTTCAATTTTGAGGAGCTGTTTCCTGACCCTCAGCTTGACTTTTTTAAACTCACTGCTCAACCCTGCCTTACTGGGCAAAATATGGTTCATGAGCTTTTGTAAGGTGAGCAAACAACCAGTGGCACTGTGAGAAGCATTGGTAATTTCACCTCTGTTTGTGGCATTGATTTCTTTTAGTGGCTTTTTTGTTTGCATTTCCTTCCATGTGTTTCTCACTGTGCCTTGACCTGATACTTTTGATTAATTTTTCAGTCAATACTCAAGTAGCCTAGGCTTGAGCTGTGTTGTGCAGGTGTTTTCCTGAGCAGGACATCCCCACTCTTTTCAGTGAGGTGTTCTTCAAAGCCCATAACGTAGCTTTTAAAAGCTATCTATCTGTTGCAGCTGAAGGGTGAACAGGTGGATACATTCATGCAGTTTGTATTAAATAAACTTCCTTCTGATGCTGCAGCTCATGTTAGAAAAAATTCAGGTCAGCCACCAGTTACCTGCACCATATAGACATCAATAGATAATAAGGGTACATTTTCCTTTATTTGCTTTGAATTTCCTGCTACAGCAAATCTTCATATTACTTTGCAGTAAAAAAAAACATGTATCTGTGTGATGGGGAGCCAGCTCCGGTGTGGAAAGCAGGATAGTTGCATCCCAAGAGCTTTCTGAGTCTTAGCAACTCCCATGGCTTAATACCATTTTGTTGATAAATGTATCTGTTAGATTGGCTGTGTGAGATGTTGAAGTAACCCTATGCAAAGGAAGAGCGTGGGACTTGCACTTCTGATTCCTGCTGGTTTTCAGAGGTCCCTGTGGTGGCTTGAATTTTCCAAAAGTTTTAAGGGTACAGACTTGGCCCACTCTCAAGCTGATCATGGGAGGTTTGCCATCATCTTCAATAGGCTGAGGATTTCCCTGAATAGGACTAAAGGGGAGGTGTGCCCTGTTAGAGTTCAAGGTCAGAGTGTGAAAGAAAATGTCCTGTCTTTACACAAAAGCAGCTGTAAATTCTCTCTGGTCAAGAGCTCCTGTGTGGCCTGATGTCACCTCTCCTGACAAAGTACACATGGTCCTCTGAAAGAAGGTGCTGGCTTTCAGGGATAAGCTGTTCCACTGCCCAGGTCCCCACATGGCTTTACAGAAAGGTGTGGGAGGCGTGGTTGGGGCAGCCTCAGGGGAGGTTTCTAACCAGAGGGCATGGTCTGAGCAGTTCATTTAGGCGACCATAATCTGTGGTTTGCATCGAGTGCTTTAGAACGGGAACGTGTCCAAGCCAAAAAGCATGGCTTCTGATGGGCTCTTCCAAAACTCAAACTGAATTATTCTGTTCCCCTGCATTTCCATTGGTGATGACAAAAGTCCAGTGTTCTCCCTGCTGATCAGAGCAATATTTGACAGGGCTGTTCTTCAGTATATACCCAGCCCTAATCATATTAAATTTTGTAGCAAGTGATTTCCTGTTGTGCAGGTTAGAGTGGAGCTGACAGGAGTTGGATGCTCGTGCTCACACTATAGGCTTGGTGAAGGCTTCCTGAGTGAATGCTTTTGGGCATCAAAAGCCATAACAAAGTTAAGATGAACTGTAGAGTTCCTGAGAGTTTATAGCTTTCCCCACAGTCTCAGCTAAGCAAAACTTGATTTTTTTTTTTTCCAAGTGCAAATTCAAGCTGAGACAATAATTAGCATCTTGTTTGTTTGTTTGTCACCTTGAAGGAAGAAAGGTCAAATATAGTCAGCCTGAGAACTACTTTGCCTTCCCCCCTTGAAGCATTTAATTAGATTTCTCATGTAATGTAAAAAAGAGAGTAGAGAGCTTGCTGAAATGGCTTATCCATTTAAGACTTCTTTATTTTCTCTTTTTATTTCTTGCTGGCTTCATAACCCAATTTATAACTTTTCTGAAAAAGTGACAGGTTTAAACACTTAACCCTTCCTGCACAGAGTAGGCAGGGTTTTTTTTTTTTCATTTTTAGAAGGGAAGGCTGTAAATCGGCGCAATGTACAAATAAAAACACTGCTGTATAAGACAGTAAGAGGCAGTTTAGAAAATGCCCGGAATTAAAGTCTTACAGCTTGTGCCTCCTTCTCTCTTTTTCTCTCTCTCAGGAATAAATACATAAATTCTGGATGCATAACTATTTTGAGAACAGACTAATTATTTCTTGGGGAATTTTTCAGTATTTTTTCACCTGTCTCTCCTGATTTTGTTTGGTTTTCTTTTTTTTTCCTCCTTCCTCTCCCAGAGGACAGGATTGCTAGATAACTGGAACTATACATGTTAGGCTGTGAACTTGCTTCAGTGATTTTCATGATGGGATGCAATTGCAAGGAGGAGGAAGGCTGTATGGATTGCTGGGTTACCGACTGGGCTTGATGTGTGTCACAACAGCTGAAAAACTCTGAACAATTTTTTCCCTGCCTTCAGTCATGTCCTGGCTCGTTTGAGTTACAGCTGGGAGGATGCTTCCCTTATTCTCCCTCCTGCAGTGCAGTGGTCCCTCATGCCTGCATAGGGACAGCCACTGATTGTCTTTAAAATCCCTTTACAACTCCTTTCTTAGTCCAATGTGCCCATTGGACTAAGCATTTTACTTGTGCATATACTCCTGCACTGTTTCAGGTGTGCATTAAAGCGCACATATAAGACACGCTCCCCGCCACACCCAAAAAAAAAAAAAAAGGAATTGAAACAACAGAATAGATTTGCAGTATTATCTACGTCATGGTAGTAAAAGTGGATTTTTTCTGAAATTTCTCCCCTGTGTGCTGTCCCATGCATTTTATCTCCCAGAAAGCTGAAGTTTGTAACCACTTCTAATCCAGGTCTTTTTGCTGTCATAACTTTTACTAGTAATGCAAAGCCCTGGAGAGGGGATTAGCCAACCTGAACATTTAGAATTTTAAACTTCAGTAAGTCTTGAGTTATAAGTAGGGAAAAAAGCCTTTCTCAGTCATTTTCAAATCAACTTACTATCTATCCCACCATACCTTCCTCTCCGCCTCCTGCAGTAAAACTGCATGTTCTTGGTGGATGTAGAATGAAAACCCCTGAAGGAAAAAAATCATGCTTATCCTTTCTCAACAAGGAAAGATGGCAAAGCCTAGAAAATGCTGTAACAAAAGGACAATTTTTCAGTCTCTCCTGCATGGAGAAATGCTCCTGTGGACCCTGCCCCTAAACAACATCTTGCAGTCACTAATTGCACCTTACTTTTAGACTGGACACCTAAACCTGCTGCATATAAAGAGGGGAGAGTTGAGGGTCTCGAGTTTTAAATCACAGAAGCCACTCTCCAAAGTGGAGATGCCTTTTTACAAAGGTATCAAGAGACAGCCGATCTCCCCATTTGTAGCAAAAGCTGCTTGGTGGGAAGTCACTAAAATGAAAAAAGAAATTTTTGTGATGTTTTCCTTTAGATTTGAATACCTGCCGCACATCTGTGAGGATGCAGAGACATGCAGAACCAGTTGGCTCTTTCCCAAAACCTTCTTCAGAAATGCAGCAGTACTTGGTGTCAGAAATTAAGACACATACCTTAGCAAATGCCCATAGGCTGGAGTCTGCAAAAATGAAGAGAGGAAGACAGATTTACTGTCAACCTGAAAGGAAAAAAAATAATTCTTAGAAAGTGGAGAAGATCATGATGGGATTACTGCAGTCAAAATAGTGCCGGGGGGTGTTTTTTGTTTTTTATTTTCCAGCGGTAGAAATATATAAATTTATTTCTGCATGACACGTTTGTATTCACACTGCTTAGACACACCATTAAAATATCAATTCAAAAGTCAATATTATATTTAAATGTCAGAGGATTGAGATTTCAGTTGTTTCTTAGCAAAAGGGCTCCAACTGAGAAGATGCTGGCCCACAGAGTCATAGGTAGAAAAAGTCCATAATTCGCAATTATGAACCAAATAGGCAGAGCTATGTGATGTTTATTTGTTTATTCAGAATTATTCCACACTTCACAAACAACAAAAAAAGCTATTAATGATTAACTGATTTCTGTAAACATTTTGTGTTTGCTATATTAATTAGTTTTGTTTTTATAAGATGATGTATGTTGAAGTTCACTTTCTTGTTCTGTCAGTGTTTGCCTGTGGCTTTGCATTTCGTTTCCCTCAATAGTTAAGTTTAAAGTCACTACAATCACTTTGACAAGGAAATTGAAGTAAGGTATTTGGAGTCACAGAAATGGTCTGCTAAAACCATGAAATTATTTGGTAGAAATGGTTGGCATCAAAGGTGATCCTGTTTGTCTGGTTTTACCTTTATTTTCAATGGTCTTCAGTAACTCATCAGGTTAATGGTGAAGAAAAGTCTGTCTTGATAGGGTAGAAAGTAGGTAGACGAAGATTTGGGTGATGAGGATTCATTGACTTGGTTGTGGAGTAAAGTATGTGTGTTTGTTACAGCAGCCTTTCATCTGGCTTTAATCCAAGTTTGTTTCTACTGCATCTTGTTCCAAATGAGAGAATTGAGTTGCACTTGAGCAGGAGTAAAATATTTTAGTAGATAAGTCTCTATATCTTGAAAAGGAGTTTTGCATGTTCAGGAGAAATTTTATTTATTCTAGAGCAAAACATGGTGTTGAGGAGTTTCTTGGCTATATGTTAAAAGAAGGGAGCAAGGAGAATGAGAAACAGTCTTATGCCTTCCTTGGTTGTTAGTTCCAGTCAGGTTAAAATGTGCAAATTAACAGTGCAAACCAAGAGCCAGATTCAGATGTGGCATATCGTTAGAGGCGCAGCCATAATTCGCTTATGATATATTAAAAAACAGAAACACCTCAAGCTGAATTAGGTAGTGTTGATTGCCAGTTCCCTCCTGCATAAATGCCATTAGATGCCTAAAGTTACAAATTACTTTAATAACTTTCACAACTGATTGGTAATCACCCTGCAGTTAATGAAATAGGGAAAACACCTCTCGCTAAATGCATTGTCTTCATTTCCTCCTGCATAATTTCCAAGGTACAGAGATCATTTTCAACAAATCCCATGCTAGAAAGGTTTTACTTTTATTCATGTTTGTATTTTCCTTTTTTTCAGAGCACAGAAATACGTATCCAAGCCAGCTTTCCCATGCCCTATTGTCCAGTGTGGCTTCATGCATAGACTCCAGCATTTGCTGCTGGTTACTCCCAAGGAGATCTTTGCGGCTCTGTTGAAGTGTTGCTGAAGGCAAGTCTGCCTCAGTTATTCTTGCTGTGTGTCCATCCAGGCAGAATCACACTGTAAAGTCCCATAGCAGCACACTTAAAACGTTATAAAATCACGTGAGCTGAAGAATTGCAATTCAGGACACACTTGTTTGTATGGGGTTTATCTTTAAATTTTTTTTTTTTTGTCGTCCAAAAATGGTAAGAACTACAAGAATTAGTCTCTGGAAAAGCCTCATAAAATTGTGTTGTCGTTTAAGGATAAAATTAGTGGCCACTAGTTAATGATGCATGAATTAAATGCATGGCACCGAGCTGAGTGCAACACTTTACCTCTTGCTGTTGCTAGATTTCAGAGGCATTAATGTCCCTTAACAAACATCTGAAGGTAATTTCAAAAGGTGGGGGTGGTTAGGGAAAAGAGCACAGCAGTGTTTTATAGTTGAGATTGCCTATGTATTAGACAGCTCTGACAGAGCGTGTAATTAATTTTTTAAGTGTTTATATTAAAGAATAAATAACTAGTAATACATATGGCACATTATAAATGTTTCAAATGCACTGTAGTTGGGCTGGATGTTAAGTTATGGCTGTGTTGTGGTTTTGAGCACTCAGCATAGGTAAAAGTGGCCATTTAGAGTCAGTTTTTTTTAAAATGACTTTAGCACACACTTAGGAGTCTTAAGTATAGTGGTCTAGTTTTGGAAAGGTCTTCACATCTAGGCTGAGTATCATCAAAATTCAAGAGCGGTGTGGTGGCTTTTGCCATTCTTGCTGTCCTCAAAAAAAGTCAGCTGATTTCTCCAGCGGTCTCTGCTGACACTGAGTGTCTAAACGTGTGCTGAGTGCCTTTAAAACTCTGGTCCTTAGCTTTTTATATGATCTGTAATTTTATATGCAGTGCATCAAAAGAAGAATATGTATGATTCATATACACATACAGGAACTAACACAGAGGGATAATTTTAATATAAATCCCAGTGCTGTTTGTTATGTTCTGAAATGTTGCATAGAATAATTCAAATATTTATAGGTGGTAGTTCAGCTTGTGCTTTGCTTGCAGCATTTGCCTTTTTTTCATGTCTCGGTTGAACTGTTCTTCCTTCCTTCCTTCCTTCCTTTGCAATGTAAACATTGCCCATGCCCAGCACTGTCCTTCTGCTCCTTCCTCTGGAAACTCAAGCTGTGAAAAAAACACCTCAGGATCTGGAGTCCCATTTTCTGCTCTGGTGACTGAAGCCATACCGAGGAGCAGGGCTGCATTTCTTTGCTACGTGCTCCACAAGGAATGAAGGGGTTTGGTCTGCTTTCTGTGGACTGTGTGCTTTTGGGGCTTCCAAGGCAGAGGAGTTTGTTTAACAGCTCCTTGTATATAGAGTAAGTTATGACTATGCTAGATGTGAAGTGATGATTAGAAAGGTGTTAACATCTGCATTTTCATGCCAAACACACAGTGTCTTGGCCTGGCAGTCCCACCCTGGGGTTTTCTTCTAAGCAAGTTCTTTGCATTGCTAAAAAAAGGGGTTTTTTTACTTACCAGGGAACCCCCAAGGTGCCCCAAGAACCTGTTAGGTTTGAGATGTTCCTGGAAGGAAAGGCTGATATAATTACCCATAGAGATTTGCATCTGTCATCAGCACTTGGGGAAATTAATCTACATATATAAAGCTGCCTGTTTAGAAAGTTGCACATTTTGAGTGTTTTTCTTTTTGCTTGTGCTTTAATTCTTCACTGCCTGACTGGAAGACAGAGAAGCAGTAAACTGTCAGCATTGAGAAGTGTGGCATAATATTAAAATGCTCTAGTTTCCATTGAACAGATGATGGTGAGAAGTTATTTTAATGGGTTTGTTGAGAATTGTGCTTTCAAGGACTCTTAAATTATTGCAGGCGGTGCTGCTGGGATATGTATGGGAAACAGCCATTTTAATTAGGAAGATACACTTGGAAATGAAAAGTCATTTTTTAAATGTAATTTCCTTTGTGAGTGTTTTACTGACCACTTGGATTTATTTACCACACAGACCTAGTGATAAAATAGGTATTTATGGGTTAGTTTTTAATTAGAAATAATGGCTGGTAGAATTGAAGTGATTAATCATCTTATCCATATAGGCTGTGGGAGTTGTAGTGAAAGACAGTTGTATTGACAGTTTAGAGAGTGATCACGGCATGTTTTGTCCTTAACCAACACCACCACCAACACAGTCACGTTTTGGCTTGGAAGAGGAGAAATGAGTCTGTCTTACTGTAGTGAACTCCACCTGCAGATGACTAAAGAAACACCCAGCAGAGTTGGGTTTTTGGCTTTCTGGATGTCACTGATATCCAAGTAAGAGTAATTAAAAAGTAATCCAGTGATGTGGCTTCATGTCTATCTACATGCAAATGGCACTTGGAGGGAGTTGACCAGTGATGACAGTGTTCATGACAGCAGGCTTGCTGCTGAAACACTTAGGCAGATGCAAGTGAGTATTGTTTTGGGAAGGATCAGAGATTTTTTTAATCAGCCTTTTCTTTCTTGGTCGAGAAGCATGAGGACAGAAATTACAAGAAACCCAACTTAACAGCTTTAATGACCTCAGCAGAAGAAGGCTGGGGAGTGTAGCACAATGAAAATTTTGCATGTAATGCCAGTTAGCTTTATTGAGTCATACATTTCCTTCACTCTTTCTGCCCAAGGAGGTTTTTACTCCATATTTCAGAATGCAGCGTGTAAGAAACAAGAGCCAGTGTGCGGTGTGCTATATATTTTAGCATGTAAGAAACAACAACCAGTGCATACCACTTTCTGGAAAGTAATGAAATGTCATGGCAAATGCATGGAATAAATGTGGTTTTATGTACTCATTTTAGAAATCAAGTTAGGGATAAAATTCACCTTTTTATTAAAGGGTCTTTGCAGAAGTCAGCTGTCTGACTGCTGCTAATGGCTCTACCTATTTTTCACTCTGAAGTTATGCTGATTATCTTTGCCAGAATCAAGGCACTTTCTCCCTTTTCAGTATCCATAGGAACCCCCTGGAGATGAAAAAGCCTGACATTTTGATTCCCAGCTTTTGTTTCTCTAATCAAAAATAAAGGTATAATGGACAAGAAGAAGCAATTTCATTTAGTCTTCCCATTATGGCAGGTTTTTAATATTAGCCTGATTCTCACTGCATTTTATTAAATTATGCTTCTGCTTGAGTTTCTAGCATCGCTTTTTCAAGCCCACTGCAGCCCATCTTGTAATAATCTGTGTTTTCTTATAAGCTTAGTGCTCACCAAGTGAGCTTGAAATTTCTCACTGGCCTGCCTAATTTCTGAGTTTGGTGTGGAAACCAAATCACTGCCTACCTGTAAGTTACTCCCTGCCCCATCCTGCAGATTTGAGCTGGTCCTTGCTGATGTAGGCAAAAGAGGGGCAGGACTACATCACACTGCTGGCTGATTTTCTTAACAAAACAGTCTTTGCAAAGCTGCTTAAATTCAATTTGCATTTGTAAAATAAAAACACAGCGCAGTGCAGTCCACTGGGAGATTTTCCATGCTACACAGGTATATTTTCAGAAGTGGTAATCAAATATTCTGGTGTCATACACACACGGTTTCTGGTTTAGCTGTGGTACTTTTGTTTTGTTTGGGATGAAAGTGAATGACTGTTGTTGCTTGCCCATTGAAGAAATCCATTCATAGGACAAGAGAAATGGTAAGCTGTTCTGAAAGTGCTTGTTTATAGACTTGAAAACCAGTTGAAAGGCAGTTTTGTCATCCTCTAAAACTTCACATGGTGGTTCATGTGTATGGTCAAAGCCCCTTCATCTCCGAGGGAGACGTGTGGTAGCTGATGCTGAGCCCAAGTATTTGTGAGAGAGCAGCACCATGACTGGTGGGATGAAAACACATTTACTGTGTATTTCTCATTTTACTGCCTGCTCATCAGAAAAGACCTTCTTTGTGAATAGCAAAAGGCCCAGGCAGCAGAAAAACTGGTGTGATAATTCAGTAGACATGTAAAAAAAAAAAAAAAGTCTCTGGGTCCATCTAGGGTATAACTTGATGCCCATAATGCTGGAAAGGTATTATGGTCTTATTTATGTATTTATTTTTGTTGTACCTAATGTTGTCTTTGCCTGCCTGTAATGTTTTTCTACTGGTTGTAGGCTGAGAACTTTAATTTACCCCCGTAGAAACCTTCCCAGGATGAATTTTCCAGCACTTCTTTTCTGCAAAGAAGCTTCTTTTAAATGAGATACCTTGAACAGCCACTTCGACTAAGAGATCTCTCGTTTCCAAATGTGCAAGGTTTCCCCTCTCTTTCCCCACAGCACTCCGAATCTAGCACAGAGGTGACCACTGATTTGCGTGGGGTGAAGGGCAGCTTTTGGTGGCTCCTAACTGCTCATGTGCCCATGTAGGAGTGAGTGGCCTCACAAGCCATTTTCTTTTCAGAGGTCTCTAAAAAAAAGCTGCGAGCAAGACTTAATTTATTCATTCAACAGAGATCCTGTTTGATAGTTTACAGCCATTATGTATGAAGTAAGTATAGCTTTCATTAAAGAGGAGACATGTATTTTATCTCAGCTGAGGAATGGGGAAACGTGGGCCATAAAGCCAATATTGTAATAGAGTCTTCCTTTTTAATACCATGCTGTGTGCTGTGCTTCTGAAAAGCCTGGAGTTCTGGGGGCTGAGCTGATCAGAGCTCAGCATGCTTTTTTTTTCCCATGCCTTATAGCCCTTGTTAACTTTTCAACTTGTCAAGTACATGGTGGTTTATGAAATTTTAAAGCTAACAGTATGCTGTGCGGGGATGTCAGCGATATGCTAGACTTTTGAGTGCATCCTGAGATGAATAAATCATGAAGTCACAGAAAGTTGCAATTAAAGAACCCAAACCTGGATGCTTGAAATATTAGACCTGGGTTCGTGTGACTTTAAACAAGAATCAGGGCTGGAAGCGATCCACACTTGAATTGTAGATCAGCAACAGAAAGAAAAAAAAAGGTATCTGTGGAATATGTCTTTTCCAAGGCATCAGACTGATATTTACTGACTGTAAGTGGAATTATTATTTAAAGAGTTGATTCCCTTCAGCTCAGACAGACAGATGTGATCCCACCCCACTGGAGATGGAAATTATCTGGCCCTCCTGGTACTGCTTCCTTATAAATTAGGATAATCCTTCGTTTGATGCTTGCTTACTTGGTGACCTTCCTGTATTTTGCTGAGTCTCTGTAAAGATGCTGCAGGTTATATTCATTGTTACTAGAATCCACTACGGCTTTAGCAGTTACATTATGACTGTGGGTCAGGCAAGGGTTGCATTAACATTTCATCCCATGCCCTGCTGCCCAGTTGCCTTTGAAATATTTCTGATTTTCTGCAGACTTGAGATAAGTGGCCAATGCGTCTCATGCTTGCATCGCTTCTTATTTTAACTTTCCCCTTGAAAAACTGTGGAAAAAAAAAAATCACCATTATGGCTCTGTGTTTCAAGAGGGTCTCCGTGGGAACTGTACCTTGTCTGTCATTAGGGACACCCGGTGAGTCACATCTTTGACTTCAGGTCCACGAGTAATCTCCCTGACTTCAACAGGATTACCCAGGTGTTTAAAATAAAACTGTGCTGTAGAGGTCTGTGGGATTATAAGACCAGAAAGATTGGTTGTGTGACTAGTCACCGAGATTTTCTTTTATTTTCTCATTTTATGAGTTTGAAAAGTCAATAAAAAATAATGCAAAACACATGCATGATTAAGGTAGGGGCTTAGCTGCAGCTATGCCGGGAAGTTCACAGTTAGGGTTTCTGGAGGAACCCTCTCGCAGTTTTTCTTTCTTACGTGTTTGCACTATAAAAAATGTGTATTATGTATCCACATGTATGGACTGATACCACCCCACTTAAGGTCGTTCTTTAACTAAAAGCAAATCTGTTTGATC
The DNA here is from genome assembly GCA_036023395.1 of Myiotriccus ornatus. Classification (NCBI taxonomy): domain Eukaryota; kingdom Metazoa; phylum Chordata; class Aves; order Passeriformes; family Tyrannidae; genus Myiotriccus; species Myiotriccus ornatus. Next base: position 17,443,754 of record JAYRBT010000139.1, read on the forward strand.
AATCTGACTGGGTCAGGTGGACACACCACTTCAGCTTGGTTTCGTGTGGTTTTGTTTTTCTCTCCTCAGTCATTTCTTGATATCACCCTTAATGCTGCAGTTTCCAAATAGCTTCCAGTGATGCACATCTGTACGTGCTCTTTCATCTGCTCCCCAGGGAAAGAAGGATGTGGAGTCGAGTGTTTTGGTTGTAAAGGTTTATATAATCATGCACATGCCTATGTGGGTAATGCATATGTATGTGCTATACTAGAAGAGGGAAGTACGTGCAAAATTACCCTTACACCCGAGCCAGAGGTTTGTCCACCCCGAGCAGCTGCCAACAAACGCCCGCCTCCTCTGCAAGCAAAGATGACCTAAGTGCAAATTTACATACCCCCATCACTCTGCTCTGGGTGATCCTTATGGCCAGAAGGGCCACTGAGGACCTTTGCAGTAACAGCAAAGTACACGAGCTTGACTGGAACATTTTTAGTTTTCTGCAGGCTGAAAAAGGTTAAAAATCACCATGTCACCTGTGTGTATATAGAGTCTCAAATTTAGTCATGCTTTAGTCATCCTCTGGACTCTTCTTCCGGGTTGTCCTCTGGCTCTGATTGCCTTGTGCTGCTGTGAATGTCCTGCCTGTGACAGGACATTCCTGTCCTCCCCTTCAGAGGCCAAGGGGGTCCATTTGTAAAGAGTTTGTATGGGAAACATTAGTGCTAGGAAAAGGTAATTGGAAACAAAATAAAACTACTATGTGTGTGTATTTCATCTTAATTTCTGAAAATTGATTTGAGATTTCTTTTCTCTCCTGTGAAAAAATTTTAAAATTGTAGTAATATTAACCTGCTAACACAATTTCTTTACTTCAGTGAAAATGGTATTTTTTCTTGGGAATGGAGGCTTACATAGCTGCAAGGTAATGTAGAACTTGCACATATCTAATTTCTGATTTAAAAAGGAAAAGCTGTGGAAACCACTTGTTAAGATTTGAGGTTGTTGGTTATATGCGTTACATCTATGTCTTAAACAGACATCAGCTGGAAAGAAGGAAGAAACATTTTGTTTTTATTGGTTCCCATCAACAGTGCAGTGGCAAACACAAAATCCTCAGCAAAGATGTAGGAATAATTTTCTTCCACACATTGCTTCCCATAGGAAAGGCAACGGAGGGGGTCTAGTTTCACATCTCTCCTTACATGGTGTTTTTTGTCTCAATTTACTTCAGTTAATAGTATGCCTGAGCTGGTTTTACTGAGATGTTCACTAAAGTGAAATAGTTTAAGCATTCTGCCCTTGTCTCTCCCCTCCCCTCCCTGACTCTTCAGTAATTGCATCCTGGTTCATATTCATTTGGCATGTTAATTGTTAAGAGTTAAGAAAAAAGAGACTTGCCAAGATGCAAAAGAATTAAAGTGATTGCCCTTTTGTCTGCAGAAACAATGGAAGCTAATAATTATTACTCTTATATTTTTGTTGTTAAAACTTCTCTCTCCCTCTCTCAGTTTCTGAGACCTCTGTTTTTCCTTTTGCAAAAAGCGATCTGATTTGACATACATAGGCAGTACTTCAGAATCCATCACTCAGAGCTACAAGCCTTGCCAGCCTACTATATATTAACAAGCAGATGTGTCATACTGCAGACTCCTCAATAATAGATCTTTTTAAGAATTGCTTTTCCTCTGTGTAGTTCAGGTACTCCAGAACTAGAATTTAAGCACTGCTTTCATTTTATATAGAGATATCAGGAGATACTCAGCTTAATGTAGAGTTGTATATTTGCATTTGCAGAACATTTTGTCTTCCTTTATTCTCTTTGCAGACACAAGGTTTGGAATGCCAAATAGCTCATCAAGATATACAGTGTGTGGAGAGAAAATAATGTTAATGTCTCACTGTCTAGTTGTTTAGTTGTGGGTTTTTTTTTCAAAATTACTTCCTTACATTGCCTTTAAAGGAGCCTAAGGAGCTCAGAAGTACATAGAACCGGGTTTCCCCTCGCTGGGATGCTTGCTCCCTGAGGATGCAGGGATGCTGCCCTTGGTGAAGCAGCACTTCAGTCTCATGGGCTCACTCCTGCAAGCGTCCCTGTGATTTTGCTTTGCTGTCCTGCAGACCCGTTGTTAAGGGGTTTCTCCTGTCCATGCTGGTCAGAACCCTGTGGATTTTGATGAAAACCGGAAACCTACCTGTTTTCTATTAATTTGGGCTCCTCCTGCCTTCTGAAAATGAACAGGGCAGGAGGTGAGCCAGCTGGAAGATACTGAGGATATAAAATTGTGTTGGAGGAGAGGGAGAGTTGCTAGGAATGCCAACCAGCTCTTACCTCAAGCCTTTCCCTGATCCTCAATAATTTTAAGGGAAATCAGGCTTTCTAGGACTCTTGCAAAATTGCTACGTAGTGATAGCAAGGGGCAAATTGAAGTAACATGCTGGGGACCACAAAGGTGCTATAAAACAAACAGCAGTGCATGTCATTGTTATTATTCAAATGTTATCCTGTTCCTGTAACATCTGGGAACCCCAGACATGGATCGGAACCAGATGTGCTTTGTGCTTTATAACTGCAGGGCAGAGAGGGACACCTGCCCCAGAGCGCCTCATTGTAAGGTGTTACAGACAGGGTGTAGGTAGGCTGTGGGGCAGTGATCTGCATCTCTTGTCAGCCTCAGCCTAGGCATGTGAAAAAGCAAGATCTGTTTAAAAATCCACAAAATAAATGCGCTATAGATGGAAGTAGAGATGCACGTGTTGATTTCAGCGGGAGTTAAAAGGCAAGGGGTGGATTTTTAGACCCATAAAACCAAATGTGTGGTCTGTCTTTGGCACTGCAGCAAGGGGGGAGGGAGGTTTAGGGAAGAACTAGAGAGAGCTTTCCAAGCAATGAAGTGGCTCTTCTCTGCATGCCAGTGTAAGAGAAAACATGCTTGTTTGGTTTTTGAATATAGAAATTTTGGGGGGAAGGTGCCCTTAGTGACAGAGTAGAACTACATCTTGGTAGCAGAAGAGGTGATGTTCACATTGGAAGTCAGCCATGAAAAAAACTTTGAGCTAAAAGCACAGCGTTTATTCTGGATGTGTGAAATAGAGGTAACCGCGAAGGAGAAACATGGAAGTGGGATGTGGTTGAAGCAAAAAGGTGTAGAAAGGATCTTCATGGCAGCATTTTGAAAGAAAACAAATGTGTCCAGATGATTTTCTGTAAGGCTGCAGGAGTGGCTGTTGCAGTAACTAAAACATGAGTCCTTGGACTCAGGTTTGGACTCAAATTTTTTTCAGCTTTGTGAGCTCTATAAATAAAAAAAAACTGTGAGCACCTTCTTGGGTACAGCAAGGAAAATGTGTCCATGTAGAGGACAGTCTTAGTATTCCAGGTGCACCCTGGCTTTTGGTGAGCTTAAATAACCTTCTGGGGCCACACTTAAAGCAGAAACACAGCAGAGTGTAAGCAGGACCACTGTGAGGAGGCCAGCAGTGTCCCTGGGGTGTGGAAGGGAAAGACAAAATGGGAGCAGAAGAAAGTAGGGAGGGGAAGAAAATGTCCCCTTGGCTTCTTCTCACATACTGGTTAATATTTCTGTAATAAAACGTCCCTGGAAGGAGGGAGGGCTGCATAGCTGGTCTCCCCAGCGCAGAACAGCATCACTTAGAGCTGCAGGGAGCCTGGTTTTCTGAGTTTCGTTCTGGCACTCAAGCTGATTTTATCATGAGACCTTGTGTGCAGCACGGCACAGTTCCTGTTTTGTTTAACCCTGTTGTTTTCATTTTCAAATGAAACATTAACTTTTAAATTTTTTTTTAACTTGCTTCTACTGATTAGTCACCCATCCACTTTCAAGTTACATCTAACAGCTGTATTTTACCTTTCCCTAGGCAGCTGGCTGATTGGCATCTCTTCCTCTGTCCAGCTGCCAGTGTTCACAAATCATGAAAAAAATCAATTTATCTTCCTGCCCTTCTTTCAAATATGATTGAAAGCAACCACTGGGTTCAGAGCTAGAGGGCAGGGAGTGTAGACAATTAAAAGAGACCCCAAAAAGGGCAGTTGCATTGCTCTTGCTTCCTTAGGAAACATACAAAAAAAGGTTACGTTGCAAACTCTGGGGGAGCTAGAGAAGAATTGCTTTTTATTTTAAAAAAATTGGGCTGGTTTTTGTAGTTTTTTGGGTAGGGGGAGGTTTGGTCCCTGCTCTCTTCCCCCCACCCTTTGATTTAAATGTAGTGGAACTTCTGCCGAACCTATTTTCTTACGCAGTCATTATGTTTGTAATTTGACGTGTTTGAAAGCCAAAGGAGCTCTGCCTGCCTTCTGCAACCCAAAGCAAGCACCTGGCTTGGTGCAAGCTTTGGTGGTGGAAAGACTTCTTATAAATTCCTAATTGATTCTAAAAATTAAGCCATTATGTAAATGTTTGTAATTCTGGGCTGCTCTGAGAAGCTTCATTAGTAGGAATACAAGAGTAGGAATTAATTTTACTTATATTTAATGAAGAGTGGATGGGTCCTGAAGAAAGGCTGCGAAAAGGAGCCGGGAAAGAGGTGCTTGTTCCCCATTTACCAGCTCTGTTCATGAAATGCCGTTTCACAGGGATTTGCTTCCTATTTGCTTTATTTTATGGGGGCATATCTGTGAATATATGGCATGAGATTACACTTTTATTGTTTGCCATGAATCCCTCATAAGGGTAGGATAATGTGGCGATGTGCAGCCAATGTTTTGTTATAGGGAAGCATTAGGGGGCTCTGTCTCCACCAGTAACGACCAGTTAATGACCACTGAGATAAGCAAATGAGAATTCAGGGCTACTTAAAGCTTTAACTCATTATTTCCTGACCACCCACAGACAAAGAGGCCATTATTGCCATAGTTTTTTTTTTAATGAGTATTTCAGATGAGTACAGGGCTTGCTTCATGCCCTGGGGGTGCTCCTGAATATTTTGATTCCAGCCTGTGTGAGACCTGTATGAAATCATGTAATTGGAAGAAAATCCCAGATCTCTGTGGTGGCTGGAAGAAGTTTGTTCAGTTGCTGCTCAGCTGGGACAGGCTGGTAGGATTTCTGAGAGGACTTGGTGCAAGCTTGATGTTGATGCACTTCAGTTCAATGCAAGTGAAATTTCTGTTGTACTTCTTGTGCCAAAATTGCTGTGCAGAATGGGGCACCAAACATGCCATCTTCACTTCCACAGAGTAGGGTTCACCAGTGAAAAGCCCTATGAGTTTTGCTGAGCCAATTCAGTGAGAAAAACAAAGAAATAGAGAAGGTGGTGACAGAAGAGATGTGCTGTCATGCCTGTTAAACATCAGATTTTCAAACACATAGTGAAATAAGAAAGTCTTATTTATTTCAGTAATTAAGTCTGAGATTAAGCAGGGACTTAAGGTAAAATCCTGACTCACTTGGAGGTGGAGGTAATGTGTGTAATTATCATTTAATGTCCCTAAGACATACATTGTACTCCCTATATTGAGTTCTATTGATTTCACTGGGTACCTGGTCTTGTCTTAGAGCTGGATGTTTAATGACTGGTACTAATAAAAGTTATTGACCGGTCAGGATGGCAGAGAATGAGAAAAGCAGGCAGAAAAATCTCAGAAGAGTGAAGACAACTGGATGAGACTGGACAGGCGGTGCTATTAGCAGGGAAGGCAGATGGATGGACAGCTCCACGTATGATGCCACTAAAACCAGTTGCCTTGTTCAATAATAATAAATGCCCCACCAGGACTCGTGGACGGGACCTTCAGTAGAAAAGTTGCAAGTCAGGGGGAATATGTAGCATCTGAGAATGCTCTTACAGATGGTGGGACTGGACTGCTGACACCCCAGATACATAACTTGTGCTAACAGGCATATTTGTGCACCTGCTGCTCTTTTACCTCTGTTGACAGCAGTGGTTGCTGCTACTGAGAGCCACGACCATACTCAAGCAGAATGTGTCCTTCGTTTTGAAAAAAAAAATCAAATTCCTGCTTTTATTGCTTCCTCCTGCACAGCCTCTCACAATGTGACAGTGTGATTCCCTCCAGGTTTTACAGCAGAGCCTTCCTTCGTTTGGGATTGGGGGGGGTGAGGGTATTAATCAGCTCTTCCGTGTGACTGCTGAGCAGTGTGGTAGGAAAGCATAGGTGAATGCCTTTCTGTATTGGCCAGGCATCAAAGACAAATGCTTTGTAATAACAGAAAGGAACAGACAGGGGAGCCCTTGTAAATACATTTAGAAGAGGCTGTGGAGGTGATACAGAATCAGGTTTATATTTGTGGCTTTGGGAGGGAAGGACAGTTAGGTGTTTCCGTGCGTGCCCTGCACTATTGCTTTTGTTCCTGCATCCTGGGAGCCTTGCTGGGTCTCCATGCACCCTTTGAACCCACACAACATCCAAAGGCCATAGTCCCCCACCAGAAAAAGAAAAGGGATAAGGACCAAGAAGTGGTTTTCCTTTGATGCTGCAGCTTCAGGGAGAGAGTGAAGAGGTTTCATTGCCTTCATGTGGTGAATTTGGGCCCCCAGCCCTACCTTGTTACTCAGGAAGGAGGCATTACAGCTTCCAGCTGTGGCCTCAGCTGTGCATGGGAAGGAGGTATTTAGCTCTTCTCCTGGCTGGTGGCTGTTGGGCTGGTTTTGGATGGGGTCCTGCTTTCCAGCAGCTTGTTGGGGTGCTCCTGATCAATCCGTGAGTGGGGGCTGCTGGAGATGATGATATATGAGACAGTGGCTTAGTGACTGATAATCCTTATCAGCAGAAAGAGGTATGTGATTTTTTTGGTCTTGTTTTGTGAGGTCTTTTGGGCTTTCTCCCTTAACAGAAAGGGGTTTGGGTCAAATGAAACTGATGTGTTTGCAATATGGCACTGAGTCTATGCTCCTTGGCTACACCTCTGACTTGTGTGCCATGGTCCTCCCTGATCCTCTCCACTCCTTAATGCTGTTACTACTCCTCTTTTTGCCTAAAAAACAGGTAATATCTTCAATGTTGTCTCAGGTATTCAACCCAAAATTACGCATCGCTCAAACTTAAAATGCACTTACATGTGAATTAATGCCTCTTAAAATGAGTGTTCCTGGTGTTCTTAATATTTCTCAGGCAGAGGTGGAACGGAGAAATGGGAGATGAAAACTGCATTATTTGATGCCTCATATTATTGCACTTTGAAAGGGTTTATGGTGTTTTGGTTGCTCAGGGAAAAGCAAAGGCAGGACACAAACAGGCTGCAGAAAGCTTCGTTGTCTGTGAAGCCCTGCCTTCATTATTATGCAGTGCAAGTGGTTGTTGGCACAAGAACAAATTCCACTGTAAATTATGTGTGATTTACATGAGAAGCTCATTAATTCTCTAACACCGGATTTAGATGGTTTCATTTGTAAAGGGTGTCATTTTAAACACCGCTCAAACATATTTCCTTCTATCTGCTGACTCAGAGTGTGTGCTGAAAGATGATAAACAATAAAATGTGTATGTGTTCATAAATACATTCGCACAGACACACATTAAAAAATGGAATCAATTAGAAGGTATGTTCTGAGTTCAGCAGTGGTGCCTGCGATACACAGATGGGCTACCTGTTAAATAACTTTACGTTCCTTGACATTTATGTGTTAAAGACCTTGCAGGGTTTTTTGTGTTGCACTTACTGATGCGGAGGTAACCTCTTTTCATTTTGATTTTTAGTACTAAACTTGTATCTTAATGCTTACTATCTGCTACTGTGGTCCTTGGTTTAAGGGCTTCCCCTTCCTGGGCAAGCCTTTGTACTGGTTTCAGGAGCAGCAAGGCTCGGCTTGAACGAGCAGTACAGTTCTGTGCAATAAGCACAGAGTGTCTTTTATTCTTTTTCATTGCATGTTCCCTGTTTTTCCCAAATCTGCCGTAATTCAGAAGTTTGACAAAAATAATAGGGGGGAAAAAATAAATCCCTCAGTGAAATTACTTTTTTATTGGCAACTCTGCCTCTTGCTCCAGGATAGATAGAGCCAATAGGCATTCCAGAAATGGCTGTTGTTGCAGCTCATATGTTGAGGTAATATAGTCCATACTTTCATTTAATGTTGCTTTTGCATTAAGCAGCATGATCTTTTTGCATTAGCTGAAAGAATTATATGCTCATTTTCATGTTGTATTGATTGTTTTAATCCAGCATCTGGAGCTATGTGTTCTCTGATATAGGGCTGATGCTGAAATTTGGACGCTGGTGTAAGCGTTTTATCATACGTTCATGTGCTGTTTGGGTTTAAGTTGCAGCTTATAATTATTTTAAATGGGCAGTTGCTCTTTAGAAAATCTTAAGTTTGATGCAAACAATAAATGCAGGACAAGCTGCCAGACTTACCTTTGAAGTCTCTGGCCTAAGGAAACTGTTCCTTGACATCTCATTACTTTCCTTCTCTTATTGGAAACAAATGTGGACTTCCTACACGTAGATTAAATATGGCATGAATTAAGAAAGCTGAGTTAGACAGCAGCAAAAGAGGAGAAATTATGCTGTACTCTGCTGTGGTTTTGTTTATCAGGACATAAGTCTGAATTTATTATTTTTTATGACTCGTAATTTAGTGCAAGGAAAGAAAAACGAACAGTAATTTTTTTTCTATGACAATCAATCTACTGTTTCATACACATTTAAAAAATTTTGCCACAGGGAAAAGAAAAACGTGCCTGTCTTAAGTAACCCAAACATTCGCACTGGTGGTTCTTCAGCATGTACCAGGGCTTTCCTTGTTTTGGGTGAATTCTTTTCTGTTACCTGGAGAAAGTGGTTTAGACTCACAAGATATGGGAAACTGTAGGCAGTGTTTCGATTGAGGAGGAAAATCCTGTAGTGCTTATGCTTGTGAACAGCACGTATCAGACCTTCCTTGACTTTTTCTTTTGGCCCTCAGGTTGAACTTTTATGTCGTGACCTGTCTGCTAGGAGTGGATAAACATGTTTTTAAAATAAGAATGCTGACAAAACCTTTTTTTTTCTTTTCCCCAGCAAAACTGCTTTGCATAGAAGCTCCTTGTCTAATTTATCTGAGGAAAAATTCTGGGGGGAAAAAAACTAAACTAAGAAACATTGTGCCATTTTCATTTTCTTCAACTTCCCACAGAAGAGCAGTGGAATGTTTTGTGTAATATAATTGTGGTGACTGTGCCTTCTCCCTGTCCCCACACGCACTCTATCTTGAACTGGAGGTGTGTTGGGAAGGAGATAGGATGGGATACCCATGGTTATAGAATGCAAACAGAAATACTGTATCTAGAGCCGGTGCTTGGCAGAATGGGTCACTCTTCAGGTGGTGCCACCCTGCAAACTCTGTATATAAGCCACTGACTGTAAACCTTGTGTTGGCTTGGTTGTTTTTTCATAGTGCTTCTCTTCTGAAGACCCAGGGCTCTTGCAGTTGTGGTATAGATTCTTCTTATGATGTTGCTGGTTTAGCTTGGCTAAACTTGAGGTCTGGAAAAGCATTTTGAAAATATTTAATGTCTTTTTCTTTTGGGGAGGGAGGGAGAGGGAATATATATGGGTCAGTTTTGTTTGAACTGTCCTGAAGTATTTTGCCCTCAGAGTGCACTTGTGATTTCAGCCAGCTGCTCCCTTACAGGCTTAGAAGGAGGCCTGTGCCTGGTGCAAATCTGTGCATGTATTGTGGAAAAAAATTAGAGGAGCAATGCCAGATGACACCAGCTGTTAATGGCTCTCATTAAGCATCATGTTCTAACACAATGTTATTTTCCAGTGTAGACAAACCTTCAGTGAAAGTAGCCTTTCCTTTCCCTAGACCTATCATACAATATATTGCCTTTAGTGGAATTCTTTCTGAATTGTTATGGAAGTTGTACCCGTAGTTCGAAATGCAAGCAGAGCAGTTAGTGTTTAATTATTTGTAAGACTGAAAGTGAGAACCTCTTTGGTTTTGATTATAAACATTGTTTCCATCCTGAAAAATATATAGCTCTAGATGTACAAACTGGATAAAAGATGGGAGAAAATAGTTATCCTTATTTGACAGGTCTACTGAGGTAGAAAGGAAAAACAAAAGATCCTTAGTTTTGTAGAGTTAGAAGTCCACAGTGTAATCCCATTTGGAGAAACATAGTGGAATACAGGAGTGAAATTTCCTCTTATTTCTCTAAGGGAAAGCTCCAAGTACATTTTTTAGCTTATGTTCCTGGTACATGAGAGGCCAGACCAAATAGTTCCAAAAATAAAATAAAACACTGTGCCAGCAAACTACTCTGTATGTGTATGTATATTCATACTTACATATATATTAAAATAAGAAAAGTCTTATCCCACTTCTTCTATATGAGGATGTTTGGGTTTGGTTTCTGCATGGTGCTGTACATTACCAAACATGTATGTAGGTCATTTTGTTTCCAATGAAAGCATTGAAGAAAATCAGCAGTTAATGCTATGCAGAGTGGAATGAGGCAAGTGTGTCACCTTTAATATGACAAGGTATTAACTTCTTAAGTCAGAGAAATTTAGCTGGACAGGCTGGAGTTTTAATCTGACTCCTGACTGATGTGTCAAACAAATTTCAGCTAAGTGAGGCAAATGTTTATAATTAATTTCAGAGTGGCTTAGCTTTTACACATTAAGCAAATTGGTATCTTGTTTTAGGCTCTGAAACAGGGAGGCAACTCAGCACGAGTCTGTGTATAATTTATTTAAGAAAAGATTTGCTTAGGGACTCTGAAGTCATGCATGGAGTTGAGCTGATGCTCAGCATTCATGCACTGTGGCATTATCTCCCTCAAACAGCTTCATGGTGAGGCAAAGTCTGAAATTCAGAAATCCACTGGTGAAACACGAAGTTTATGAGCCTGTCTCTTTTCTTTCTGTGGTTTGGTGCTGGCATAACTCTAATGACATCAGGCACTTAAGGAGTGACACCACTGTAATAAAGATCTGGAGACTAATGGTGTTTGCAATACCATTTCTTGTCCAGTCTTTGTCTGCTGCTAAAAGCTCACTCTTTGACCTTGCCCATCCTTTCCACAGTTGAACAAACATCAGCTGACCAACAAGAGTTTGTGCATTTTGTGCTCAGGATCCCAGTTTATTCATCTAACCAAGCTGTAGCCAAACTTAGGTTGACTCAGTTTCAAAGGTTGACCCAAAGTCTGGTTTACGGCCATAGGCGGGAGCTCTTGCGAGTGGTGATAACTCACAAAATGAATGATCAGTTGTTTTAAAAGGCCAGGGGAGACTTAATGCAGCACATTGCTGTCCCTTCAGTGATGCTGTGTGCAGTTCTGAATACCTTACAGTGTTCCATGCCTTGTCTTCACTGAACTGTGGCCACTGAAGGTGGCTGTTGTGCCACCTTTTTGCTGGACCCTCTCCTGCTTCTGGTCTGTCTGTGCAGAGCAAGTTAATGTTTTATTTCTGAGTTAATGTGTATTTTTAATATTGTTTCTCTTAGGTCCTTTCCCAGGGAAATGTAAGTACCCTGTGTTTTGTCTTTAGAATCTGGTCCCTCTGAAGTCAAGAGAGGCCTGAAAACGATTATGGAGGAAACCCGCTAGTTCTTAAAGTGCTACAAATAGTGTTTTATCCCGTCCCTCCCCTGCCTCCCAGCTTTTAATTCTTTAAGGATCTCTAAATAGATGCTTTTTAAATCAAAGCATTAAGGAGCAAAAGCGTGGTGCAGAGTTATGAGCCAGATGTTGGTCATGGTAGCTCAGGTGTGCCATTCCCTAACACCCACTCAGCTTTCCTCGTGGCATTTTCCCAAAGAGGACTAGGAGGCCGGACACAAGCTGAGATCAATCCCCAGCCTCTGGCATCTATTTGCTGAGGGTTAAAGCTGTGTATTGAGTTGAAGTTGCGTGAAGTGAGAAACAGAGACAACGTGATGTTGGGAGCAAGCCTGGATCTTGGGAATGTATTGCTTAAGTGACGAGAAACTAAGCTGCTGTCTTTGTGCCAAACCAAAGTTAAAAGCCATGTGGGTTTCAGAACTATTTTTTTTTTTTTTAAGAAAACACTTGTTAAAGGGTAAGCTGCATTCAATGATTGATTACTTGTTGCTCTTGCCCTGGTATTTGTACACTCAGCTTTGACTTACGCTGTATCCCTGAGGCCTTGCATTATAGGGAGGGCAGTATACACAGCAGAGAGATGAAAATTTGACTGAAATATCGATGTCTTGAAGTGCTGAATTGAGGGGTATTTCTGGAAGAAGTAGTGATGCCGTCTTTTGTTGGATCAGACTGAAAGAGAGGGAGGGATTTGTCTCATAACAGTTTTTCCTCTGGGTGTTTCAGAGTTTTGCTTGGGACTCTGGCTGGGAATAGCTTTGAATGTTGCATTAACCATTTTAGTTTGAAACTGCAGGTAGGTGCTGTTCCATATCTGTAGGTTGGTACAGAGAAAAATTAGGAAAAAAAGGAAAAATTGTTTTGAACTTTCTTGATTTTTTTTTTTTTTTACCTGATTATCTAATAGAGCGTGGAAGTGGAAGCTTTCCATGTAGAGTAGAGGAGGAAGAAGCTAGATATGTGAGAAGGCTGTGCTTTTATTTTTATGCTCCCAAGACCTAACTTACTCTCTATGCAAAGAAAGGATGGTGGGGGAAGGCATAATTTCGGGACATCTGGCCCCAGTAGTGAAGCTCTTGCTGGTGATTAGGTCCATCTTGAAATCAGCCTTTCTAGCTAACACATAATTATGGGAGGTTTATACCTGCTTTGAATGGTTAACATATGATATGTCTATACATTGTTTTTCTTGCTGCTCATTTTTCCCTCTAGTGTGATGGTGCAGGATTTACACACTCGGTTTGTGTTGATGGTGTCTTGCCTGGCAGTTTTTTGTATAGAAAGGTTAAGGCTGTTTGCAGGCTCATGGAGACAGAAGAATTATGCTTGAGCCCAGAGTTAGTCATGCTTAGCTGCTTGCATACTAATTTGGCATTAAATCATGCCTTCCTTTGTTAACTAGATGCCACCATTTTAGGCAACTCTGTTTGTGCAACTTGCAATCAGGCTGATGAACCAGTCAAAAATGATGGTGTTGTATGTCTTCTCCCCTCCAGATATGCCCATCCTCCAAAAGTGGTAGGAGGACTGGAAAATACAGCAGAGTGAAAAAAAAATTCATACTGCTACTGGAGCAAATACGTTTCTATAGGAGGAAATCTGAAAAATGTAGAATATGCTAGTAAAGCTTGCATGAGAAATTCTGCGTCTCCTTGAAAGAGGTGAAGTAGTGCTGTCCTTGCAAAGGTGATTGTGAAGAGTTATGTTGCAGCTGGATTTCTATTGGTACTGAAACTGGATTAAAAAGGTAATAAATGTTACCAGACTTGCTTTCTCCTTTTATCTTTGGAAGATGATCAGGCACTGCAGAGAACAGCCTCAAAACTAAAGGAGGTTTTAGCTGTCTCTTGAGCTCAAGCCCTCTTCAGGGAGAGGGTTGTTCCTCGTTGTACAGAGGTGGGATCACTGGCTTCCTCAGCTGCAGCTGTCTAGGTACTGTCTCATACCTAATGGGAGTTGCTAGATTGTTTTTTCTCGTAGTTGTATTATTTTGTTGTGAGCATGGTCTCTGTCTGAACTTGGCGGAGCTGAAAACCACTGACATGGCAAACAGTGTGCAAAACATTCAGGGCATCTCATGGTCGACACTCTGATGAAAGAAGTAGGCAGGACTGTATTTATGAGCCATTACCCCTTAGCTATTTTCATGAGCCTAATAAAAGGTTTCTTTGATTTTTTTTCCCCCTTTTGCCGTTGCTGTTTGTTACGCTAAGGAGCCATATCAAGTACAAGAAAAAATCGCTTATCAAAATCTGCTATTACAGTTGAGAATTTAAACCGTGGACTTCAGTTGTGAATTTGCTGTGTGGTTTTTTTTTTTCCCTTCTCCAGTTTTTCTTTTTTTTTACCCTTTCCATAGCTCAACCTTATACTCATATGACTAAGATGCACATAGTCAGTTTATGGTATGAGGAAGAACAGCATGTTACTTAATTTTTTTTTATAAGATTAGTTATAGATATGACTACAGCAAGTAAAACAGTTTTATGACCATCTTGGGATATCCCCTCCCCTCATTGGTTTTTCTGCAGTGACATAAGATAGAAGAAAAGAATCTTTCCAATTTTAAGAGTTAGCTTTAAGAAATGAGCATTTGCATTGGCTGTGCACAAGGACAGACGCATCGTGGACCTCAGTGGGAAGTGCTTGTGATTTCTTAAAGGTGGATCATGCTCAGTCAGTGTCAGAAGAGACCCCCTGATTAATATTTTTAATGAGCTAGGGGAGAGTATTAAAACTACCTGCCTATCTACCTACAAGCCCTCAGGGTAGAGAGCTAAATCACTGTGAAGCATTGGAAGTAGAAGAGGTTATCTAACTAGGCATTTTCTCTGGTGTATATGGTATTCATGCATGTACCTATCACTTTTTATTTCTCTATTTTCTTATAAAGCAGCATGAATGACTGTGCTCCTATCAACAGCCTTGATTAACTCTTGTGTAGCTGACAGCCTGAAAACAATATAGCATGCACAATTTCCTTGCAGGTTTGAGCCAGTGAAACAAATTCAGTCTCCTTCATGTTTTCTACCATAAGGTTATTGAAGGGGGACCATATGTGGAGGAATGAATGTTTTGTGTGTATGGGGGTATGGTTGTGTATCTGTGTATTTGTCGTAAGGGCTGGTAAATGTCTGGGATAACCTGGAGGATTACCTGTGAGTATGCTACTTCATAATAAAAATAAACAGAAAGCCTTTGGAAGCGGAACTTAATGGAATTAAGGAAAATATTGGATTCTGGGTGCTGTTTCAAAGTCATTTTCATCAGAATGGAAGTGGCATAATCAATATGTAGCTCTTTGGCTGTTAACTCTTCAGATTTAGCTGAAATCACATTAAATGGAATAGATTTTATTCGTGGCTCAGTCAGCGAGGGTTATATTTAACTGGCTCTCTGGAAGTCAGCTATTTGAGAGCTGCCAGCTCTTCACAAAACGACGATGCCTGTAGTTGTAACCAAACAAATCATATCATTTCTTTGTCATTACTGATGGAGGCCCTGCTTTATAATGAACTAAACACAAGTTCTGGTGGTAAGTGTCCTGTTTTCCTAATTCTCCCATTGATTTCTTCACCCATCTAGTCTTGAGTGAGCCTTGTCATGGCTTTCCTATTCTAAGGCATCTTTGCAAGAAATTATCTTCCTGCCATTGAGTTGAAAACCTCTGCTGTAAGCAAAATTGCGGGTCAGAATTTTGGGAGGGTGAGGGTGAGGGTCTGGGCTGAGTCTGCAGCTGTGTGGAGCATCTGTAACCTTGAGAGATATCAGTAGGAGCAGTTGTATTTACCACTGCTGAAAATGACACCTGATGGTTTTAAGTTCAGTACTCACACAGTCTTTAATGGAAATCTCCCGGTAGGAAGACAACAATAATTATTTCTAGTAGCTACCAAAAGAGCTACTAATAGATGTATTTGGAAGGCCTTAGAAGCCAATATTTCCAATTACAAAACACTTTTTAAAAATAGTTCTTGTTTCTTGCAAAGAAACCACCCCACCACACAAACAGAATCCAAATGAAAAACTGTCTTGCATTCTGGAGATGCTGTCATGAGAGAGGCCTCCTATGGAGCATCTGTTCACACTTCCCACATATTGTGTAAATATATCTACTTCAAGTATTTAATCTTCCCAGAAGTCATGCTTTCCATTCTTCTTCAAACAAGAGAGCTGGAATCCTCTCCCTCCTTAGAAAACCCACCTGTAGCTTGGCAAACTACCAGATTAGGGCTGTTTGGGTTGGGTTAGATTTTTTTTTTTTTTTTTTGGATAATGCTCCAATTTTAAATTTTGCATAAAAGCTATAAATGTTTCGGGAGTTATGGATGATCTCATTTCCCCCTTTTCCCCATTCCCTAGGAACATTCCTAATAAGTTACTCAGTCGCGCTCTCTCTTCTGAACAGGGAGCGTTTGGGCCATAAATAAAGCAACACTTGGAACTGTAAATAATGTTTGGACAGCTTGTGCTGAGGGTCTCCCAAAGGGAAGAAATTATTTTGTTGTGGCTGTGTATCACGGGGCTGTCCAGTGTCACGCTTGGAAGCCGATGGTGTTGGTTTGGAGCGTGCTGTTTCTTGTGCAGAGTGCCTCCAAGTGTCTGGAAGTTGGGTCGTGACTCCTGAAAAACTGGCTTGTGGGATAGCAAAGTAAATCA
>JAYRBT010000139.1:17460030-17498944 GCA_036023395.1 Myiotriccus ornatus
TGCAGAGTGCCTCCAAGTGTCTGGAAGTTGGGTCGTGACTCCTGAAAAACTGGCTTGTGGGATAGCAAAGTAAATCATGTTGATTAGAGGAGGGAAAGGGGAAAAAAAGAAGGGGGAGAATTAAAGTCGCCGAATACTAACTGGTGCTAAGAAATTCAATGCTCAGGCTGAAACTGCAGCTTTATCTTAGGACTTGGTGGGGAAAAAAAAAGGCAGGAACATATGTCAATGACAGATTGCCAACCTTAGCATTTAATTCCTGGCATTTTGTGGGTTTATAGGATTTGCTGACAAAAAGATGAGGGGGAAGGGTTGGATGGGATGTAATTTCCTGAGTGTTCTTCTTGAAGGGGGAAAAAAAATCTCAACCCATCTTCTTTTATTTGAATATATTGGAAACAGCCTGAACAATTGTAGTTTTTCATTAGAGTAAAGACCTTTGAGTTATGACACTTTCTCTCCTTTAAAAGCAGTGTCCAAAGCATTGGAGAAGTATGCATAATTAAATGCTTTCTTTATTTGAACTTCATTGGGAGGCAGTCTGTTTCTTTCTTCATTTGACACCTCTGTGCTGTGTAGACTTGTGGTCTGTTAAATTGTGTTCACAAAGATGTGAAGAGCCCCAGTCTTCCTGCTCCACAAAGATGTATAATAACCAATGTGTTGAAAACTTCTGAGAATCAAGACAGTGAGGATATTAAAAACTAAGCCCCATATTGCACCAAAGTGTTTATTTAATAGACACTGACTAGCCATAGTATATAAAAATTCTGTGTGCTTCCTTGTTTTGGCTTTTTCTATCTAAATCTGTCTACTCATTGAAATATCCTCAATCTGAAAGCCTGTAACCTGCTTTGGCATGGGTCCTCGACAGGGAGCCATTTTAAGCAATGCAATTGGAAGTCTCTGCTGAACTTTTGGAAATTTCAATTGGATAGCTCTGAATATGATATAGTGAGTGGACAAGCTGAAGGAAGTTAACAAAATGTTGCAGAAAAACCATGAAACAATTTGAATATAAATTATTTTTTTTCTTTCCCTTTTTCCCCCCCCCCCTTTTTTCCTTCTCTCCAGACCAATTCCTGAAGGAAGTAGGTGGAGATCAGAGGGCTTTTTTTCCCCATTGGAGGTTTGACCTGTTTCTTGACCAAGAAAATGGCTTGGGAGAAGGAGAGCACTGTACCAGTGGAGGGGTTGAAACACTTTCAGAAAAGGTTCTTGGCTATATAAAAGGTCTTTTAATATTCACAAAAGCCCCAGTCTATTTAAGTGTGCATCAATCTACTGCGGTTTTTCTCATTGAGCAGTAGTACACAGAGTCTTCAGGGGTTGGGTGCCAGAGTTTGCAAAGTGCTGGGTTGCAATTTTTTCCTATTTTGCAGCAGCATCTAAGGAGAAGGCAAAGGCCTTGTATTTTGGCTGTATATCGTCTCAGTGTGTACTTTGGTGAGTCTGAGGTTCCCTGGCATTGCAGGAGGAATATACAAACTTTGTTGGGTTCCCCCCCCCATCCCCCACTTTGTTTTTTTCCTGCAGACTGTAACCTCTGTGCTGGTTATGGTGCAGTCCTCCTAACCTGTGTGAATCTGACTGTACAAGGTGTGTCTGGGTCTGAGTTGGTGGTTGAACATTGTAAACTCCACAGGAGCCACTTCTGGTGGAAATTAAAATTCATCATGAACCCTTTGTGTTTCAAGGTGGTTTTTTTTTTAGCTGACAAACTGCTCTTACAAAGTGATGTATTTTATAATCTCTATGAGTTGGGTGTTCATTTCAGGGCTCATGAAATTTAACACGTAGACAGGCAGGTCGGCAGTACTTGTAAAGCCCCAGAGTTTGGTTTTGCAGGTTGAGAGACTTGAAAATCCCCAACAAGGTGTGGATGTCCATTATAATCTTCATTGATCTGCCATGAAAGGGTTGGGGTAGTTCACAAAATTCTCTGGTAAACCAGAAGATCATATAACCACACATGGCATGCTGTTTTTTTGGTATTCTGTTAGGGTCTTAACTTGCTGAAATCCATCCTTCTCAGGCTCATGAGGACTACAGAGTCTGTGGGGGGAAGGCAAGTGGTGTTTTTAATCCCACTCTGAGGCTCTGTGGATTTGTATCCTTTTCTGCTTCGTTTTGCTTGGTTTTGCCAGCAAAGACTGTTTTATTCTCAGTGGTCTTTCCTACTGTGGATAGAGTGACTAAGGTTTGGGCTTTGACAAAATACATCTCTCTGAGCAGGTAGAAACCCTTAAGTAAAGAGATGAAGGAGCATGTCTCTTCTCTGTGAAACATGGTTGAACATCACATGTGTAAGCACAGACTGTGGTGTGGGTATATCCAGCCTCATGGCATAGGCATGAGCAGAGGAGAGAGAAAAGTATGGTTTAGTGTTGTCTGCTGGACTTGAGAAAAGGCAGTAAAGAAATATTTGCTTGCTTAGCCCTGTGGTAAACCCATGATAGAGAGTTAAAAGAGCTTTTTTGTAGGTCAACGAGTTTGTAGGGTGATTACTACCTGAGTGATATAAATATCACAAGGTAAACTATCTTGTGCTGCTTTCCTGAATGGTGCTTGTTTTTAAAGCCCTGAAGACCAGGCCTAAAATCCCTTGCTTCCCCCATTTGAGGCAATGGCAAGGTAGAGCTGGTACGCAGAGGGGCTCTAGTCTATAGGCTGGTGCTACCTGGGATTCCAGGACAGGGAGATCAAAGCACTTCCAAACTTGATTCTCTTTTGGAATACAGTGGTTGCTTTGTTCCTTCTGCAGAAGCATCTGCCTGGATGTAATCTTTTGCCTGAGACTTTTGTTAGCAAATGACCAATTTTGACCGTCAAGGATTGAGTCCAGACTCTTGCAGGGGGATTCTTTCCCTGAAAGAGCCTTACTGACTTCTCTGGCTTGTGTGCGTGCATGGGCGCATATGTATGTGCATACCTTCTACACAGTAATTTGCTGTAAATTGTTGCCAGCTTTTGAACTTAAGGGAAAGATGGCAGGGCCAAGAAAACCAAAACAGGGGAGGGAAGCCCACCCTACCTTTTAAGTGTCTCGGGTTTTCTTAACAAAACCTGTGTGCTTGCAGGGCCCATTTGGCATTAATGAAGCTTTGACAAATATTTTTGCAGCTGGATTGGCGCTAATGAAGACAGTTAGTTTTGGAAGGACTTTCGTGCAGAATTCTGTGTTGCTTAATTTCAAGTCCCTGGATTACTTGAGTCTGGAAAAGTGTGCGGAAAGCGATGGCTAAATGGTTGTCCCATCCAAGTGCTCTGGGCTAGGCATCCACTGTAGGTGGTGTTTGAACATAACATGTCAAGCCTAGGATGGCTGTTTGAATCAAGAGATAATAGATGTTTAAAGTAGCTTGTTGTTTCCCTTGACGCTATTGTGGCTGAAGCATGTGATGTTCTCATTTAAACCAAAGGATGAGAACGTGCCCAGGAGTGTGAGGGAAGTCCAGGAGAGCAAGTAATTTTTATTTTCCAGCATTGAAAACTGATAGATAAACCCTGACCATCCTGCTGTAATCACAAAATGTTTCACAGCAGCAGAACCTGTGTGTTAGATATCCTGGGAAGCAGGACTGGGGCAGCTTGCAATGCAAGAGGGAGGTAAAGGGTGTAACAGTGCCTTCTGAATGCTGTTCAGCTGCTTAGTGTGCAACTGATAATTCAGCCTTGATCTAAGTGTTCATGTTTACCCATAAAACTAGTTTCTTCATGAAAACAAGTGAGGTACTTCCAGAATTCGTTCCCTGTTGTATCTGCAGTGACACTAGCTCATACCAGGTCGTAGTATGGTGTTTATTTGTAGAAAGAAACAAGCAGGTTGCCAAAGGAGGGTTGTTGGGATTGATCTCCATCTCTTACATGGCCTCACTTTGGGTTTGTTATATATTATACTGCATAGAGGGTTGTGACTTATAAGTTTGCTCCTGTACCCTGGAAGTGCTGTGTGTGCCCCACTTGAACTGCCTGCTTTAAAGGTATTTCCTCTTAGGGATATTGAGTGCCTTTATTTTGGGGTTTGTTTCCTTTAAACTTGTCTAAGAGGATTGCACAGATAGTGTTTCATGGAATATTTTTTTTTTTCATTTGAGGGAATAATATAAATGTGTGCTAGCAGGATGCTATTGTGCAAGAGCTGTGATGTGTTTATATAAGGTGAGAGGGCTTGATTTATGATGCTGAATAGTTAACGGGAATAAATCTGGGTTTTTGATATCCCTGCTTCTTTGTGTGAGTTGGTGAATAGAAGGGTGGCAGGTCTGTTTTTTTTTTTTTCTGTACAGACCTTTTGGGCTTTCATATATTGGTGGTTTACATCATTATGTCAATTCAGTGAGACAGAAGGAAACAGTTAAATTTGGGCTTTGAGAGCATGGGGAATAGGGGAATTTCTTTCCATCATTATCTGTCCTTAGGTTCTTCCCCTTTGTTCCTGAAAGCAGCCCTGGCCCTTTTGGCTACAGAGCACTGCACTGGGAGTTCCAGCTCCAGGACATTGCTCACTGATGGCAGCAGTGCACATACAAGGTGAGGAGGTAGCTGGAATAGCCCAGTAGGATAACCTGCAAGTTAAAGAATTTTTTTTTTCCCCCCTCAGAGGAGGAACTTCTTATGCAGGTGTCTGTAGGGTTCTTGTAGCTGTAGGGGTGTGCAGTGAGATCCACTGAAAAATGTGGAAGGTAGCTGTAAGCCATGCATGGGAAGACGGATATTTATTTATTCCCTTTAAATCTGAAGCTGTGCCTGCAAAATCAACATGCTTCTGATCTATAAAAAATCCCCACTGTTCCCAAAGCCGGGTAGGGAATGTGAGGGAACACTCAGGTGCCCAGCAGAGGGGGACTGCTCAGGCAGTACCAGACTGGCTTTTTTTGATGCTCTATTCCTCATGTTGGCATCTGGGGGATGAAAGGCAAATGCATCTTTGAAGTGTTATTTTGGGGACAGGAAAATAATGCCACAAGGAAGACTTGGAAATTTCTGGTTTATGAAAAATTGAATTAATTGCTTGTGGTTCTGCTCCCCTGAATTGAATTCAAGACCAGGTAAATCAGTAAAATATTGTTAATGTGTAAATTACTGCTTCTGAAAGTAGAAAAATATTATAGTAGGCATAGTTAGTGATGAAAGACCACATGGTGATTGGTAAGCCTTTGAACATTAATGTGTGCTATCTAACTAGATAGATGCTTTGCCTTGGCTAATTTTTTCGAGGATGAATTGATGACATACAATCAGGAGATGTCAGAAGAGAAAGCATCCACCCTTGAATGGCAAAGCTCAATTGTTTTAGACAGAACTGATAGCGGCCACTACTGGACTCACACTAATGGTTTCTCAAACTGTTAGATTGGCTTTTTTTGTCAGACCTCAGATTTGGCCTGACAGCAGCAAACGTCTTCTATCAAAGTGTTAGTTTCTCTTCTCTCCCACTCCCCGCCCCCCCCCTTCCTGTTCTTTTTTAGTCATTTGACAATAATTTACTACCTTGCTTAGCTTTTTAGTCAGTTGTCTCCCACTCCGGAAAGCCAGGTTTCTTAAGTGCTTCTATGATGCCAAGTTAATTGCCCGAAAATAAGTGCCTGAAGATGGATCAAGTATTGTCTCATCAGCATTCAGCATCCCTGCCAGAGCATGGGAGGGGGAAGGGAGGCAACACCAGGAAGGTTTGAAGAAAAGAGATGGGGAACAAAGTCAAGCACGACTGTCCTGCAAATGGCCCTGGCTGGGGCCAGCCAGCAAAGCTCTCCTTGGATGTGACTGAATCCCTGCTTTACTTGCAGGTTGTCCCGTGGAATGTCATGAGTGCTGCAGTGTGTACACAGGTGTGATTGATCTCTCCTCCACCAAACTGAGAGGGGAAACTATGCTTTTGGGTGGCCCTGGTCTTGACTCTTACTAAGGCAAAATTGAGGCATGTACCTGTCTATTCAGGCAATATTTATGTTACCACTGCTTCATTTTCTCTGCCTCTCTATAGGGTGGCAGGGTGGGGGGGATGATTGGTGTTCCTGGCTTGTCGTTGTGGTGAGAATGATTTCTAGATAAATGAGCAGTCTCAGTGGTATGTCTAAAATGCAAAGATACACAAGAGTGGTCATACGAGTTAGAAGTGTGGAGAGCAGAGGAGAAATCACAGCTGGTGCCTGCAAGTCCACTTCACTGCTGGTATGTAATATAGTCTGCATAAGACTGGATACAGCACAGCACTTTTTCATTTCCATGGATGGTATGAAAAAAAGAACAAGAGACATAGCCACTACAATGAAATGATGCTCGTTCGAGGCAGGACAGGAAGAATTTTATGGGATAAAGCACCCAGCATCCCCATTTAGGCTTGCAGGGCACTTCAAGAGAGCTGTGGGGATGAGGAGTGAAGACAGATGCCTGATAAACATCAGAAACAGACACTTTGTGCAGGGACTGAAGTGCAAGTTAGGGTCCTGCTGAAACCCCCTGTGCCTCAGCTGTGTGGAGGCCAGTGGCTCCTTGTGAGAGCACAAAAATGTTGGGGTACCTGGCCACTCAGCCCTGCTTGTCACCTCAAGTTATCCTCCCCAGATCTGGAGAGGGGAAGGGGAGTACCACCCCCTCCTTGCCAGCGCGGCCAAGGCTTTGCTTTATCCTCCTTTGCCGAATAGAGCCAGGGCTGCTCCCTGGGATTTAACAAATCCTCTACTATTTCAGGGCCGGAGGGTGTTGGCAGTGCTCTTGATCCCTCCTGCCCCATTCATTCTTCCACTGATTGCTTACGCTCGAGTGCATTGGACTCTGCATCCCCGAGAGACTTCTTGCAGTTCTCTCTTTCTGGGACACACTGGGCAGATTTGCCCTAATAGTATGCATATTTGTACCAGCCCCCTTACCTCACCTCAGTGAGTTTCAACACTTCTTCTGGCTCGCCTTTAATCTGGGAGAGCCACCCTGCTCTGGAGAAGTGAGCAGGATTTTGTTCTGGCCTGTGCATCGTCAGCGGATTTGTTAACTAAGCTTTATATGTAAAACATTTATTAAATGCGATGTCAGCGCTTTAGAGAACCTGCCTGACTTTCACGTCCCACTGGCAGGGCCTGCAGTCAGAAATACTTGTTCTTGCACTAGAAGATTTGATACAGGTATGTGAATATATGTGTAGTCTATATTAGTCACTTTGAAGAGCATACATATTATTTTAAAGCCTTTTCTACCTTTCAACACTCATCTTGAGATCAGAAACGTTTCATCCTTTACTTGATTTAGGCAGGATTGAAAGTAAATAATTATAGTTGAAATTCACACTGAAAATTATTTAACATTGCTTTAATAAGGCTCTCCATCTGCATTTGTGCCTTTTGTCAGACGTACAACCCTCGATTAACGTGTCAGACTTTCCTCACCATTCAGCTGTGAATGTTATCCCGTTTATTGCTTGTGTTTTTGAAGGACCTTTCACTGTCGCATCTCTTCCCTGTCTTGTTCGCCAAACAGGTTGGGGCTGGCAATAACCACAGAGGAGTGTAATGAGCCAGAGAGAGCCCAGCATGCCTGGTGCGTATATTCACCCGCATCCTGGGTGATAAATTCTCACATATACCTTTGTCTGTGCTCACACAGTAATGTCAGTTCAATAACATCCCTTCAGGATGGTGAGGTGGATTTTACATTTATAATGAATGAGATAATTTTATTGTTGTTGCTAGCAGCAAAGAAGTTTAGAGATAGTCCAGTTCTCAGCCTCATGAGAAGCAGAAATGATGAAAGAAACATTGCGGCATTCCTCAGCACACATTTGATCCATCAATCACCCAGACAAAGTGTGCACTCCTAAACCATTAAAGTGTGACATCTTCTTCTCAGACTTTTGAGTTTACTGACTTTAAAGCAGCAAGTCAATTAGGAAGCCAAACCTAGGCTGGGAGGAGAAGAAAAAACACTATTAAAATACTAACTTGACATGCTTAGGTTTGTTTGATAGGCTAACAGGCTGCTGATATTTAATTTAAAAAACCTGGATGTTGTCCAAAGCAAACTTATGAATCGCATAAGTCATATTAAAGCAAACTTTCATTAAGCAACAGCTTTCTCATAATTAGTTTCAGCAGAATGATACGGTTTCAGAGAAACTATGGCATTTCTTTATTTTCGTAACAGGGCTTTCTGCTAAAGGTTATTTCCAGAGGGTTACTTACTGTGTGGTGTCATGAATTAAATGGGGGACAGGTAAATCAAAAAGAAAACCTGGACCAGGAGTCCAGCTCCTGTTCGCTTCCTGACAGTCTCTTGGATGCAAGCAGTCACTGGGGGGTACTCCAGTGGTGAATGAAGTGTGTTGGTTACAGTTCTCTGTTGGTAATCCCACTGTTAGTTACCCACTCAGTGACTGGGCAGGAAGAAGAACACAACGAAGTACAGCGTTGAGTGGTTCTGAAGTGAAATTTTCTGCTTAAATGGCAGGACAAGGTAGTTAAATGGGTGTAATGGAAATAGAAAGATTTGGCTGAGGTGTGAGATGCTCACAGCCCTTGCATGCTTGTACCTTGTGCATGTGCTGTGGCTGAAGTGGATTGTATGTGTCTCTGCACTGTAAGTCATGAAGTTTTGTTTCCAGAGATTTTAGACTGGTGTAGGATTTATGCTTTTGCCTTTTCTTTCATAAACTGCATTAAGTTAATTGCTGATGAGGGGAGGAACATGCACAGAGATATCCAAAGGGAGTTAGGAGCCTAAATTCTCTTGCCTTGACTCCTTAAATAGAAACACACACGTGCAAAAATACAAAATGTATCCTAGAATAATTGAATAGATATTATGATGTGTAATTAGCAACTTTTTCCTTTTATTATTATTATTACTGTAAAGCTTTGTTACATTCACAGTAGTACTTACTATTTGACTTAATAAAGCCTCTGCAATGATAAGGAGCAAGGGAGTTTTTATTACTCTTTAGCTTTACTCTTTAGTGTTTGTTTCTGATGTCTGTGCCTTAGAAGCCATAATATGCATGTGTGACAAGTGTTTTCCTGGGTGAGAGGAATGAGTTGTGGGAGATAAAGGCATCAGCGGGTGGCGTCAGCAAGAAGTGCTGAAGGTGGCCCTCAACACGAGTCCTGCAGCTGCTCCTCAGAGGCATGGGAGTTCATGCTCTTGACAGTTTCCCCTCCAAGGTCTTCAGATTTGCTCTTAATTGGCAAGCTCATTAGCAGGCTTGCTAACAGGAGGGAGAGCGAGCCAAATTTGTATTCTGTCAGCACTTACTGTGAGGAGTCAGTAATCAAATAGCTTTTTTACAGTGTCTTTTTTGGTGCCTGCTTCTAATGGCTCAGGTTTGTAGGCCTGCTATAAACCCCAATAAATATAACAGCCATTAATAACTGATTGACCAAAGGGATTTATGTAATCATGGGATTACAGATGCTAATTCCTTCCTGCAGTCGTGTTTCCGTATTTCATTGATTGGAGAACTGGCTGTAACACTGATTTAAACTAATGGCATGACAGCACAAGGGTGGGTTTAATGCCAGTTGGATGCCAAAAGTTTGCTTGGGTTGAGTGAAACTTGGGCTGGTTTCGCAGCACTGGAAGAGGGAGGTGGGAGGTGGTTGGTGTGTCATGAGGACAGCTCCTTCAGGAGTTGCAGCCAACTCACTCAGTAGTCATCTTGGAGGGGGCGGCCATACCAGGCTGGAGCAAACCTACCTCCTTGCAGTCTTTGCATCTGTGAGAGATGTGCTCTGCTGTACATACCCGTTCTTCTTTGAATGCTTATATCCAGGACCCTGTTTCATCTCATAAGGCACTTAGGCTGTTTCACTGTTCCAAACGGGAATTAAAGGGTTTTTCAGCTGTGGGGTAGGTCCAAGGAAAAAGGAAGAAGTGCCACTTTCCTAAAAGGCAGATTGTGGCTAGGCTGTGGAGGCTGGAGCTGCTGGGTGCTATAACTATGAATGTCATGGAGGAGGACTGGGGCTGAGTAATAATGGGCCAAAATGGCTCCTGAGTGGGTGTTTCTTAGAATGGTTTGGATTGAAAGGGACCTTAAAGATCATTTAATTCCACCTCTACCGGTGCAGGTAGTGGCATGACACCTCACAGCCTGGCTAAACCTTGGGCCTGGGCATGAGGGGTCTGTCACATACAGAACTGTGAGACACCACTTGGCAGAAAAGGGGGCACTCCTTCACAACCATCCCTGCTCCCAAGCTTCCCTCATGGCTATCATGCATGTCTCCCCACTGTGTGTCACCAGCTGGAGTCACCCCATTAGGCTGGGTCTGTGTGCCCTTCCCCTGGTTGGTGTGGTGTGATGGGACTGACTGACACCAACTATGGGCTCATCCACATATTTGGAACTTATGTTCTTAAAACCCCTTCATGTGTCTTTCAGAAATGACTAAGATGTGTTTCCTCTGATGTACCACCTGAATGTCTTTCCTAACTGTCCAGGTCTTTCATCTGAAATTTGATGTGAGTTTTCACCTGAAAAGTAAATTTGTTTTTTTCCCCAATATGTAACTGAAATGAATGCCACTAGCCAGAAGGTTTGGTTTGCTGAGCACAGGATCCTCCTGCACTAGGAAGGTGAAATACTCCAGGTTGCAGAGGTGGTGTGAATAGGGACCCACACAGCATTGTAAGGCAGCTCTTACCGGGCTGGCTTGTTGCTGTCTGTTACCTCAAGACCTGCAACTTGAGGTAAAGCAATGTGACCTGGATCTATGAAAATGTGTGTCAGCTCATCACTGTTTTAAGTAGGCTGTGGGAAGTACCTCTAATGAACCATCTTTTTCCATCTTACAGTAAATGAAATTAGGCTGAAAAAGTGCTGAATAGAAAGCATCAGATGGCAGTGGTAGACAGCCAGTGTTTGTAATGTGAAACGTGCTCTTGATTCCCAAGGCATGAGATGCAGGTGGTGCCACGTGTATGATGCCTTTGAATGCCAAATGCGCCAGCTACATCTGAAAGGTATCAAACCCAAAATCTGAGCAGCGGTGAACACCTATCAGCTCTGTCACGCAAAGTCCTCTGTGAAAAAGAGCTGCTGGTAGAAAAACAGACAATATGCAGAGATGAAATGCTTTTCATCTGTGTTTCTGAACTAGATGTTTTTCCCCCAGCTTAAATTATTTTTTCTCCTTTTTTTTCTCTTTTTCTTGTGTCTCTCAGAAAAGCAACACTGACAGCTGCGTAGTTACTGTGGATATGAAGAAAACAAAAAGTAGAAGTGAGCTTGCTGGGTTGATGCCCTTGACTCTGTCGTGTTGTGGTGCCCAGAGCAGAGCTTTTTGTAAAATCTGTGGATGCCATTTGTTGCTGTGCCCTTCTGTCCAACAGCAGAAATGATTCCCAAGGGTAGCAGAAGTCTTTGCCATACAACTCTGGGAACAATAGCCCTGTTGTGCTGTTTTGGTAGGCTTCAAGAAGTTAGGCCTTTCTGAGAACAAGGGTTTCTGGACAAGCTGTTACCATTTCTGATTCCACCCTGTTCCTGACCATACTGTATCTTATCTGCTGGGGTTTAGTGCATGGGTAGGCACAACTGAGGGGAAGCTGCCCTTCTCCAAAGGGAATCTCGCTTTGTTTCCTTAACAACATCATGTTTTATGGCTGTCTTAAGGCTTAGTTGGTATGAAAAGTAATATCACAACTTTGTGTGTCTGTTAATTACCATCTTCTAAGAAGATGATTTTATTTGCCAGCAGCTCAGAACTGAGTGTTATGATTTAAATGTTGTATCTGGGCTCTCTTTCAGGGGACAGCATGAATGAGCAGCAGATGCTGGATTAATGTCTTGTCCTAATCTCCTTTTATTTGCAAATATCCAGTTCCTTGCACATGGCTCTGAACAACAAAAAGCATACACAGCCTGCCTCTGGGGAAAATTAGGTTGTTTGTGGCCACTGCTGTCTGTGCTATAATCCCTGCTGGCAATTTCTTCTTTTGTCACCAGAGCGAGGGTTCAGTGGCACTTTGAAGGCACAGCACAGCAAGGTGGTATTGGAAGCAGCATCCCTTGTGGCTCTGAATCAGGGAGGTGTAAAGAGAAAGAAGAGGACTTTCTCTTTTTAGAGAGCAGGAGGTTGCATTTGTTTCTTCTCATCCTCCATTCACCAGTGCCATGACAAGGGGTTCAGGACATTCAGCTAACGTGAGCATCTCTCCTTGTAGCACAAGATGTCTTCCTGTGGCCATAGGCTGACTCTAAAGCTAATTGCAAGGCAGACTCCTAATTTCAAGGCAAGTTCTCCATCTCATCTGCTGTCCCTAAGCTTAGCTGATGTGTGGCAAGGCAGAGCTCACTTGTGACTTTACCCTCAACCTGTCAAAGTTTGATAAAAGAGATCAAATTTGATGTGAAGAATTCAGGGCAGGGCTGGGCAATAACTACTCTTGCAGAAGATGGGGGAAAAGCTTCTTATCAGGAGATAATTAATCATGAAAATCAAATTATCAGATTAATCTTTGTGACCTGGCTGTAACTCAAAGACTGTCAGCAGAAATATGCAAGAAGTTTCCAATAAAAAAATAGGTGGTGCTGCAGGAGAGATGAGCCTGAGGTACTGTGTGTGAGCAGAAGTACTAGGTGGTACTGTAAAATTTGTCACCGCTAACGACACAGTGAGGAGATTGTATTGTATATGTCAATGTCATGCTCTTAGCCCAAAGTGGAATGCTTTTGAACACTAAGAAGGCAGGAAATTGCAGAAAATAATTAGCTACCAAGAATGTATCACTCGGGTACGTGAAGCAGCTTTCTAGATGCTTCCTAGGTAATCTAGGAACCAGCCTGGGATTTTTTAATTTCTTCTTCTTCCCCCCCCCCCCCTTTTAATTTGGGGATTTATGGGGTTTATGTTTTATGGCTTATAAAGATGATCTCTTTTATCCCACTGCTGGCACTGCTGCCTGGTGAGGCTGGGGTGCTGGCTCTGCTTACAAGCCAGCCCCAAAGGCATTGTAGCTCTTAGACCAACACATGAAGGTGAGCTCTGAGCAGAAAATGGCAGTGGTTGCAGGCAGTTCAGGAGAGGATCTGATGTCTCTGCCTTCAGAGCAGACCAAGTCCCTCACGCCTCCAGTTTGTGACTTTATGCCTGCCAGGACTGGTAACTCCACTAAAAAGAATTGAAAATTAGGCTTTTCCTTCACTTAAACCCCTTTAAAGGTGGGATTAATTTGGAAAATTGTTCCTGTAGCACTTTTAAGCATATTGAAAGTCTGTGAAATACAAACATGCTAATATTGTAAATTGTAATTATCATTGTAACATGAGACCTACTTTGGATCAAGTCTGTTATGGCAGCAATAGCAGTAAATCTGTGACAGGACAAAGCTCCCTTGTCACTCTTTCTGGTGCTTGAATCAGGTTGATTAAGCATCCTGCAGGTACGCCGACATGTATTAGTTGCACCTTTGACAGAAATATGTCTGTGCCTTGAGGCTTCTGCATTTTTGGAAGTATGTAGTTTATCTTATTTAAAGCCTAGAAATTGAAACAAGTTGTGTGCATCTTTTTTCCACTTTAAAAGCTGACAAAATCAGTCCAATATATGGGCCCTATCCTAAATCCTCTGCCATCACTGGATGTTCTGCCAGGTAGGAGCAGTGATGAGACAGGCCTGACTCTGGAAAAAAAAAGCCTGTTTTCTAAAGCAGAGTTTTCAATGTAGTCTTTGCTCCATTTCCCCCTTTGCTCTTTGTTAGAAATTTTTGTTCTGTAATTACATTGAGATTTGCAATTTTTTTTTTGGCTGCAATGCCTAAGAAAGAAGCTCAGCCAGATGTGCTCTCATATGCATGAACCCCTCTAGTTAGATGGTGTGAGTCATCTGAGTGCCTAGGCATGTCTTTCTATGCTGGGGCCTCTGACTTTTAGGGCAGAAAGACTCTTTTGTTAAATAAAAATAAATAAATTTAATTTTTTGTTTCCAGATAGTAATTAAGACAAGTCCAGGGTTTGCAACATGACATTTTGTTCTGTCATAACTGCTTCCTTATGCTGTTGCTTTCTCATCCTCTCATCTTTTCATGGCAGACTGCTGCAGGTGGCTTGGCCCAGGTGTAGCATCTCAGACAGCTGACTTGAGGATCCACTTGAAAGAAATGTGTGTTTTGCAGTGTTGAACAGACTGTACTTATCTCAAATTCACTTAACCCAGTTTTAAAAATATTGTGTTTCTGTCCCTCCAACACTTATTCGGTATCTCTGAATTCAGGATGTTGAAGGCTTTGTGGTTGAATGTCCTTGGAAGGAGATTTGCTTTATTTATTTTTGTTTCGTTATGGGGCATTTTGTAGATTTGGACAGTGGTAGGGAATCCCCAGGAGAAAAAGAGCTGCAGTATAGTTTTCAATGGGCATCAGTATTTTGCTCTGAACTCCTGCTGGTTTGGAGTGTTGAGATGCATCCTTAGGAAGCAAAAATATCACAAACCATATGACATATTGTCTGAGCTGAGGGGAAAAAATTGGGCTTTGGAAATCTGAACATGTTCTTGCTGCAGGGTGGGGTTCAATCCCTTACTGATACCCATCTGGTGGCCTTCAAGTGGGTTTTGGGTGGTTTGGGGAGCAGAAGAGGCTTACCTTCTCCCCAAGCCAGCTAGGCTGATGGCAGAGTGGGGCTTGTCCCTAGATGAGCAGTGGCAGTTTGCTGCAGGACCGATCATGGGCTGCAGACGTGTGAGCACTGTTGCTCTTGTACCCCCGTCTTTGTTTCTGTCTGTGGGAGTGTGTCTGGAAGGGATGGCTGCAGACCAGCCCTTGCCATTTGGGTGTAATCCCAGCTCTGCTGGTCCCAGGGCTCTTCTGGCATTCGTGAGGAGGGGTGCGTGCTCATACTGACCAATGCTTAGGAAGAGCGCTTCGGCACTGTTTTGTTGTGGGGCTTTTGGTTTTGGGGTAGGGTTTTTCTGTTCCTTTTTTTTTTCCCTTGGAGCAAACTGCCAGTGTCTAATAATACAAAGGCTGATACATCTGTAGTTTGGTACAACAGATCAAGACAGTGCTGCCAGCTCTAAGAATAATGCTGTCTCCAAAGCACATGGAGGAGGATTAAACGGTTTTCCAGCAACCTGCTGCCATCTGTGCAAACCGTTTCCTAAAATACTCTGGTAAAATGCCTGTGGGAAGAGCTGCAAGTCTGGTGGTGTTTGTAAACGGGCAGACTAGTCATTGGTCCTGTCGGCAAGGTTAGATAGCAGCAGCCCAGGTGGAAAGACTGCAATAGGAGCAGGGCAGGTACGGAGCAGCTGTGTGGAGTGACGCTGACTCCTTGGAGGTGGTGGGCAAGGAGTGAGATGGTGAGCGCCAGAGAACTGGGATGTTTTGAATCCTTGCTTATCAGGAATATCTCCCAGAGCATGGTGTTATTAAGCAGGGATTGGGCATCTTTGAGCAGGACGCCAGTGGTCATGGTGTTATTGTCTAATGATGTGTGTAGAGGTGAGAGGCTGCTATTTCTACAGCTTCACTTTGAGCCAGATTCTGCAGTCTTTGCTTGCATTCACCAACTTGATTTTTCTGAATCACATGGGTTTTGGTGAGAGCTATTGAGTGCTAAACCCAGGTCAGCTTGAGTATTGGTGGAATAATCTGGTCTTATTACTCCAAGTGATATATTAAAGCTCTGTAATTAAAACGGGGAGAGGGATCTTCAAAGCATTCTCCTTTTCATATCACTATCTCACTTAAGAAATGTATCTTTCTGAGAGAAGCTTTCCCACTGAAGTATGCCTCTCTGCAGAGGGAAAAACAAATACCAACTCTGACATAAGCTCTGTTCTTCCTTGAGGCCTGTGAGATAGCAGCATAAAATGTGACATTTAACATCAGCCTTTTCTAAAGGCTTCGAGATAATTGTGAAGGATTCCTTTGTTCAGACCAGTCACTTTTCACAGCTCTTCTGAAAAAACTTCAGAGGGGAGTATCAAAAGCAGAAACCTTCCTCTCTGATCTGGAAAACACTGCATTAAGAGGTCTGTTTTTAGCATTTGTCATACCTAAAAATTGATAAGGCTTGAGCCATCTTGCTTTTGCTATAAAGTGGTGGGTTCAAGGCCATGAATTCAGAACTGCTATCCTGATGCTTGTCATACTTGAAATGAGTCAGGACTGTGAAGAGCCCAGTCATGAAAATGATCCATTATTCTGATGACTTCTACTCCTATGAAGGCAGGATTAGTCACTGGAGTTTGTTTGGTGTCCTGCCATCAGCTGTTTTATACGGAAATTTTGAGCTCTTTGAGGTAGAAGATTCTGGCTACTTGATATTATACCACCTACAGCAGGGGGCTCACAGCCAAGGTTGAAATCTTCATTCAGCTGAGATTATTCCAGGGAAAACATTTTGGTTTGCAAC
Source organism: Myiotriccus ornatus (assembly GCA_036023395.1). Lineage (NCBI taxonomy): Eukaryota > Metazoa > Chordata > Aves > Passeriformes > Tyrannidae > Myiotriccus > Myiotriccus ornatus. Next base: position 17,476,376 of record JAYRBT010000139.1, read on the forward strand.
TGAAAGACACACACACACACAAAATATTTCACTCATAGTAAATGAGGACTACTTTGACCTCAATTTCATTACCTGGTTCCAGGTCCTTTTCTGAAAGATTAGGAAGTCAGTTTGAGGCTTATGAGTAAACTAGATTGTACTGTCCTTTAGAAAAGTGACATTAAGCCAAATATACAAGCTTTAGCACAAGTATGTTAGAGAGGCTGAACCAAGACCATATCACAGATGAGTTGCAGAGGCATAAGCAGAACACAGGCTCCCAAATCTCAGGTCCGTGCCTTGTCCCCCGCCATGCCATGCAACTTCTCATCACCAAGCAGGGTAAGAAAAAAAAGCTTTATTTCTGTTGGGATAAGTCAAGCACTTCAAAGTTTCACTTGGAGAAAGAGAGCTTGAAGCTTGCATATGGGTATGGGTTTGGGATTGTATGCCCTCTCTCTTCCCTTCTAGAGCTCTGATTTGCTGCTCTGAATGCTTTCTGTGGACATCAGGACTTTGGTTTAAGAGTGTACAAAATCATCTATTTATCTCTGGCTTCAAATTGAAGTTGTAAATACTTCTCTGGCACTGTGAGAGAAAAGCAAGGGGGTTATCCCAAGTCCCAGCTGTCACTGGGATGGTGCTGACACTTCCCTGAACTTTTCTTGGGGGCCTGAGCTGAATTTCAGATTGGTGGTGAAACCTGAATGCAGGTCAGCACAGCGCTGCCTCAGAGATGGTAACAAAAACCCCTGCTCGGTGCTATTTATAATCTTTTAATTTGTATTCTGGCCTGCTGAGCTCTCTGGGGACTGAAATAATGGTGATCGTAACTCAGCTCCCAAGAATGAACAGATTCCAGCAGGGTTGCTCTCTTCTGTAGCTATTGAGTCCAAATTAAACGATCCCGTTGACCTGTCTTTCCCCCTCTCAGAGGGACCTTATAACATGGTACAAATACAGGCAGTGCTTTTAACAACCTGACTGGCACAAGCAGGAAGAAATTTGGTGTAGTTGTGCTTCTCTCTGGAAGGTTCCCAAAACTGAGGCTCTGGCAGCACTGACCTTCCCCTCTTACTTGTCATACCATTTTGTTGAAATCAGTAGTATTTTGGCAGAGCGTGTGTTGTGAGGGGCTTAAAAATGGAGCAGAAATACTGGAAGGTAATCTGAACAAGGAACAAACTTAAAGCAAGATGTCTGTGGAGGAAGAGGAGCTCAAATCTAGTGGATTAGCTGAGAGCCAATGATTTCCTCTATTGTCTGCCACAAGTCCCTTAACTTTTCCAGTGTTTTTATCTTCAAAACCACTGTGTGCCTTGCTGCCTTGTTTTAGAATATGTAATAGATGGAGGATTACTTGTCTGGCATTTGGATATGGTTATTATTGGTTTTTACAGCTAGAAAAGACTGTACCTTATCCATTTTAACCTCCACCGTGTCACAATTCTTTTATTTTTCCAAGCTGCTTCTCTCTGGTTCCTGTAGCTTGCATTTTAGGTAGTCACAAGCATTGTTGTTATTCCTAGCCTTGCTTGCACTCAAGCATATCTTGCTATAGCTCTTCACCTCTTTGAACAAAACCATGTGAAAGCATCCTTTTCCTCTTTTTCCCTTATCAGGGCCTCCAACAATCCTTGTGCAAGCAGCATATCTGAGGGTGGGCAGTGCTGGTGTCTTGCTTCTCTGGCTATTATCCTTGTGCTTCCTACAAATAATCTTATCTGTATTTCTGTTGGGTTTTTTTGTTCAGTTTGTTTTGCTGTTTGGTTTCTTCTCCCCTCAACTTCAATGCTTGAATTAAGGTGCTTTGTCCATTGATTGCTCAGGACTGCTTTTGGTCCTGTAGTTACTTGCAGCAAAACGCAAATTTTTGGATGTATACGATGTAGGGCAGCAGTGTGTGCTTGCTTTGACTACTAATCTTTTCTCCTGGAAGACTTCTGAATGTGATATTATACTGTAATATAATATAATTGGTTTGTGGGTTTTTTTTTTTTAAACAAAGAATAAAGTGCATGGCTCCTGTTTAGATCTGTGGGAGGCTTTATGTTTGTGAATCTATAATATTTTTATAAAACATTTTTATTAGTAGTAATACACAGAAGCTGCAGCTGACTGATAGCCAGATACACAAGTGCTGTTTCTCTTTCAGGTAACCAAAATAAACTAGTGGAGGACATAGAGCTGTTGGGAAGGAGACCAGCTGAGGATATTGCACAACCCTGGCTGACTGGAGTTCTTGATTCAGAAGCTTAAGGTGTGCTTTCTCTTGGAGGCTATACCTGCAGCTAAGATAGTCATTTGCCCATGAATCAGGTGAGAACCTGTCCTGGTACACCTTGGTCTATGGACACACATTTGCTGTTGTCCTGCAGGAAGAGTTTCAGATAGCTTTTTTTTTTTTCTGTGAGAGCTATGTGTTGCTTACTGTAGAATTAAGTGTCTGTACAGATTTACTAGGGAACACTATATAAGATAGCTTGTTTCAGAACAGAGTGTTTGGGACAGTACAGTGTTAATGCTGGGTTTATGTGCAAGTTGCTGTCAAGGGCAGAGCTGCCTTTCTGCTTCCAGACTATTTCTAGTGTTGTTTTGGCCTGACTTCGACATTTTTCAATCATAGTAGAAGCAATTTGGTCTCTGCAAATAGGGCTTTTTATGTTAAAATTTATTATTCTAATTAAGAAAACCCATGATATCCAAGATAATGTTCTGTGTTTGCAGCTGGGTGTCAGTTCCCCATTTATTAATGTCCATCAATTCTTCTCTATTGTGATGGTGTGGAGTTTGGATGAGGCCATAACATACCACTTTAAAATGATGAAAGAAATGTCTGCTAAGGCTAAATCCTTGCTTGTCTAAGGTAGTTTTGTGGTATGTGGGGGTATTTGCTGTTTTGGCCTTGAGCACAGTTTAATGAGCTGCTTCTTAAGTGAGCAGAGGGTTTTTCAAGCTTTGTTGCAGGAGCTCAGAGTTTTTCTTCATAATATGCTTGTGAGAGGATGGCAAGTGGAGTAAAGGTGTTGTGCCTTTTAATGTGGGACTTGTGTCTGCTGGTACTACAACCTGCTGAAAACCATTGTTCAGAATTGCCTCTTCCAGCAATTTCATTGTGAAACTCTCTGTATTTTTTATCTTTCTTGAAATCTCAGTTCCTTCAGATCCATTACTGCATGAGAATTGCAGCTTCAGATTTTGTCTCAGAGCTGTAGAACGAACGAAAAAAAAAAATTAGCATTCTGGTAAGGGGAGGCATCTCCCCTTCTCCACACTAAGAAAGCCTAAAAGATAAAAAAATAATCCATCCAGTACTTAAGGGGGTGTGTGTGTATTTTTTCTCCTTAAAAAGAAATGGCAGTTTTTGAGGCAAAGAACAGTAATATTAGAGAGCAATGGTCTGCAAAACAGAAACAATTCAGGTGCACTAGGGCATAGAACTGTGGAGAAAGCACAGAGAATGAGGGTAACATAGGATGCATTCACTCCACCATTTTTAAAAAATATTTTTGTTTGGTGTTTTTTATTGGTTTTTTTTTTGTTTTGTATTTGTTTTGTTACAGTGATTCATGCATATATTTTATGTAGGTGGCATCGCAGCAGGTAAATGAAGTTGGGTCTTGTTACTCTGTTGTTGCTGCGTTAGGTGCAAATCCGTGTTGCGTTCCTTTTAAACCTGTGTTGAAGTAAGAGGACCTTAAAAAAAAAAAAATGATGCAGGCGTACCTGCACGCTGTTTACTGCTGGTCAGTAAACCCCGGGGAGAGGTGTTTCATCATCTGCTGGCTGCGAGTTTAAAAACCAACAAATCCCTCCCCTGCGGAGATAAAGCCCTTGTGTGAACAGTTCATTATCATAGTCTCTGTTTTGCTCCCAAGTTCTTTCCTTCAGAGAGTCACCTGTTTAACAGCCTTTCTTGTGGGAAGGGCCTGGGGCAGATCGCGGGGTGTTTATGGGCTGTGCGAGCCGGCGGCCGGGAGGGGTGGGCAGGGTCTGTGTGTGAGTGTTGTCGCTCGGCGTGTCGCTGACCATCCCGCTGACCATCCTTTCCGCCTGTTGGAGCGGGATGCCACGGGAGGTGGCTGTGTGGCATCCCACCTCCGTGCTGAGAGCAGCCGCTTCGTGAGGCGGTGGGATGGCAGCTTTTGGTTTCCTGCGCTATCTGCTACCTCCCGTGTGGCTGGGATTTGCGGTCGGGGCGGGGGGGAAATAATCATGGCCTTTTACACAGACAAAAACGAAAAGTGTTTGTGTGCTTGACCTGCGTTTCGGTGGTGTCTGGCAGCTCATATTTTCAGGTAGTGCTTTGATGTGTATTTTCAGAGCGGCTGTGACACTGTGAATGAAGGACAGTGACTGACCTAAATTTTGGTAAAAGGAAAAGAAAAACAAAAAACAACCCAGGCAGGCAATTTCATCAAGTGCCAGAAGAAATAGATGATAGACTAGCAAACGATGGGTTTTTAATCTTTAAAACTGTACAGCTCTCATTTCCCTCAACGTGGTTTCAAGTTGTTTCCCCCCCCATCCCCCACTGTAAATGATAAACATTTCCAAGGAGGGGGGCAATCATTTCTACATTGCAGAAGGTGCCAAGACACATTGGTACTTACACGAAGAGTGACTGTTTCATCCCCTTTTTTCTTTTTTCTCTGTCTTCTACCTGTCTGACGTAATGAAGGCTGTTTGTACAGAGGCAGCCTTTTAATTGCACTGTCTTCTAGAGCCATGGACTGGGTAAAAGTTTATAACCCTTTAACAGCAGTTGGTAGTGGATATGTGTCCGATGCTGAAGAGAAGCCTCTTTGCATAGAGTCATAGAATCATTTAGGTCGGAAAAGGAGTATAAGATTGAGTTCAGCCATAAACCCAGCACTTCTATGTCCACCACTAGACCATGTCCTTAAGAGCCATGTCTACACCTTTTTTTTTAATACCTCAAGGGATGGTGGCTCCTCCACTTCCCTAGGCATCCTGTTCTAATGGTTGACAACCTTTTAGTGAAGAAATTTTTTCAAATATCCAATCTAAACCTCCACTGGTGCAACTTGAGACCATTTCCTATCCTCCTATCACATCTTACCTGGGAGAAGAGACCAACCCCCACCTCACTACAACCTCCTTTCAGGTAGTTGTAGAGAGCAAGGTCTCCCCTGAGCCTCCTTTTCTCCAGGCTAAACAACCCCAGTGTCTTAGCTGCCCCTCATAGGACTTAGTCTCTAGCTCCTTTTGCCAGCTTTGCTGCCCTTCTCTGGACTCAGTCCAGCACCTCAATGTCTTGTAGTGCGGAGCCCAGAGCTGGACGCCTCACTCGAGGTGTGGCCTCACCTGTGCCAAGTAGAGGGGTCTGAGCTCTGTCCTTGTTCTGCTGCTGGCCATACTATTTCTGATACAGGCCATGATGCCATTGGCCTTCTTGGCCACCTGGACTCACTGCTGGCTTATGTTCAGTAGCTGTAGACCAGCACCTCGGTCTTTTTCCACCGGGCAGCTTTCCAGCCAGTCTTCCCCAGCCTGTAGCATTGCATGGGATTGTTGTGAGTCAAGTTCAGTTCCTGGCACTTACTCTGGTTGAACCTCATACAACTGGCCTCGCCCTATCAATCCAGCTTGTCCAAATTGTAGGTATGTTGGCAGCAAATAGGAGGAAAATGCTCTTTCACCTTTTTCCAACTTAGTCTGTTGTCTATTTTCTGAGATTTCTCTGTTAAGTAGTGTTGCAAAGTCCTGTCTTCCCAGGGAAAAGCGGTAGCTGATTTCTCCCTTCTCCCTGACCAAATGTCTGTGATTTCACTATTGCAGTCCATCCAATGCTCAGGTAAAGGTCATGCCAGAATAGCTTCCCCTCAGCCTCGCATCGGTTGAACTTGGATGAAGGTGACTTCATTTTCTGTATCTCTTACGTGCCTCCAAACTGTGTGCCGAGTTTTGGGCTTCATGCTCATCTGTGAGCTGAATTCTCACTTCCATCTTCAGCTTGTGAGACTGCAGATTTGTACCACCAGTGGCTACTCCTTCACAGGAAGTGATGCTTATAGGATGCAAACTCTAAAAGCAGATTTAATGTTGAAAGATATTTTCTAAATTATTTTGTTCCCTTATTTGCAAGAACCACATGGGCATTTAAGGCTCATCCTAGTCCACAGGAAATGAACTCCAGGTTGAATCCAAGGACATCTCATGGGAGCTCTGTCTCTGTGAAATGCTGGTGGAAAGTGAATGGTCTCTGTGGTGTTTTTTTGTTTTTTTTTTTTTTTTTTTTATTATAGCATGCACATTCAAGTCCCTGTTTTAAAAAGAGGGAATGTTTTTGTCATGCCTATTTAAGTGCTCCAAACTTCCTTTTTGTCTGAAAGCAGAAAAAGAAGCTTCTCTTGGGTGTAACAGCACTTTTTTTGCTGCGCATCCCTGTGACATCCAGTGTGGTACATGAGTGTGCAAGCATGTACAGAGCCTGCATGGCTCCTTAGAGGGATTCCATTCATCTCCTTTTCTGTTGCTGTCACCTCTTAGTTCTTCTGCCTTTGTAGGTTTTGCTTAATATTTGGTATTTCAGGTCAGGAACCATGCCTTTTAATCAGGCTGCAAATCACTTGGTACCTTTTGAGAGCAGCGTAATAGTGATTTGCTGTCAACCTCTCAAAGCAGCAAAGAAAGTTAAATTCTTACTAGAACAAAGGGTGATCACCTTTTGATGAATAAACTCACAGGCAGTTAACATAGTAACTATAATGTCTCCAGACATCTGTCCTCTCCCTTTTGCCAGCTCTCCATATGGCATAGAGTTTGTAGGAAGAGAGAGTAAAAAGGAAATCCCCCATGAAATGTGTTGCCGTGTTTCACGGGACCATTCCCTACCCAGCCACCGCCATGATCCAGCCCCCGTTCATGTGGAATAAGGTGGTGCTTCTCCATAATCAAAATTCTGCAGGGTCTTAGAGTCCAGAAGGCACCTGCTGTCACAGCAGCACCCTGTGGAATGATCTGTGAGAGATAAAACCAGTCGTGAACACAACTGTGTTGTAAGGAAGATTTTGCCACTCATAGAGGGAGAATGTGTTGTACTGGCCAGTTAGGGTCTTCTGGTAATGTGTGCTTGTTTTGGCTGGGGTAAATTTCTCCACAGTAGCTGGGACATTGTTTGAGATTTGTTCTGGAACAGTGTCGACAATTCAGGGGTGTTTTGGTCACAGTTGCTTGCACCGTGTCAAGGTCTTTTCTGCTTCTCATCCCACCCCACCAGTGAGGGTGCTGGGGGTGCACAAGAAGTTGTGAGGGGACACAACTGGGACAGCTGACCCCACCTAACACAAGGGATATTCTGTACCCTATGGTGTCATGCTTAGCGTATAGAGCTGGGGGAAATAAAAAGAAAGGGGAGACTTGTTCAGAGTGATGGTGTTTGTCTTCCCAAGTAACTATTGTGCATGATGAAGCCCTGCTTTCCTGGAGATGGCTCGCCCATGGGAAGGAGCGAATTAATTCCTTCTTTGGCTTTGCTTGTGTGCACAGCTTTTGCTTTGCCTATTCAAGTGTCTTTTATCTCAACCCAAGAGTTTTCTCACTTGTACCCTTCTGATTCTCTCCCCCATCCCACTGGGGGGAAGTGAATGAGTGGCTGTGTGGGGCTTGGTTGCCATCTGGGTTTAAACCATGACACTATGAAGATAACTGTTCTCATGCAGAGAGGGCACTGGGGATATTTATCAAGGAATTTTCCTTTAAGCTTTTGAGCTTAGCCAGATAGTCCAAAGAGTGATATGGGACGTGCTGTGCCTCAAACCCACTGCATCTGCACTAGGGAAAAAAGTTTTGAAAGTGGCTTTTGCTTTAAATTCCCATATTCTTGGTACACGGGAGGAAGGATGTTTAAAGAATTCTAGAAAGAAAGCATATAGGCAGTTCATGGGATGGAAATGGAGGGAGAAGAGAAACAAAAGGTTGCTTATTTTTTTATTTTTAGTCATTAGCATAGAAGAGAGGTGCTCTTCTAGAAGACCTGTGCTCTTGCTTGGGTGATTTTTGTCTAGGTTTTTCAGGGTGTGATGGCAAAAACTATTCAGAATCCATTTGCTTCCATGTTACTGACTTGCAAAAAATGTGCAAGTTTTTGCATATGTGACTTTCTGCTCCCATTTCCTTTCATCCTGACAGCAAAGAGATTGTTAGATTGTCTCATAAATGGTTCCAGGAGAACTTGGTCAGAAGGATTTTCTGAGCTCTTGAGGATTAGGGAGTGGGATATAAACATCTGCTTTTGTGAATTGGCTTCATCACCATCTCGTGGCAGCAAGTCCCTTGACTTAGGACAGGGGAAACTTGATGATGTTTTTATTTATTGCTTTTTAACACTGCTGGATGACCCTTGGTTTCATCTGGAGGAACCCAGGCTACCCAAATCACTTTAGGCACTGTGATGAGCCCCTTCGCTGGTGCTTGGGAAGAGTTGTCTAAGTGACGTATTTCCATCACACACAGAATGTACAGATGCAGAGCATGTCTAGTTGGTCCTGCTTTGGGAAGCCAAGTTTTGTAGAAGCAAGGAGACTTCTCGCTAGCATGGACTGTGTTCCCCCTTTTGAGGCTGTAAAACTGCTGTTAAATTAGTGCCAACTACTAAGTCAAGAGGTAGCGGAGGCTTAGCAGGCAACTCTGTATTTGTGGCCCTAAATGATGTGTTGGTTTTGTACTGACTTTTACAACATTGAAAAGAAGGTATTGACATGCTGGTAAGGAAATTAAAGCTCTGGGGGATGGGATGGAGGAGAAGCAAGGGAGCATAAGAGTAGACTTAGGGGCAGGAAAAGGGAAAAAAATGACTGCTGGCTGCATTGTCACTGTGCTTTGACCCAAAGTTTCTCTAGGTCCAAACCTCTGGAGGCCTTTCATATGTCTTTGAAAAGGTCAGCAGTATTATAGGTCAAAATCCAGAAGATTGCTTTATTCAACTGGGAGGGGGAAGTATTTGATCATGAGACTTTGAGCACAGGTCATTAGTGCAGAGAGGGGATAAAATAAATCAGGGGAGCCATTAACACAACAGTGATGAAAATCTATCATAGTGGTGCCATAATTGGTACCTCGGATGAGTGAGAAGTGAAATACTCCAAGCTAGTTGTATTAAGTGTTCATTTCTGAGAGGCTGACAAAGATTTATGGCTTCTTTTCTGTAAGTCCCATTTAGTCTCTGTAGCACTACATCTTTTACTGATGCACATGAGAAACAGTTACTGTTAATGACTGGACCATTTCTCTGAAGGGTATGTTTAAAATCTGATTATTCTGGAGGAGAGCGTCGTAGACCTTGGGCTACCTTTTGCATAGGCTGTGTTGTTTTTAGGGTACTTCTGTAGGTGTTGTTTGGCTATTTAAATGCAGTCTGCCCTCTTTACCTGGTGAAGGACATCAGCCATGTTCTCACCACACTTTTTGGCCTGCTGGGGCATACTGGGGCTCTTGGATGGCTTCGAGGCATTCAATCTCAGATAAAGAATCTCCTGCAAACCATTATTCCTGTCTGCCTGGCCTAAAAGCTGTGTTAGCAATTTTTAATGGCCTCTTGGTAAAGCTGTTAGGTCCTGGATTGGGGTTAGAAAGCAGCATTAGGGACTCGTGTCTCCTCTTCTGGGTGGCTGGGAGCCTCAGCCCTAGGGTCACCATGGGGTCTGAGCTGCAGGGTGTGGGGAGAGGGGAATAGTTCCTTGAGGGTGATCAGAGGGAGGTTTTGGGGTCAGGAGTGGCCACAGGTCCAAGGGACCCTTGTGGTGGAGGCTGTGGGGTAGGACCCACCCCACCTGGGAGTGGTGGGCCCTAAAGAGAAGGTCCCAGTGTCCAGAGGTGGTGATACCCCCCACCATTAGGGGAGGAAGCAGGGGCAGTGACCAGGCAGGGCTTCCCCTGAAATGCTACTGGGAAGCTGGGAGGGACCCATGCCATCCCTTGCTACCCCTGCTGCTTCAGACAAAACTCCTGAATCTCTAACTTGTTAAAAAAAAAAATCCATCTGGAGGTCTTTGACATGAGGTCTTCTCCCCAGCACTCTGTGGGGATGCAGTCTGCCATAGGAAAGCACTAGCAAGGTCCTTCCATGTTCCAGGCCTTTTAAGAAAGAATAATTTTAAATAATTAAAAAAATTAAAAACTTAAAAACTATTAAAATTTTTTTATGATAAACCATCTAAATGCAACATATACATGTGCAACTTGCGTGTACTTTTCAGAAGAAGTATGCTTTATCTGTTGGTACTTGCTGCTGCTGTGGTCTTTGAACTCGTAATCTTCCTAAACATCTCCTGACCCTCCGAGCTGTCGAGTTGGTATTTATTGTTTTAGGGATGTGTTTATCCCCCAGCTCTTTTCTAATCCTGCCCTGGTTTTCACCCTGAGACCAGGGGAGCAGGGGGGGAGGGATAGGAAGGTGTGTCCCTAGAAGCCTTTCACCTGGCTGGAAAGGAAGGCTGGGACATGAGTCTCCAGTGATTGACGGGCTTATCTGTCTCTGGATGCACATTAAAATAAGCCCAGGCATTAATTTTGCCTGGTTTTGTCCCCGGTTAGCAATGTGCTTTGTCTGCACTCCTGTGTGCTCGGCAGGAGCAGCTTTCAGTCAGGCAGTGTATGTCATGAACCCATCCAGGTAGCTGTGCTGAGGTGCCTGACATATTCATAACTAGGTGTTCAGCCTGATATATCCACAGTAGGATAATTTAGAAAAACAGTTTTTATGCTTAAAGTATTTTGACAAACATGTAATGCAGAACACGCAAGGGGTTTTGTAGCTATTGTGACTTCACGTTTTTGGAAAGTATTAATTAGGAGTTTCAGTCTGCAGTTTTACATTTTGCAAGGTGATAGAAATGTTTCAGAAGGTGAAGAAAAGAGTGTGGAAGTATAGCTCCACAGGATCGATAGGCTCACGTTGCTGCTCATTTGGATAGTGGCTTACCAATATTGCCCCTGAACAGTATTGATTTAGTTTTCTCACTGTTCCTGCAGCTTTGCTTTACACCACGGAGATACAAGTTGCGTGTTTGCAGTTCACAGTGATGGCTCATGAAGGCTGCCTTTGAAATTTCTAACCTTACAGACACAAGTATTGGCTTTGTGAAGATGAGCTCTGGCTTTGCTGGTTGTCCCTGTAATTGTTTCTTTCCTGCCTGTATTAACCATGTGGTGGTGTTCCTGAGCATTTCTCTTTGTCCCTTTTCTTATCATGAGAAAAAACCTTCCAGACACTGTTTGGTTAAAAAGATAGAGGAACATGTTTTAAGGGTTGGGGCTTTCTGCATTTCATAAGAACTTTGCTAATTTAAATTACAGTGAGTAGATATAGAGATGCTGAAGGGCTATGAAGAAGGTTTAGTCCTGGTTCAGCCTTAAGTATGGACTACAAGGGTATTCCCTGAAACTATATACATGACAATAGCTTCATTAGATAGGGTGAACCAGTCTGACTGACATTTTCACTTCAACTGGATAAAATCCTGCTGCTGTCTGGAAGATTAGTATTCAAAAATGAATCAAAAGTGCTGGCTGTTTTTACAAGGGAAGGTGGTGTAAAGCTGCAGAGAGGAAGGCACAAGGAAGTCCTATGTATCAAAAGAACTATATCAACCATTCCAGGATTCACTCTTTTTCTTTTGAAAGACAACCCTGAGCTTTACTTCCAATTATTCCTGACGTGAGCTTTTTGGGTCTATAGTGTTTGCTTGGCCAGTGCTGCCGTTGCATGGTAGGGAAGACTGACACTGCCTCTCTAGTACCAGTCATTTGTAGATGAGAATAGCAAGGCCCAGATTAGGTCAGTGAAAGAACACTTCAGTCTCGAACCTCGCTTCTTTGAAAGCTAAACACTAGTGAATGTGTTTCAAGGCAGGTGGAAAACTAAAGTATGTAGAGGGAACTGAAATGCAATAGAGTCTTGCAGAGGAAAGTGCTTGAAGTGATTGTGGGGCACTCAAGGATGGCAATGCTGGAACATACTTCACTCTCTCACTTTTCTTACCTACTGCCTGCCTTTTTGCAGGAGTAATGCTGAAGCTGGCAGGTTGGACAAAAGAGCATGTTGCATTCATCCTTACTGCTGGTACTGGTGAGCTTGCCACTAGGGAGCAGATCCACTATTTGACAAGCTGTTTTGTTTTAGTTGTGGCTGACTTCTAATTACCTATAAAGAGAATTCTGGGGAGGTCTGTGTACTCAACTACTTTTGACTTACTAGCTCCCCTCAGTCTTGTCTTTACTTACAGTAATGAAGGGCTTGAACTCAGGCCAGTGTTTTTTGGGGGAAAAGGCAGTACGTTCTGGACTGAGCCCAGTGGGGTAGAGGTTATGGGTATTTAAGAGGTGGAGTGTATACAAGCGAAGTATATTTGGTAGCAGGAAAATGCTGACCTGAAAATATATGTGGATTTTGCACTGGAGGAGGATGGGGGAGAGAGGACTTGTCTTTTTGCTGAGGGAAGCGTAACAGAAATGACGGAAAATCAGACATCAGGGTCATGGAGAGCTTTCCTGCAGCAGCCTTCATTTTTCAGCAGAATGGTGGTTTCCTCCTGGTTCTCCTCTCAGCTCATAGTAGGCTGCCCAGTAGTCTGACCATTTCATGCAACAGTGATCTGAGTCATCATGTTGCACTTATCTTCTCCACTGAGTAGGGAGAAAATTGCTTTAAGTTACTGACAGTTTTGAGGAGGGGAAAAAAAATCCAGGGATGCTATTTTCTCCAGCAAATTGACTTTTTTTTAATCAAAATCATGTATCAGCCAGAATGTTTCAATACAATTGAAATCTTCTTTTAAGAGCACCTTAGTTTCTTAAAATGAAGTGCCATGGATTGAAACATTATCAGAAAAACTAATTTCTAACTGGGTAATAGGAAAAGCTAATTTAAAAAATATTAAAATTAATAATTATTTTCAGGAAAATGTGTAAAACTCCGAAAAAAATCAGAAAGACGTCATTTGGATCTGAAATAGTAGTGTAAGAGCAAATCTGTATCTTCTGTTGTCCTGAAGGAGAGCTTACATAGTTCTGATTCTCAAGGAAAAGATAAAGGCAACTTTTCCAGGATTTCCCTGATATGTGCAGGCTGGTTGAAAAGTTCCTGATATATCCCAGTTGTGTGAGCCAAGGACCTCAGGTGGCTGGTTAACCCAGGATGATTTCCTTGTCCCTGAGATGATTAACTCCTTCTTTGGGCTATGTGGCTTGTGAAGACTTCAGGCTTGTAAACCCACCTGATTTTCTTGTTACAATTGCTTGTGCATTTGCTGTAAGACAAACACATTTGGATTGAGTGTCTCAAAATGGGAAGTCTTTTAAAAGGAAGGGCAGTTTTAAAAAGGAAGGAAATTCCTAGAAGCTTCCCAACCTGACTGCCATGAAAAGGCATTTTTGTTTCCTGCTGTCAATATGGCACTGTGGCACCCAACAAAACTGTCATAGCTGAAGACTCAACCTCTGACATTAGGGGAATTCTTTGCCAGGCATTGCTCCTTCCCTCTTGGCTGTGACTGAAGCTGTGAGAAGGTGCTTGTTTGGGTCATCCATCCCCCTCTTCAGTCTACCAGTCTGAGCCCCACATTAGTTGTTTTAATTCCTAATATGGGAGGAAGAAATCATACATTAACTCTTTGATAAATTTCTGATAGCAAACTGTCCCACTTGGACTCTCCCTGGTCTCTCAGCCTAAGGCTGAAATCTACTGGCATTTATTGGTTTGGCTTTTTACAGTAGATTTTGAAGCATTTGGTGCTAAACTGTTCCTGGTGATTGCATCCAATTTAGGAATGCTATTTCTGTTTTCTTCCATAATGAGGCAGCCCTGGCTGGGACCTCAGTCTTTGGGCATGTGTATGATGTGCTGCTGAACTGTACTGGCTGAATTTGCACTGAATGTGAGCTTTGGGTAAAGCAGTGTTGCATTAAGCGGTCAGAAGGGACACTGATGCCAGGAAGCCACCTACCCTTTCTTGCTCTTAGAAAACACATTCAAGTCTTCCCTCCATATTTCTGTAACAGTCTAGACAAAGCTTGAATGGAAAAATTTTAGTTTGGAGAGAATTATTTTAGGTAATGTGTTTTTTCTTGATGGTAAGTTTGGATCAACGGAAGGTCTTGATCTTAGCAGAAATACAGTTCTCTTTCAATTCAGACACTGCCTCTTTGGGGTCTCTTTGCTTTGGAAGTGAAGCTTATGTAAATGTAAGGTAAGCAGGGAATGAAAGGATCTTAATGTTAGATTTTTAGCCATCAGTTGGCTCTGTTACGTTTGATAGATTTTCCCATCACAGGCAATCTGTGTTCTTGCTTGCTCAGATCCATGCTGATGCCAAGTACTAAACAATGACACTGTCTATCTTTCTGCACAATTTGCCAATTTTGGTTACTTTTGAAGCCTAGTGTTTCTGCTTTACCCTTGTGAATCATCCTTATAGGGAGAAGAAAATGAACAAAAGAGTGATTGCTTTAGCAAAATGTTTAGGGTTGATATCTCTGTCATTTATCCTCTTGTTTTATAAACTAGAGTACTTACTTCTCTTACAGTAAAGTAAGTCAAAGTAAAGATGTAGAAAAGAGTTGTTGTTTGTTGTTTATAGTGAATTGCCTTTCAGATAATCAAATTAAATACTTTAGTGCAGTTCCACTTCTAGCTATGACCTTAAATATCAAAGATTTTACTTGCTGCTTACTAGGCTTAGGGTGATGTTTTCCAAAGCTCTCTCTTGGTTGTACATCTTCCTACAGAAATCAGCAGAATTTTGCCACTGACCTCAGATGAGCTAGCATTAGAGCAGTGCTTTTGAAACCCTCTCCTGTAGAGGAATGAAAAATGAGTTCTTTCTTTCACAGGGAACATTTCAGGAGATAGCAAAATTCTTCTCCCTCCTCCCCCCAATTCATGTTGCATATCAAATATAGCTACATTTTGGTATTTACAGAGTCCCTTGCAAAATATCATAAAAGATAGGCCCATACATCTGATTAATTATCTTGCCTTATAGTTGCCAGAGGTGCTTAATTTCGTCTTTGGAATTGAATGTGACTTCTGCAATTAAATGTTACTCCTCGACTACTGAGGCATCTCACTTTTTACCTAGGTGGAAGCACTGCATTAAGAGCAAGATCAGAAGTGGACTTAAATACTTCATATGTACCATCACAAATAAACGTGTTACTTCACATTTTACAGCTATTACACTTAAGGTATATGGAACTGAGATTGTTTATTGTTACCTTAGAAATAATGGAAACCGAGTCATTAATTGCACGGTCTCTAGTGGTACAGCCACCCCATTTCAGTTGGGCTGTATTTGATGGCATGTGATTTTTACCAGATACCTGTGACTGAGTTACGTGTTTACAAGGTTCTCTTAATTATTTTAAATTCTACGTGTATCTGAAAGTGTAAAATGTTATAGAAGTTCATTGCTTCAGTTGGACAAACTACAAATGAGAGCACCATTGTTGAACACATTCACTCTAGTCCTGCAGTAGTTTATCGAAAAGATAAATTACAATCCCATAATTTCAGGAAGAGTCAAGTAGGAGTAGGTTTATTTGGGAGGAAAAAGGCACTGAGGAAGTTGCAGGGATTGATTTGGTGTTTCCCCATCCCCATTCTCTACACTACATCTGCACTGCATCATTTTCTAGGACTTCAGGTAACCTTCTGTGGCAAGAAATGCTTTAAGTTTTCCCATGGATCTTTCAGTGAATGTCACTGTGGAATAGGCCATTATTTACCTTGAGGCTTACAGAGGCAGGCACATCTTATACTGGCAAATTTCACAACAGGTGTGTTTTCTCTTTAGGCTGGTTGGTACTGATCCTCAGCCATGAGGCATGAAAAGAGAGCAAGTGTCTTGCATTCCTTACACAGCTGCCTAAGACAGTTCTCTTAAAAAGCACCTTCGTCCTGATTGTCTTCACAATTAATTTCTGCAAGAAAGCAATTAATTAATTAATTTTAGCCTTTCACCCACCCAAGAATTTTACTATTTAAAAACTTGATAGGACCCTTTAAAGAACACGTGTGCTCACTACTGGAGTAAGCTTTTCTTTTGTGAAACTTGCTTTGCTTTTGTAAAAAGCAAGGATTTTGCCTTTAAAAATACCTTTTGCAAGAGTTAGGGTGCCAGCCACTTTGGAGAAGACCTTGTTACCATGTATATCTTGATGATGCTAGGTTGTGATATGAGAGCTGAGGCTTCAGCTGGGAGCTCCTGGTGAAATTCCAGCCAGGTTTAAATGTTCTGTTTAGTAAAGGTCCCTCTTGTAGTTTCAGCTGGAAATATCTGGCCTTTGTTTCACTTCAGAAGGGGAGAGGAAAGTGTGTGTGATCTGTATTATATAAATATTTTATCCATCCAGAGTTCCTAGTATAAAATGTTTCCTTTGTAGTACCAAGAGAAGTGTTGGCTTTCAGCTGTACCGCAGCAGCCCTTTCAGTCGCTGTTGTGTGTCGTGTGTGGTGCTCTTCACTGGGAAGATCAAAGAAGTTACAGTCTGTCAGCTTGTGTTTGAGGGGGGACTGATGGCTTGGTGTGACATCAGAGCACCTTCGTACACAGCCGAGCCCTCAGGTTTTCACTGGACAAGGGCTTAGCAGCATTTGTTACAAGACTGGCTGTCATTCTGCCTTCCCAATTTGTGAATGCAGTGAGGTGCTGAGGATATTACCTCTTTTCCATAAGGTTTGATGGGAGATTTGCTATCTGGCTTGCTAATTGAGCTTTGGTGCAGAACTAGTAGCTTGGGAAGAGACTGGGCTCACTAAAGATCTCCAAAGTATTCTTTTGACCTAAAAGATCTCCAGGGTATTCCTTTGGAGAGGAACAAGGCTAAGGCAACTTCACATTTAGGGGTGGGGGCATGGAGAGGGGAAGGGTGTATTCATTAGAGATTGTACTGTGTGCAGTTGCTCTGAAGGGACGCTTCTGCAGGGGTAAGAAAGTGTTGAGTGTTTACCACTTGTTATCAAAGTGAGGTGGAAATAGTCCACTTACGAGTTGAAGCTTGATTTTAGAGTTGTAGGGCACCCATGGAAATTACCACCCCCTCTCTCTATATCTGTTCTCTGCAAAAGAGCATTTATCCTGACTATATAATATGAGATGGAAAGAGGAAAGACAAAAAAAACCTGTGTTTTACTGTGAGAATGCTCAGGATCTTTCATAAGTAGGCTTTGGGTGAGATGGTGACTTATGTTAGCAGAGTATAAATAATAACAAAACTATCTGTGCAGAAAATGAGTGTAATGATCTTTTTTTCCCCTCCTCTTCAAAGATCAAAGAGGTTCGACTCTTGATTAATGTGCAACAGAAGCCATTAATATGGTAAAATGTGGGAAAACAGCCTCTTCATTATTACTACACAGACACTTGCTTTAGGGAACTGCAAACACTTTTTGTTAGGTAATTTGGTCTACTGCTTTTTCTATTGTTTCTGTGTATCTATCTCACTGGAGAATACCACACCTAGAAATTTAGATGCACCCTTTATTCTTCCCTATGCGTATCCCTTGCTTTTTTCATGATAGAGAATACTGCTTCTGTGTTACTGTCTTGCTTTCCCAATCAGTGTATGCATGGGCTTTGCTTTGCTTGCTTGCTCTTTTTATACTTCATCAAGTGCTGTTTGTTTTTCTCCTAGCAACCCACTGGGCTGCTCTTTGGCTGTAGGTCTAGGAAGATTTTTTTTTTTTTTTTTAATTTGTGGGTATGAATGCTTAAGGTTCCCTGCTTGTGTTAAAAAATGAGGCAAAGTTTCTTACCTACTAATAGTCATTTTTGAGATACTCCCAAAAGAATAAATTTTAGCTAAGGTTTTTTCTAATACAGCGAGGTCAGGAGTGTTTCATAGATTTTACTTCAGTCCAGAGTCTTTCTTAATTTGCATAATTTGGTTGAATAATATAACCCTCCTAATATTTTCCAAGCCACTTAGACTTAGCTAATCACTTACACTTATCTTCAGCATAAACCTCATTGATTTTATTTCTCATTGAAAACATCAGTAGTAGCAAATACAATCCTATTGGCTCACAGTCTATTAGAAATAAAATTATATTAAATGTCTTGTAGGGTGTGAAGAGGTTAAGTCAAGGAGAGTCATCTGAGAAAGTCATCCTGGTGTGTAAAACATAAATCTGGTTTATATTTAAACTACATGTCACCACCAGCTAAAAATAGCACTGATCATTAAAAGCCAATTTGCTGCTAAACATTAGTAGACATTTATTATATCATAACAGGTCTGAATGACAATTAAATTTATCTTTTTCCTAGATAACTTGCTTTTAAAAATGTGTTAGCTGACTTTTGCCATTAATCTCATTTGCCAGTGATTTTGGTTCCGTTTGATAGTGTGTGTGTGTGCATGGAGTTGTGTGTATAGGTGGTCTCTTGTTGTTACTCTAAGTCTTTCAAGAGGAGTACATTTTAAATGGCAAAAGCAATTATCCTTGCTTACACTGCCTATTAATTTCCAATTCAGCACGGAAAGTGAAGGAAGTTACAGCTTTAGTGCAAAACCAAGCAATATCTGTTACCATCCATTTGAGAAGAGAATAGTAAGCAAGAGCAGAACAAAAATGCACTGGACACACATTTTACACATAGAAAATAGATTACAGCTTTGCTACTGTTTTCACTGTAATTCTCCAGTCAAGTGGTACCCTTTCCCTGTTTTATTACTGCATATAGCTGTATTTGTGAGTGTTTACTGGAGCTGGAGTAAGTCAAAGGCTCAGGAAGTCCAGCATTCTCAAAAGTACTGCTTTCTATGACAAATGCAGTTGTGATCCTGGTATTTTGGTTCATGTGGTGCTGTCTATCAGATCTCATGAAACAAGCCATCAAGGAGGGCAGGCTCTCTGCTTCAGCTCGGTAGGGCTCAGTTCTCTGTAGCTGTTGATGGCTTTAACTCTGCTATTTAACCTTCATAGCCAAGGAATTGTGGGGCCAACTGGGCTGTGAAAGAGTGTGCCACGAGGTGGACACAAGGCAGCCCTTTTCTCCTCTCCTGAATTGCAGGGCCCACAAAAAGTGCTCCACTCTCATCTCTGCAAGTAAGAAACTTCTCTGACATGTGCCACTTCTGGGGCACAAACAGCTTCAAAAGCCTGTGTACCATCCTCCTGTTCCTGGCTGATGCACGGAGGAAAGGACCCCACTCATATGGGCTTTGGGCTGCCTCCTGATGAGTGGCAGACAAAGGAGAAATGTCTCCTGCCTGCATTCCCCTGCACTTCCCAGGGAGAAATCCCATCCTCAAAACCCAATCTTGCTGTGATGGTGAATGGCACTAAACTCTTCTCTCCCTCTATCTGCAGCTGCTGCTTGATTTGGGGCAGTGTAAGTTAAATAGGTCCTTTTCTACCAGGAAGAGGAAAGGAAGAAAATCCAAGGTGGTATGAAGGAGACAGAGCAGGAAGGGAGAGACAGGAGGGATAAATGAATATTGAGAATGATTTTAAAGTCTGCACTCAGAGGTATTTAGGAGTATTCCTCCTTTGGTCCCAATATCACATTTCCCCTGTTTGAACTCTCATGGAGTTTCCTGTCATTTCCTTTGGCTAATTTTCTCCCTAAAGGCTGTCACTTGCTCAGGTTAAGGCAAGATTCAGTGTAGGATCTGTGCCATCACAATTACAGCCATGGTAAGACATTTGAATAAATAGGGCTGGTACGTGTGGGAGAGGTGATGCCTTAAAATACAAGCTCAGCTTATGGTAGTGAAGGGAAGTTAAAATAATGCTGACCCTGGTGATAAACTTGTCTGCATTTTCAGTGTATGCACCACATGTGTTTTATTTGTCACAGAAGAATTGCCAAAGGCTCTGTGGAATGCAAATAAGCATTACAAGAGTATTGTCAAATCCAGACTTTCAACACTGTGAACTGTTCACAGAAAAAAATATTTGAGATTTGATTAAAAGTCATGCGAATTTCAAATCAAATAAATATGTTACGTTTATTTTCCACCGGTTTACTAAGCCTCTGAGCTGTATTTGGGTCCTGTTTTTCAGCTTCTCTCTGTAAGGAGGAATTTACTTGAAAAGTAAGCTGAAATTCTCATTATTGCAAGGAGTTGCCACATACTGAGTTTTGCAATGAAATTGCAACTGTTGGCAATACTGTGAAGAGACCTTGCCTATGCATTATTTTCCTTCTATATAAAGATGTGCTGCAAACCAAAACATTTGAGAAAGATGGTGTATCATGTAGGTATAATGAAATTTCGAGAAGGATCTTAACACCTCCCCAGAAGTTTGTGGAATACTGTTGTAATAACTGCTGTATATGATAATGAAATAGGCTTGTTTCAGGTGGTCAGAAGTTTATGGTGCTATGCAGCTTGTGTGAAGAGCTGCATAGTTCTTCCCAAGACTTGTAGGTTTTTTTGCCCTGATGGGTTTGGAGTGGTAGAGGGACTGACTTGCTTCTTGCCAGTTGTGAGCTGCTTTAGCAGGTGGTGCTTAACCAGAGAGAGTACCAAGTTTTTTGTAATCAGTTTTCAGTTTGGTGCTGATCTGGGGTGGTAATTCAATACAAACATTGGCATATTTTACCACATCCTCATATGATACACTGCACCTTTTGAAATTTTGCATGTGTTATCATATATTTGCACACATGCAGGGACCTTGTGAATGGTGTACTTTCCTCTTAAATCTGGAATGAATTATATTGCCAAGGATAACCAGCAGGCACTTAAGGAAAGTCTGGAATGTTCAGTAGCTGTGATACTCAGATGTACAATTCATTACAATATTTCTAAGCTTCTAGACTGTATTTTCAAGACTCTTAATTTTTCTCTCTATTCCTTCCTCCATCTTCATTTGTGACGTCACAAGATATGTGAATAGCTTCGCTATTAGTTTGGTTATCATTTTCTCCTGAAATAGCTTTGATTCTGGATTGAATGGGAAAACCAACAAGCTGATAACTTAAGTTCCTCTTTGACCTTTGGAACAACACAAAAATCTCTGTTTCACGCACATAGGGAAAAAAAAAGCTACTACATTTGGCTGGTCTGTATTTGGGTGTGCCCTTATCAAAGGCTTGATTAATCTGAAATGAATTAACTCAGTTAACACTTGAGTTATTTTGCAGCAAATCCCGCAGAACGTCTAAAGAGCTCTTTGTCACTTTGAATTATAGCCTAAACAGGTGGTTGATGAGGCTTGGTTTGGACTGATAGTGATTCCTTACTGCCTTGGCCACTCCCCTCATGGAGGCGTAAGTAGCACTGCAGTGATACTGGAGAATCGAGGGTAAACACAAACTTATTAGGCTTTGCCGTCATTGTTTCTGGCTTTTAAGGTTTTAAAAATTACTTCTCAGAGTGCTGCATCAGCTGTAAATGAGGAGTAAAGGGCAGAATGGTCTTAGGCTTTCAAACAGTATGGATGAAATGAAAACTGTTAATATACAGGAATGGCACTTAAGTGAAATAGAGGTTAAAGTGCTTGTTTTAGACCTTGCTTGAAAGTAAGGCCTTAGAAATATTATGTCATTTTGTACATATGGGGTGAATGTGTTGAGGAGTTTCCTTCTGAGTTCACAGCCCCAACAGACATGAGAAAGAGCAGGAGCAGGGTCTGCAGTACAGGAAGACATAGATGTGAGCATGTTGAAACACAGGTTGGTGAGTCCTGTCTCTCTGTGAGAGAGCTCACTGCGTCTCTCACAAAGCCTTCTCACATCTGGCGAACTTCAAACCTTAAATAAAGAGCCAAAAGCTGTGGCTGCTGCTTTGTATTTTGAGGGGGAAAAAAAAAGCTTGTTTTTCTGAACTTGGTGAGAACTCTGGCTTTGTAAGTATTTGTGGAATAGTATGAACATTCTCCTGGGCTAATCGCAGACACGAATGAAAGTCTACAGACAATTCAGTTCGTGTCTCAGAAACACGTTCTTGACTTCGTGAAAATGCTCATGGAAAAATCTGTCCATAAATAACCATGTCCCGGTAGCAGTAACTTCAGTGAGTGGAAGTACATGCGGTTCCATTGAAATGCCAGGATTGCTGCCTGCTCCTGCCATGCTCACCTTGTGTTATATGGCTGGTAATGTCTGTGTGGCCTTATATGTGGCAGGTTGTGTTGCTGCCACTGCAAAATGACCAGGGAGCCACACCCTGAGCACCTAAGAGGGTAAAGGTGGAAGGAGTTTGGAGGGCCAAAACTTTTTTAGTGAAGTCTTTTTTTCTATTTTTTTTTTTCAGTAAAAATAAACAATAAAAATGTGTTTTACAAACAGCCAAATGTATTTCAGTAATTCTTTTGTTTAGACATTCATAATGAGAGTGGAAATAAATCTCAGTTTCTTACTTAAAGAAGTTTTCTAACATTAAATTGCAGTTAATTTAATTTTGCAGAGATTGCATGTTATAGTTTTTCGTACTGGGGTTATTTCTCTTCCCTCTCTGGGTTAAATTCTGAAAATGTTGCCTGGAATAAATTGTCTCAAGTAGCAGATGCTGAGAATGGGGGATTACATCCATGGTTCCAGCTTGGCCCATCAGCTTCAAGGAGTTTAATTACTTCCAACCTTTTCCTGTTGAAAATAGTGAATTTAATCAGTA
>JAYRBT010000139.1:17499044-17512953 GCA_036023395.1 Myiotriccus ornatus
CCAGCTTGGCCCATCAGCTTCAAGGAGTTTAATTACTTCCAACCTTTTCCTGTTGAAAATAGTGAATTTAATCAGTATTTGTTTGAAATATCACTTCTTTTTTTCTACTTGGTAGGTGACTTCTGCCAAAGGAGAAGATAAGTGCAGGAATCTATTGTATTAAGAAATATAAAGTAGTTCATGCATCACAGATTTGTTGAAGCTAGTTTTACTATGTGTGTTTTCAGGGGTAGGAATAAAATTGCTACGAGTGAAACTGGATAAGAGAAACAGGGCATTTCTATTGTGCTTTTGCTAATGAGCCCCGTTGTAAAACACTCTTGCCCCTCCTGTACCTCAATTACCTAGAAAATGCTGGATAGCTGAGGAACTGGTAACTTTTGCCAGGTGAGAAGGGTTGTGTCCAGCTTTGTGCAGGTGTAAATGCTCATGTTTGGAAGAAGACGGTAATTAAATGGATTTCTGACCGGTTTGGCTTGCGCTGCACTGAATTGTAGTTTGAATTCAACTTATCTGTTCACTCGCCACATGAACTGGTTTAATTTTCTTTTTCACCCTCCCTGTAGACTGTCGACAGATGAGCTCAGAAAATGCTCCATGTGCTGCTTGACATCAACTGCTGAAGAACAGACTTGGGTAGATGTTGAGTTTGTCAGTGTATCTATAATGCTCTTTTATGAACAACGCCTTGATGAATACTTCACTGCTCATCTCTTCACCACGAGGCCTTAGTTTCCTTTGGCTTTCTCCTGTTCTGTCAGTAACACTTTTAGTTGGATTTTTGGGAACTGCCAGCATGCAGTTCTGGTTTGGGTGATGCAAGGGATCAGACTGTGAAGGTGTCAGGGGCAGCCTTATGGGCATAAAGGTCAGTGAGCAGAAGAACTTTGTTTTAAATCAATGCAGGCTGCATCGTCTTTGTGGTTAAACTCCAAACCCCTTAGGTCAAGTGTAGCCCTTAAATTTTTCACTGTGATAGTGTATGCCTTTCTTGCATCAATAAATGTAACACTCTGCACTGAACAGTTCACAGATATGTGCTCTAGTTTCTCTCTTTGGCTGTACTTTACCTGGAGGTAATCCAAAGATGAAGTGAATTTTGTTTTGCTAGCCTCTTTCTGCATCTTATACTTCTGCTTGAGAGGGGTTGAGTGACCACTAAGGAAAAGGGTTGTTCCACTCATTTCCTATCTAGCTGTTCCCCTGCAGATAATCTGGTTTCACGAACACACTATGATTATTTGATTACATGAAATACAAGCCCACCCAGAATTTTGTAGCATTACAATGTATTTGGTTAATGTAGTGGTGCCCTGTGTTGTTAAACACAACTGGCATGTCTCCAGACACATTGTGTATTTGTTAATATATGTGCATGAGCTTAAGCCTAAGGGGTCGAAGTCTTTGTAGAATCAGGCTTAAGGGCAAGGTTGTGCCAGTCGGGGTGTGCAGACACCACCTGGCAGGCCACATCTCTGGTGTGTTCTCCTCTGGCAGGAAGGATGGTAGGGCAGAGAATACTGGACCAGATTTACAACTGGAGTAAATGGTGCATAATGCTTAGCAAGTCTTTTTGTCCCTTTTGCACAGGAGCTTTGTGACTCGATAATGTAGTTTCCAGTAGGATAAAATGTTTATTTGTTTTTCTGGTGGTTCCAAAACATTAATTCCCAAAAATTAGACTTTCCTTGGGCTTTGCAGAGGGCAAGTGAATCTTTTTTCTCATTTAGCCCCAGCCCATGAGATGATAGATAAAAAATTCATGAATTCTGTTTTGCAGGTATATAGAAACAGATAAATACAATTTTAAAGGCCACTGTGTAAATATTTAGTTACAATTATCCCTTCTCTGGGATAGGGAGCCTAATTAATTTGTGACTTTGTCAGTTTACACCCAAACCCCTTTTACTGCACCATAATGTTATCTCTTTCTAACAGACTTAGATTATTCAGAACTGATTCAGCTTAAACAAATAAAAATTAGAAAACAAACCCTTACTCCATCACTGCCTGACTGAGCTTTTGCTTTAGGGAAGTGCACCTGAGCTTGGATAGCTTTCACTCATCTCTGTATGCCTTTTCAAATTTTGTAGCACAAAAAGCTTCTTACTTTTAAAACTGTTGATGGGATACTGTAGAAAAAGTATGCATAAATAATGGTCAGTGGTGTAGTTTGTGTACTTGTAGCCTCCTAAAATATAAATGGAAAACTTGCTCACTGTTTAAAATGTACAGTTTAAAATATTCATGAGGCTTGTCCCCGTTTGAAAAACAGACTTTAAATATTATCAGTGACCATTTTGATTAGTCCCAGCTCAAGCAAAGTCTTAATTTCAGTGATGTCTATAAGGAAGCCTCTTGACTGCAGATTGACCCTGGGCTTTTTAGTCACCTCAGTTACAGAGATGAGAAAAAGAAACTAAATGCTACATTTGAGTGAACAAATTGCAGGGACAGACTGGGGAGGAGAGTAGAGTGGGAGCATAAAATCTTGGCAGTGAAAGATATATTTATTAAAAATACCTCAAAACAACTTCTTTATAGACTTTGGTTCTGAACAGTGTGGGGTTTGATTTAGTTGATCAGTAAAGATAGGAAGCAAAACAAAGGCCACTTTGTCATGCCAGACTTCCAGAAATATACCCACATCACAATGGCATGCAGCAGAGTTTTTTCATACTGCTTTTGGCTCAGACTGGGTTTTGGGTAAGAACAGAAATTGGCAAAAACAGCTTCTTTGCTCAGGGAAGAATAACTTCTGTTGGTCAGAGATTTTTTTTTTTCGAAAGGCTTTTAATTAGACCAGTGCTGTGAAGACTGCAGTCTAAGGAGTTCAAAACAGATACGTACAGTACTTTTCAATTCCTCATATTTCCTCATCATTTCAAAGTCAGCGGGGAGCTAAGTCTCAAACTGATGCCATAGTTTAACTCTTCATAGTTGTTTTTTTCCTGCCAAGTTTGAGTCACTGTGGCCATCTAGACCCTTCTTGAGAGATTAAAATGATGGAAAGCTGGAATACATTCTCAAGTTAAATGAGGGAATGTTTTTATTCAAGCATGGATTCGGATTTCCCCATGTTTTCCTGTAAGCGTGTGGGATGGACGAGACCATTATTTTTAATTCCATAATAAATAACTGCAGAGCTTGACTAGGAGTGAGTTCACTGGCAGTGACTAGAAAGTAGCTACTGAGAGAATAAGGGTGACTTTAGGCTCTGTTTGGGTTTAAAGCCTGGTCCAGATCCAGTGATTAAAAGCCACACCTGATGCCTCAAACAAAAAGGGGCTTATCATCAGTGGAAATGCTCCCAAACCGTATTACTAGTCCCACTGCCTGATATATCGTTGTCAGCCTCTGCAGCAGAGGAATGAAAGAAATGCAAAAAGGAGTGAAGCCTCTTAGCAGAATAATGCAGTGCCCAGGTACCTGGGGAAGAGCTGGGCTCAGCTTCTGCCTGAGTCATTCAGGACATATAGCAGATGTTTGCACAGATAACTTCTTGGCCAGCTAGTCTACCTGCATTACATACTGTGTGGGAGGCTAAAGAGAAAGCCTAGGATTGTTGTTTGGGTGTCTTATTCCTTACACTGGGACTGTCTGAGTTGGTGTGCTTGTGTCAGATACATTGAAAAAAGGTTTCTGTTTCAAGGGAAGGGGGAAGCAGGCCAGGGACTGCAGCTCTGAGTTGGATTTGCTCCTAAAGCACTGTGCTTCCCATGTGTGCTTACTGGAATGGCCTAGACTGAGTGATGAAGCAACCTGTCCTGTTGGTGGTTTGGTGACTATGCTCTTCCAAGAGCTTGCATTTATTCTTTGCTCCCTCCTCCCCTGTATTAGAAGTCCCGTGTACTTACACTAAGATGCAGTGTATATGGAATTGTTTTTTCTAGTCAGCTTTCAAGCCTGTGGACTGTCTGGACCTGTGGGCATTGTTCAAAACTATTTGAGAGAGGAAGCAGAGCATTGGCTATGCATAAACTGTCTCTCTGCACGGGGATAAGTTTTAATTCATATTTTATATAGGAATGTGCATGTATCTGAAGGGCCAGGAAGGGGAGAAGACACATTTGCCTTTTACAGCTGCTGGCAGCAATGAAACGCTGCATGACTTGATTGAAAACACCTATCTTATTGTTATACTAACTGCATTTTTTTCCTTTCTCATTTGTAGGTCTCAGACTCTGGATACTGGATGTGGGATTTTTTTTTTTATTACTATTATTTTTTATTGGTTTTTTTTCCCTTTTCGGATGTGAATTGAAGGCCAACAGTTGAAGTGTTGGAAGCAAGTACAGGAGGACTCTCACCTTTTTGTTTGAACCCTTGTTTGCTGGGATACTTTCAAGCCCTCCTTCACAGTCATGTGGTCATCACAGCTGCTGTTCTTCACAATGCTCTTAACACCGATTGCCCATGGTGAGTGAGAGATGGTGTAAATTTGCCTGTGGGAAGGGAAGAGAGAAGAGAAAATAGCAAGGATTTTGTCTGTCTTTTCCTAACGTTGTGGGTTTTTTTCCAGGATGTTGATTTCTCTTTCTCTGCTTCCACCTTAGGTATTTGAATTCCCAGGCTACATTATGACTAGTTAAGTACTGAAACAAAGAACTCTGACACATAAAGGTTTCTGTTACTGAGTTTAGCTGCTGCATTAAGATAGACTGTCTTCCTCCATGCCTAAGCCTGCTCTGTTGGCTGTGTGTCACTGGGACTTGTCTCTCCTGGCCTCTGCATGGAAATGAATTTCCCTTCTGTGAATACTGCTCAGTTAAGGGGCTGCATGTCCTGCTTTAGCCACAGCTCCAGGGTGGGATTTTACTCACCATCATGCTGGGCTGTGATTTCATGCATTGCAGTGGATATTTCTGTGCTGTGCTGAAGGACTAAGCCTCCCATAGGCTCAGGGACTCTGCACCAATAAGAACCACAACCAAGAGTGTTGCCTTAGCCTAGCACACTGTGTAACCCACCCAGCAGTGTGGAGAACCAACCACACTGCACAGCCAGGCTGCAGCTGGGAACTGCGGGAATAGCGTCAGGCACAGCTGCTCTGCTGTAGGGATGGATGAGCTTGTGGTGGGCTGACCCTGGCTAGATGCCAGGTGACCACTAAAGCTGTTCTATCGCTCCCCTCCTCAAGTTGGTCGGGGAGAAAATACAGTGAAAGGCTTGTTGGTCAGGATAAGGACAGGGAGAGATCCCCCAGCAATTACCATCAAAAGTAAAACAGACTCAACTTGGGGAAGAACTGATTTATTACCAATCAAATCAGAGTAGGTTAATGAGAAAATAATAACAAATCTTTAAAACACCTTCCTCCCACCCCTCCCTTCTTCCTGAACTGAACTTACTCCTCATGTGCAGGGGCACAGGGAAATGGGAGTTGTGTTCAGCTGATTACACCTTGTTTCTACTGCTTATTCTTCATCAGAGGGAGGACCCCGCGTGCTTTTCCCTTGCTCCAGCATGGGGTTCATCCCCAGGATCCCAAATCCTGCCAGCAAACCTGCTCCAGAGTGGGCTCCTCTCTCCTTGGGGTCACAGCATGGCCCAGTGTAGGCTCTCCATGGGGACATGGACTTCTCCACTGGCTGCAGGTGGATCTCTGCTCCGCTGTGGCCCTTCATGAGCTGCAGGGGGACAGGCTGCTTCGCTGTTGTCTTCACCATGGGCTGCAGAATCTCTGTTTTGTGCCTGGAGCACCTCCTCCCCCTCCCTCACTGACCTTGGTACCTGCAGAGCTGTTTCTCTCACATAGTAGCAACTTTTTCCCCATCTTAAATATGTTATCCCAGGGGTGCTACCACAGTTGCTGATGGACTTGGCCTTGACCAGTGGCAGGTTAATCCTGGAGCCAGCTGGCATTGCCTCTGTCAGA
The DNA here is from genome assembly GCA_036023395.1 of Myiotriccus ornatus. NCBI lineage: Eukaryota > Metazoa > Chordata > Aves > Passeriformes > Tyrannidae > Myiotriccus > Myiotriccus ornatus. The sequence goes on from JAYRBT010000139.1 coordinate 17,504,923, forward strand.
CATAGGAAAGCTTCAAGCAACTTCTCACAAAAGCCACCCTTGTAATTCCTACTCAGCCCCCTGAAACCTGGCTATGCAAACCCCATACAGAGCTCTAGGAGAAAAATTTGGTCTTTTTATTAACCAGGAAACTGTTAAGTGAAATCTGATACATGTAATTCTTTGAAGTAAGATTTTGAAGCCTGGGGTTGGGTTCTTTTTGTATGAGAAACCAAAATGTAAGCTCCAGAAGTAAGCTGCCAGGTTTCACGAGTGCTGAAACGTTCAGGAGTTCCTATTAGGGATGATGGTTACTAAATGCTCAGAGCAGAGCTTTAGAAAGTCTGGCTGCCTGATTTCCCAGGTGCCTAAGTGGAAAGTGAACTCCACCAAGGATCTCCTTTTAAGTACAGGTCAGTGGACGCGTGTTTGTAAATAACATGACTTCCTGTATGTAAGCTGTGGGCTTTTAAAATATTCATCAGGCTTTTTGTGCTTTACAAACTGATCCTTTGTGTGTGTGGTAAGACACTAGAGCAAAATTTTACGGCAAGAGAAGGTGATTAGAAAATGAAATATATGTAATTGGCAGAACATATCTATAGAGCACAACCTGTCTGCTTATATAACACCTTTGGGCACAAAGGTTATCTGTACTATGATTCTGAAAGTAAAACTCCTCACTGACTTGAAAATTAGAATGAATATTTAAACTGAGTTGACCAATTGGGGTGGAATAAAAGAGCCATTAGGAAAGGTGCTCTCCATTCCTCTCCAGGAAAGTTAAATGGCAAATGTTTTGTAAATCTTTATAATTAAGCAGTATTAACAATTAAAGCAATTAAGAATTTAAATATGCCTCTGGCAGTTCTGTTTTAAATTCTCAGTGCCACTGTAGCTGGAAAGTCCTGCCTGATAGTCACAGTAAATGAAAATGTCAGAAGTATCCTGGGAGCTGTATTATGCTACAGATGAGCAAATGCCAGAGATGCAGAAACTAGGTGCCTGGAAATATTTCTACCCTTTATGTTCCTCTACAGACTAAATGTAAAGGGTGTTTGCAGGGGTTGTTTTAGCAGTCAGTGGTGGTATCACACATGTAACCAACACACGTGTTACCTGATCCCTGCAAATTGCCGGTGAAAGTGCCATAGAGGCTCACAGCTGCCTTTCAACAGCGCAGAATGAAGACCTTTGGTCCGAGCTAAAGAACTTGTTCTGATTCTCCCTGTTTTGATTTCTAAGTGGCCAGGATGCAGCTTCCACCTCAGAACTTTGGGGGAAGCAGGTACTGAGAATTTGTCTGGTTGTTTGAAGGTGATGCATTCCTGTTCCTAAATGGGGGGAGAAGGTTTAGCTGTGTGATGTTCGATGAGTACGTTTGCTGTCAGCTACCACTGGGCAGTCAAACTCCTCCAGTCTTCTGTGTGGAAGGACATGCACATAAAACTCAGAGTTCCACTGGAGGTTGGATTGAACAGTCCAGTGGGCCTTCCAAGGCTTTGAAATCAGAGACTGAATATCTGATGCTTTCAGGTGCTTTCCCTTGTTGCCTCTCTCCCTGCAAGTGCCTGCAAGAGGCTGTCTAAGGTGAATGACAAGCTGGTATCAACGCAGAGTTTTTTTGCTAGCCTGAAGACAGCATATTTGTGTTTAAACAGATGCCACAGCCTCACCTTCCTTATAAAAATAGCCCAGTTAAGCCCTGCTTTTTTTTTTTGTTTGTTTTTATTTCCCGTTTTAGTAATTCCTTTTCACTGCATGCAGAAAGCATTCATAATTTACCAGGACTCGAAGCATTTGACTTCTCATTTCACAATTTGGAATGATTCCTGTCCTGTAGTGATTGCTACAGTTGATACAAACTACTTTTTCAAACTGACCTTGCTGCATCTCATTCTCTTTTTGAGTTTCCTTACACAGCCTCTTCATCTGTACTGGTAGCTGCATTATAGAGAGATTTCTTAGACCAGTGATCTCATAAATTGGAGAGGTGGTGATGTTGTTTTGGTGGTTTCTTTTTTTGAAGGGGCTTGGTTTTTTATTTTATTTTAGCTATCTCATTTCTTGGACTATATTGTGTGTGCGATGTGGCTGTGATGACAGGTGTGGAGTCAAAGGGTGTATACTTCAGTGATCTGCAAGATGAAAAGTAATCTTCCAGAATACTGCCCTGGTACAATGTCATCTTGTTGATAAGCTGTAGAAATCATAAAAGGGGAAAAAGTCATGAGCTCCTGCAGTTCCTCAGTGATGATGTTAATCTGCTGTATCCTAAATGCACAGGCACGGCAATGTGTAGTGTTTTGCTCAGACTGCTTTGGATCATAGCTCACAAAAATTTTAAACCGTGTGAAATACTTGCGATGATAGCAGATTTGAGTAGTGGATGCTTTCTTTAGTGTTGCCCTTGACTTGAATGGAAAACAGCTTACAACTTGCATATTTGACACAACCTGGAGGAGTGTGGAAGTCCCCCAAAAGCTATCCTCTCTTCTAAGCTACAGCAAAGCCTGTAAATCCATCTGTTCCATAAAACCAAACACATTATACAAAATCAGAGAATTAGCCAAGATAGAAAGCAGCAATACCAGGGAATAAAATAAAACCATCAACAACAACAGCAAAAGCAAAGGCTTTTTTATCCTTTGCAAGGACTCTGCTATGGACAGGGCTTTTGTACCCCTGCCTTCTTTTTGCCCCTTTTGGAAGCTTTTCCCAAAGCGTCTGAAAGTCTGGACCTTCAGAGTGCTCCTTGACTTATTTTGCCCCCATGTACACCTGAGCAAACTGATCCCCTTTCCCTGTAGCAAGTAGATTTCCAAGAGGCGTTTTCTGGAATGAGCAGCTGTTCTCATCTTCCTCAGCCTTCCTCCCCTTGACCCCAAACAAAGCAGATTTCTCTTTACCCACAAATGAACACTGTCAAAGTTCACTTGAAATGGGGTGGACGTGACAGGCAGCAGCTCAGTTTGCAAGCCTGGGGAGATGTACACCTGCTCTGTCACATTGCTGTTATGCTTATGTGTGACTGAGAGTTGAGATTTAAGACTTCCAGACTGCTGGACAAAAATAATAATAGAAATAAAAGGATTCAGCACTGCATGCTGTTAAGAGCAGGATGGGAAGGATACCACAGTGATTGCTGGGGGCTGAAATTTTGCATGTCTCCAAACAAGTAACTTATTTTAGGCTCTGGAAAAGAGCTGAAGGCCTGTTGTATGCAGAGATCTTTATCGTCCTATCAGATTGCTTTATTATTATTCATTTGAAAATCATTTTTTTAAGGATTGTGTTGTGTGCATGATTTCACAGTAGGCAATGAAGAATGAGTTTTTTGTTGTTACTCTACTTCTTCTAATAGTATAATCAAAAAAATAACAACCACTTATTACTCTGACTAAAGCAATAAGCCAAATTGCCCGGTTTCTGTTGGAGATTGTTATAAATGCCATAAAATCAACAGGCATTGCAATCTACTTCTTTGCTCTGCTGCTAAACTCTTGACTTGTTGTTGTATCATGAGAGTGAGCTTTCAGCATTTTGATTCCTTCTTGAGCAAAGTGTGGTGTTGGTTGCTGTGCTTAGTTCTTCCTGGTCTTGCAGCTGCTTAGAACTTTTCAAGTTTTAAGTTAAAAAAAACATTTGTTAATGGTTTGCACACTGTTCACCCCTGATAATCCATGGCTTAGTTAGTCATTGTTGTGACTACTTAAATTTCTTAGTCTTTTTCTTGATGTACAATGTGATTTTTGGGTTAGAAGCACACACACTTGGCCAAAGCTAAGCCAAACTGAAGTCAGAACAAGTTAAGCAGTAATGTAAACAAAACCTGGCTGAAATTACAGGACAAATAATAGGTATCCTGGTTTAAGCCTAGCTGGTAACTATGCACCGTACAGATGTTTGCTTACTTCCCTTCAGCTTTGTGTGTGAATATGATTCTGTATTTTCATACTGAATCCACAGCACAGTATGAACTACTAAGAAAAAATTAGCTCTATTCCAGCCCAAACCAGGACAATCTGACATTAAAGAAGTTTTGCTATTGCAGCTAGGACAGGCTAAGTGAAAAGTTGTCTGATCCTAGGGAAAGTTGCAGGTTCTGTAAGAGTTTTTAAATGACTTTTGGGGATACAGCTAAGTTTAAGCTAAAATAGGTTTTAGTTCAGACGAAGCCTGACAAGTCCTGGAGCCTGGTATTGTTATGAAGCTTAAGGCCTAGTGCTGATACTTGGCAGCACCAAACTGGCAGGACTACAGATGCTGCTGGCCCAATTCTAAACTTCCAAAAAAGATTAGTTGTCTCTGAGAATTTATTTATGGCGACTTGTGGCATAGCTGTAAAGTGACCTTCCTGCATTTAGGGACAGATGCCATCTTGTCTCTCTGTATGAGAATTAGTTTGAGATGGGGCTGAACTAATTTATCACTTGCAGAGTAGGAAATGAAATTTGAAGTCCTTTCAAGTCATTGTAGCTGCAAGGAAGGAGAGCCTCGTGTGCTGTGCTGTTCTCGCCCTCTGAGCTTCTGCACCATCTTTGCAATGCTTCTGGGAGACAACCGTGATGAGGGGCTGCATCTTTGTGAAAAGATGGTACTCCAAGGTCAGGCTGAGCTCTCCAGGCATTAGCAGGTCCAGATGCTGAGCCAGTTTCTGTGAGAACATTGGAAATATTTATTACTGAACAGCATTGGTAGTTGCCTGGTGACAATGATTCTGTTAAAGCAAGCAGCATTATCTATCTTGAGGGAATATATGATGCTAGCAAGCTGGTCCTCGGTGACAGAGTGCTGTTTAATGTGAGCTGAACATATGCCTCACTACTATTTTAATACAGTGGAAATACTGTCACTGCTTAGAATACATACTGTGTTTCTTTTATACTTGTACAAGTGTTATGTTAGCTAGTGAATGGTGGATAATTGCCTTTTACTACAATACTCTTTATATAGTCACAATGAAATACAAGATACATGTTTTATTAGTTGTGAAATAGCCAAGTTGACTTCCAGGCTTCTGCCTAACTTCAGTGTTTTAAAGATTAATCATCCTTGAAATATTTATAATGTTTGCTATTCTTGGCAATTTGTATTACCTGCAGCCGTGCCACCTTTTCTGTAGTGGAACAAGTGAATCGAGGAAGGCTTTTCCTGATAAAAGGGGGTGGCTGTTCTGTGAGTATACTGTAGTGCTTTTCATTAGCAGCGATATACTAAAATTGGGAGTATTAAGTTCCCCTCTGATGACAGACCAATCTATAAGCTGATAGAAGGTGAAATTCAACCTTACTAAGACTATACGCTATTTGATTCTTGCTTAAGCCATTGTGCAGCACAGAGGTCTGTGTGTGGACCCACCTCTTTCACGTCTAAATTTCACGCTAAATAAGGAGGGAGATTTTAAGGTGATTTTCTGGTAACGTTAGTTGGTTGGGTTTTTTTGGTTTTTTTTTCCTTTGGTTGTTGTCAAGTGTCTGCTCATAGCATCTTCCTGCTATAGAGGGGAAACAAGATCTGTTGCCCTCAGTGGTCCATATTGGGACTAGTCCTATTTAATGTCTTCATTAGTGGCATAGACAAAGGGATCAAGTGCAGTCTCAACAAGTTGGTCGGTGACACCAAGCTGTGTGAAGCTTTGACATGCCTGAAGGATGGAATGTCATCCAGATGGACCTTGACAAGCACGAGAAGAGGGGCCACAGGAACATCCTGAGGTTCCACAAAGTCAGATGCAAGGTGCTCCCCCTGGGTCAGGGCAATCGCAAGCACGAAGACAGGCTGTATGGAGAATAGATTGAGAGCCGCCCTGTTGGTGTTGGTGGATTAGAGGCTGGATGTTATCCGGCAACGTGCGCTTGCAGGCCAGGAAGGCAGTCGTATCCTGGGCTGCACCAACAGCAATGTGGGCAGCAGGTCAGGGGAGGTGATTCTGCCACTCTATTCTGCTCTGATGAGACCTGGAGTATTGCATCCATCCCCATCTGGGGCCCTCAACACAAGAAGGACATGGACCTGTCTGAGTGAGTCCAGAGGATGGCCATGGACATGATCCGAGGGCTGGAGCACCTCTCCTGCAAAGGCAGGCTGAGAGAGCTGGAGTTACTTAGTATGGAGAAGGCTCCAGAGAGTTCTTCTAGCAGCCTTCTAGTACCTAAAGGAGGCCTTCAAGAAAGCTGCAGAGGGACTTTGGACAAAGCCATGTAGTGATGAGACAAGGGATAATGGCATTAAATTGGAAGAGTGTAGGGTAAGGTTAAATATTAAGAAGAAACTCTTCACTGTGAGGGCGGTGAGGCACAGGAACAGGTTGCCCAGAGAAGCTGTAGATGCCCCATCCCTGAAAGTGCTCAACGCCAGGTTTTATGGGGCTTTGAGCAGCCTGGTCTAGTGGAAGGTGTCCCTGCCCCTGGCAGGGGGGTTGGAGCTAGATAATCTTTTAGGTCCCTTCCAACCCCTACCCATTTGATAATTCTTTATATGTACATTGTACAGCAGCAGGGCACGTGGATCTCCTTTTGAACTACAGCAGTAGAAAATGTTCTTGCTCTCAGAGCAGTAGGGGGAAGTTGTTACCTTTCAGGCCTGTGACCTCTTATGCTTCTTTCATTTGTAACCATTTCCTGACAAGAGTGATTCCTGATCTCTAGTGACTAACTCTGAGTTTAAGTGTTAGTTAAGCCATAAGATGTGACAGCATGTGAATTATTGTGTAGTAATTCCCACCCAGCACATTCAGACACAAAAGACTGAAGGCCAAATGGCCTCTGTGCAGTCAGGTGTGAATTATTGTACCATAATTTAATTCCCATTATATTTTACTGTGATTATAAAAATGTTTTTATTAGTGAACCTCTTTAAAAAAAAGTTAGTCTCTTAAAAACCAGAATTGAAAAGTGCAACTCAGAGCTTGTCACAAAGAGGAGCAAGTAGTTTTGGGCAATGAGGAGTTTTGTTGAATCCTGAAAAATTATTTTTGTGTAGTTATTAACTATGTAGGTAATGAATGGGTGTTGTGGTGCAGACATCTGCTGTCTAAAAAGCTGACCTAACTCTAACTACTCATTTTGTGTCAGCTGCCAAGCAGTTGCTAAGTCAGATGACTAGGTTTCTTTGTTTCTGACCTAGTCTTGATTTGATCTGGAAACCGTAGCTTCTAACCAGTCTCTTAAACCTTCCAATCTTCTTCCAGTTCAAGCTATAAAAATGCACGTCAAATATTCTTGTTATGACCGGCGCATTTGGTTTTGGTCCTAGTGAGTACTAAGCAAATGGACAAGACAGTTTGTTGGCAGCAGATTGAAAGAGCATCAGAGGGACCAAGCTGGTATGCCTGCTCTGCTGCATGTTGGGGAAAAATAAGCCAACCTGGAAACGGCTTGGGTGGTACTGGAGAGGATATTTCTTTCTCTCTGTCTTTCTACAAAGCTTTAATATTCTTCTTTTTTGTTGAAGACAAAAGTCGAAACTCATGCAGTTAAGGCACAACCCTCTTCCCAGTGAATTGTTTTTAAAGATATGAATGAAGAGCAGCCATGTGCTTGGGACACTGTTTGTTGTGATGACAGGATCTCTGAGGCAGTGCCTGGGCTTTCTCTTGGGATTCAGGAGGATGTTGAGTTTATTCATTGGCACTGATCCATTTGTGTTTCTTCTGCAGTAGTCCCTGTCTAGTAAGAACTGTTAGATAGCCCTGTTCCTGACTAGTCTTTGTCATAGCTAAGCACAGAATAAGTAAGGACTAGCTATTAAAAAAGCAGGTTCTTTCAAGGAACTTTCTCTGAATAAGTTTTACTCGTGGTCTCAGCAACTTTTAGCTCATCAGGATATTGATAGGGCCAGGGTCTCATTTCTCCTCTGGAGGATGTATCGGTTTTAAAAATATTATAGCATCCCAGTAAAAAACCACGATGATTTTCTGTGTAAGAAGTAAGTGTTTGTGATGCAATTACTGTGGTTTGGCATTAGATGTAAATAATAATAATAATGGCCAGTCTTCGCGAATGAAGAACCGGGGAAGGTCTTTACACCTTCCAGCCTGCGCATTGGATT
>JAYRBT010000139.1:17513053-17555605 GCA_036023395.1 Myiotriccus ornatus
GGGCTAACGGGCTCCATCTGCCCGGGGAGTGGCCCTGACCAGGAATCGAACCCGGGTCTCGGCAGTGACAGCGCCGCACCTTAACCACTAGACCACCAGGGGCTCCCAGATGTAAATACATCAAAAAAAAAAAAACAAACCACAGGAAACCCCAAACAAACAAAGATTAAAAAGCTTTCCTGACTTTTCCAAATAAACGTATCAGAATAATCTTTTTTATACGTCCTTTTGGAGTTAATAATCCCAAGGAACCAGGACTGAAAATTGTAGTGGATCAAAGCTGACTAATATGGATACAGTCATCCTTTAGCCAATACTCAGATGTACCACGGAGCACCAGGAATATTTTCACATCTGCAGCTGTCTATATGTGAGAAGACACCTTGTCCTGTGTCTTCCTGACATGCAAGATACTTCAAAGTGACTCCTGTGGGGGAAGCTGAGGTTGAACGAGGCTGGTGCAATAAAGAAAGAGGAGAAGAAGTGAGCAGCTTCCCTTTCCTTATCCTGATGAATAGTGGAGATAACTCCCCACCTATTCCCTCTTTGTTTTCACCTATTGCATAATTAAATCAGTGGAAAAATGGAGTCTTATTTGACTAATTGCTAATTCCACCTACTTTGTTGATGCTAAACTTCCAGCTAAAGCTTTTATGTGGTGAAGATGACAGAAAACTACCAGGGGTTGGAGTGATCCTGCTGTTCGGGGTTGAGTAAACGGGTTTGGTGGATGAGGTCATACATCTATTCCCCAATATGTGGAGGAGTGCAGTACCTGAAGACAGCTTCACAGACAAAGTAGCTGCACAATGCTAGGGCAGAGCCATCCTTTCCAGCACTGGCCAGGGTTTTTTTTAAGTGAGAAAGCTTGATGTGCCTATCCTTCCCATGCAGCTGTAGCACGTCTCTTCGGGATGTGAATATGCCCACAAGTGGATTGTTGCTTCTGTTTCTTTTCCTAATAACTTGAGCTAAGCTTAAACCATTGGAGTTGGATGGAAAAAAAACTACTTTTGAGGGTTTTCTGGCCCTGGTTCCCTCATATATTTAAGCTGGGCATTTTGAAGTAATTTAAGCTAAAATGAGAAAAGAGTGACAGTGAGGGAATGAATTATGGCCACCTTCATTCTTGCACCTCCTCCTCAGTTGCTGCTAACCTACTCCCACAAGATCTGGGCAGACCTGCTGTTTTCCTATTAGGAAGAGCATCCTTTGCCCGGTGAAAACAGCAAGAAGCTCTTTATTGCAAACGAAACTGCTGATTTCCTAGAAGAAATCTCTAACATCCATTTTATCAACTCCACAGTCATGTTAAATGAATCCTAGAGCCATCTGATGTTTATTAGCCCATGGCATATTCACTGTTGTTCAGTTGTTTCCTTTACTGATCATGACTTCATGAATTGGGGTATGTTTGGTAATGTGGTTTTATTTGAATTTGAAAAGCATTTCCTGCTGCTCAGTGAGCAACTCATCTGGGAAAGATGCTCTGGTAAGGGAAGAAACTAAAAGCATGTCGGAGAGTTTAGAAGATTTTCCTTACTTTGAATGTCCTTGATTTCATGAAACAGTGTTGTGCTGGGCAGCCTCCCTGAATATCCTTCCCAGTGCCTGGCAGGACCATCCCTGTTCTGTCATGATTCTGCTCCAAGCTGTGGGATGTGCAGTGGGTTTTTAGCCAACACCACACAGATGCTGCAATCTGCCCACTGTAGAGAGTGTAGGCCTAGACTGGTTTTAGTTTTTGTTACAGTGCAATATTGAATGCACCACATAAACTGTAATCAGAACAAGATCGACTTTTATATATTTTCTCGTGTTTTGCTGTGTTGAGCTGCTTTCTGCAGTGCCTGATACTGTTGGGTGCCTTGCTGTGCATCCTGAGGTGTAAATTTGTTTCATGTAAGATTCATGGACACTAAACATCCTTCTCAAGGCAGTCTGTGTGCTGGAGTGGGGAGAGGAAGAGGTAAGGACTAGAAATAGGTAATTTGGTTATTGTCACTCCCTCCTATACCATAATGTGTAGAAACTGAGATGCCTGATGGATTTTAGAAGCTCAGTCTAATTTGTCACCTTTTCTTAAATCTCCAGAATGTGGAGTCATAAATTGCATTTTAATACTGAGTTTTTGGGGTCTGATCCAAATCCCATGGCAAGTTGGTGATTCCACGTAAATGCACTTTGAATCTGGCTTGCTCAGGCCAGAGGGTGTAAGCTGGAGTGTAACATAGGAGGAATTGTACCCTGGGCTAATCTCTCAAATACTGGTGCTTGCAGTGAGGTCACTAGATTGTGGGCTACTCCCCTACCTCAAGAGCTAGTGTTGCACGTGGTCCTTATTCTCTTGGGAGGCTGATACCCTTCAAACTCTTCTAGGAGCAATTAGAAGTTCATCAATGATGCTGATTTAAATTATTTTTTTTTCCAGTTTTTTTCCCCCCTCTGCAGGTCTTGTTGCTGAAGATTTGTCTCCAATTTTTAATTCAGTGTTTCGTTTCTATTACTGAGATGCTGGAGGCTGCAGTAAGGGCTGATTTAGTATCAAGAGAGCAGATGAGAAAAGGAAGCTGGCTTTGTTATGTCAGTCTTGTGCAGCACTTCTGTCTGCAGTGGAGTGGAGGGAAATGTGTGTGTTGGTTTATAAGCAAGGCAGTTTGGCTGGGCTGGTTGTGTCTCATTGGAGTGGAGCTGGGAACTTAGTGCCTTTGCAGTTCAAGCTGTGGACGAACAAACCTGTGTGGCAGTGTCTCTGCAGGCAGGGAAAGCCAGGGTGGTCCTCCACAAAGCCAGGGGCTGGTGGTAACCCTGCCAACTGTGCGTTTCTCAGAAAACATCATCTCCTTTCCTCTACCATGTCCGCTCCTCTGCTGGAGTAGGGCATTTGGCGCTGGGGCTGACAAGTGTTCCTGCAAGCAGGTATCCCCTTTATTCCTCCAGTGGAGGCACAGCTCTACTCTGAAAGACAGATTCATGGACAAGTCCTATTTATCACCTCAAACAGTATTTTCCAGCACTGCTGCTCAATGCTGTGTATGTAATTTGTAGTGTGTTTTTAAGGAAGAATGCCTACTCTTAATAGTTGTAGGAGAATCCAGGCCACTTGATTTTATTTTTGTCTGTGTGTATTTATACATGAGTATGTGTATGTGCTTTAAATATAATTTTCATACTGTATATATAAATAAGCCTATAGAGAGATGGTCTGTCTAAACTTGGAATTGCAAGGAATATTTGATATGCCTTCGTGTCTTTGTCGTGACTTGAAATCCATTGCAATTTGTAATCTTATAGGCACCTTACTATTAGATATTGCTCTGGGGGAATTCTGAGGACTAGAAAATCTAATAATGTTTAGTTGTTTTCCTTAATTTGATTGGAAACAAAAAAATTGGCCTCTTGGCCAGATGCCAAATACATAATGAATTTGTATCATCAGCAGACACCTTAGAGTCTCTGAGCACTGATGACAGAAGTGCATGAAAGTTATGTATTACAGTATCAGACAACTATTAAAAAAACCAAACAACAGAAAACTTGCTTACCTTTATGTTTGTGTATGACAAAAAAGGCCTGGACCTAAGTTTTGGGAGCTGATGAGCTCTTATTTGTGGGAAGTTGTTTTGGTGTTTCTTTACTACTTTTGCCTCTCCAGACACAGAGCAGTTGTCATGAGGCACTGCAAGCACGTCCTTGCATCCTGACAGCTACAATCTTTGTTTCAGATGGCATACCTGAATTCACAGGAGCCTTAGATTGAAGACGTGGAAGACAATAAAATGAAGGAGATGAGGCACAAAATGGATGAGCCTGTAGTCTCTGTTTAGTGTCCTTGGGGAACTTAATTAAAAACGTGGTCAGGAATGCTGTTTACTAGAAACCCAAATGGTTTAGACTATTTGCTATGGGCTGTGATTTGTGACACTGGTGCCAAAATCTTCCTAGCGGGCCCCAGAAGGTGGAACTGCTCTATTTTGATGTCTGGCTTGATGTAGATTCCCATTTTGTCCTGTGCACTCTTTGCCCTGGTAATGCTGGCTGTCCCCCATTCACCTGTGTAATGTCTGAGCTCTTTCTGCTTTTCTCTCACTGGGGTGTTGAATTGTGGTCTTTCTCCTCTAACCAGCCAGCAGTTCTTGCAAAGCATAGTAACTTAATTACTTAGGGCCTGCACTGATTAGCCTCACTTCTTGAGGCTACACAGACTCTCAGCTGTGGAACATCTGGTGACAGCCCTGTTTCTCAGAGCCCTAGTGCCTGCACAAATACAGTGCCTTTCTTTTTGGATAGTAAATATATGACAGATGTGAAATTTTCCAGCTCTTGGGGGAATGCTTAGATGTTGAATTTCATTATCCCTTGTTGCCCGGTTGGCAAAATGCAATCAAGAATAACTTTTGAGGAGGGCTGGTGTATCCAATATCACTCTGGAACGCTATTATGGTGAGAAGCTTAGGGCACAGAAAAATTGATATAAGGAGATGAGATCAGTCTGTCTAGCATTCATGAAAATGCATTGAATTAAAAAGGATAACCTTACAAGTCAGTGGGATCTATGCATTATGAACCTCTGTGAGAGTTCAACTCACAACCAGTTTAAGGTGCCATGACCACCTTAGTATACTTTGCTGCAGTGTCTGATTTTTTAATTTTCATTGTTTACACTGGGATACGGCAATCTGAGTATCTTATGGAAGAGGTAACTGTCAAATGTTCCTTAGTTTTTATGACTCTATTCAGTGGCGGTTATATAGTGATAATGCTTGCACCTCTACAGCATTATGTGTAAAGCTAAATACACAAATAAGATGGACAGTAGCCAGCTATACTACCTGGAAAGTGACAGAAATACTAGTTAAAGCTGTGGGGAAAGACCTAATTAGAGCTGAAAAGTAATAGTAAAGAAAGGTATTTTTCATGGGGAAGCTTGGGTGAATGTTTGTTTATAAAGCTGAATACTTGGCATTGATAACACTAAAAGAAATAAAAAAAAAATCCGTCTTGACTCAGCGTTTGCTATGATGCCTCAGGTGAGTTGCAGACCTCATGGCTTTGTATATGTGGTGTTCTCTCCTGGTTGGGCTCCTTGTCTGAAATGTGTTTCCTGGAGCAACTCACCTTCCCTCAGCAGGCAAGGAGAGGAGGTGCCAGACTTGACCTGGCAAATTAAGCTGTGCAAAAGGGAGACCATGTATACAGACACTGCAAGTTCCTCAGTTCTTGAGCAGAGAGGTTGATCAAGTTCTGCTTTTATTAGATGATAGAGCTCAAAGCAAAGTTTAGGAGAAATTCATTCAAAGAATGGCAACGAACTGTGAAAACTATGTACTTCCTGACAGTAAAATGATACTATTGTGTAGGAGAGGGAGTGACGAACTTTTCTCATCGTAAAGATCCTTAAATAACTTACTAACATTATTTTTCCCTCCCTCACCTTCATTCCCTTCCTGCTTCACAAACAAGGAGCGGGGAAACTCAACACCCATCCCCCCCACTTAAAATACCACCCCAACAGATCATTTTCTCTGTGGAGGATTGTCACTGTTCCTCAGAGGTTGTCTCCAGGTTAACTCTGTTTGCTACGTCCTCGAGGGGATGCTGCCCTTCAGATTTTGTTCTGGGAAACAAATCTTTTACCTCATGCCCTCAAATACATTGCATTATAATCCTTTGAATATATCTGAGTGCTCACTTGAACCCCGCAAGAACGCAAAAGGCTGTCATGCCAAAGTAGGGCAGGATTGAATAGGTGTCAACAGGATGTCTTGCTAGCAAATGTAGCCGTTTAGGTATTAAAATAGATGTTCAGTGAAGCACGATGCTGGCTTGAAAACAGAGGTATCCAGTTTAAAAGCACTGGATTTTTTTTTTTTTTTCCAAGATCGGTGCTGTTCAGAACAGTTCCTCTCTTTGTATTGTTCCTTGCCGAGTATTAATTGATGGCCCATTAACTAATTGACTCCCTTTCAAATAAAGAACTGTTGTAAACAATTTATTACTTGAGTAGGACGTTATTTCATGGCTAGGATTGTTGACATAGCACTTGCAATCTATCCTTTTAGCAGGAAGAAAGGAACATAAGAAAGCATCTTAATTCTTCTCCTGCAACTTAAGTGCACATCATACATTGACATCAGGAAACCCTTTGCCTGGCATACCTGTGACCAGTGCAGAATGACCTGATAAGTCAGAAAATTTGTCAGTCCCTGTACTTCCGGAAAATAGTAGGAAGACATTTCTCTGGTGGTCCTTGGGTGAGTTATTAGTTAAACTATTATCGCTCCTAAAGGACAGCTTGTTTCATGGGTAAAGGAAATAATAGAGACTGATTTCTATTTTGGATTCTTTCCTTCATTGTAGAAGCTAGTATAGGGTGTCTCCACTGCTAGGCTCCTCAATGATGAAACTTGCAGAAGCTGTATTATTTATGCCCTGTCTGTTTTTTCCAGACAGGTTTCCAAAGGGACAACAGGCTAAAAGTGGTTAGGGGGACGTTGTGCAGCAGACATGATCTTCAAGCTTATATTTACCTTCAATATCCTTGGAGAACAAAACAAAACAGGCAAAATCACCCCTTCTGGTGTGCGGTTGGTTCTTGTGTGGATGGCAACTGCTGGCCTAACATTTTCCCCTTCTCTGTACTACCAAGGTTGAATAAGGATGCTGTGGAAGTCTTTTCGTAGAGATGGGGGTCTGCGAGGCAAATGCTGTTGGCGTAATTGTTAGAATTATGTAAAAATGCTGTTGAACTAAAACCCTATAGGGTACTATTACAGATAGGACTTTATTTTCACAAAGTTTCTGGACTTGACAGCACTTTCCTTAATTTGACACCTTTTTTCCAAACAGAATATCAAAATGGTCCTTAAATTACACTGTGAGTGAAGAGCATAATAATAACTATGCAGTGTATTGTGTTTAAATTAAAGCACAGTGTTGTTTCAGTCTGGAGTTTCAGATTTACCTTTCAAATGCTTTTAATGTCTATACTGAAAAGTTGACAGATGCCTTGTATTGGTAGAACGCTTTTCATTTACCTGACCTAAAGGACACAGCATTTATTTGCATTTAGGTGGGAGTGTGCAGCACAGTGAATTAGTGGTAAAATGATACTTTAGTTCTTGTGTTTTAAAAAAATAATCCCTCACAGGCTTTAATTTATTTTTTTTTTTAATACCATAATGTATTTATATGCAGCATTTGGTTTTTTCAGACAAATTCCATTTTCTGTTCAGTTGATCGTATGGAAATTTTCCCAGACTAATTGGCAACACTCAAAAAACCCCCATAAAGTGGAAAAAGAATAATGTCCTTTGAGACTGCTTTTTTATTCCTTTTGGATCATAACTTGAATGCCTTACATTTCCTGTATGTAGAATGTATCAATGCTGATTTGCAATGCAGACACCTGGTCTGCTGTGTACCTTCTGAATATGCTTGGTACTGTTAGCATTTGTATCCTGTGCTATTTTTTATTCCACTTCTAATTCTGTTGCTAGTACAAGCTTAAATCTGTAAAGGTAATAATGAAAAAATGAGAAATGTTAAAATCCAAATGTCCTTGTGTCCTTGGTGTGGTGAATCTGGCTAAATAACCCCAACTGCTGAGGTGATCTAATTTTATCACACTTGTATTCTCAAGAGCCAGAGATTGCTCCTGGATAATTGTGGAGTATCTAGCACATCATCTCGGCAGGCTAGGCAGTTCCTAGTACGTTTCATTTTTCGTTTCATTTAATCTTCCAAGTGCCAGCGTCTATTCCTCTCCGTCATTTGTTGCTATTTCCATTTGCTTTGTGGTGGTGGAATGATCAACTGTTTTATCTTCCCTGCGAACGTCTCTCCGCTAGATTTTTATAGATGCTGTGGTTTCCACTTGACAGCTTCACACGGGGGTTCTGAGCAAACGCATCTGAAATGTAGGCAGCTCTCCTTTTTTGGTAACAGTGTATTGTTCTTAACGTGATGTGTACTGAAACTTTGGAGTTGTCACTTGTAGATGCGACTGGTATTTTAGTAAGCGAAAAGCAGAAGTTACAGTGAAGAATTTGAGGAGGGAATTCCTTAACTTTCCTAAGAAAGTAATTTTTCACAGTTGTGGTTACAGCTACACTCTCTCCCAAAGGTCCCTTAGCTGTGAGAGGGAAGCAAGGAATTGTAACAGTACTGCTATAAATCTACCTTTGGGAATGATACACAGCATCAGCATGAATGGGCACTGCACTGTGCACTGGATGGGGATTGATTTCTGAAAACACCAGGGTGTGTTTCATGTGGGGGTACTTTGTTCTTGGGTGATCTCCAGGTAGGGGAGAAGACGAACAGCCTTAAAATTCTAATGCCCTGGCAATCCTTTCTGCCTTTTCACCTGAACTCAAAGGGTGTATTTTTTTGTTGGTTAATCCATTTATTTTCAAAAAGGACTTTCTGTTTGTTCTGACTGGTTTTGGATGATGATAAATTGAGGAGGCAGTCTTTTTCAGAATAAGACTCTTTTGGCGTCATTCCTTGCTCTAGGTGATACTATTTTGCCTGGTGACTGAGGTGGTATCTAAATAGGAGCAACAGCTTGTCTCTGTGTGCATCACTAGAGATGGGAGAGGCATCTGCTACCAGGGATACCCTTTCCCAAGGAACTGAGATAAAAACAGCTAAACCTGACCTTGTTCACTATATTCTAGTGCTTGCTTGCTAAAGTCTAAGCTATCCCTTACTCTCTTTCTACCTCCATGGAGAATGATATTTAGGTATTTCCAAGAAAATCACCCAGGAGAAATATTTATTTTCAGTAAATTCTGCCATTAATGGCTTTTATTAAGTATTTCCCTTGTTTTGGATCAGCTAGTTCAATAGCAAGCAGGGTCAGTGTCAGATAACAGTATACACATGTAGATCCCTGTGAAGATGCAAGTAGTTTCTGCAATTCTTGACGGTAAAGACACTATAAAATACTGAAAACTTTCAAGGAAGAAATAATTCACTTTACTCATGATTTTAAAAAATATAATTTTATAATTCTATTCTGAGGCTTGACATTCTGTCTACTCCAGCATGATTTTTCTCATCGGAGCCAGCTGTTGTCTGAGGTTTGGTGGAGACACTCAATATGTGCTTGTTAAGAAAACTGTGTTACTATGAGTTGTCCCTTGCAGTAGGTGTCATTTTGCTTTCCTGTTTGCTTCTTGTGCAATTCATGCTATTCTTTAACTAAATAACAGCTAAGTCTGTGTGTGGGTTGGGGTCAGTGGAGTGAGTCTTCTTTGGAGGGACTTGCCTGTATCTTTTTTAACCCTGGTTACATGAGTAATGGTTTCAGCTGTAAAGGTGAAGTTGATAGTGAATGCAGTTAAGAAATAGGAAAATCTTCCTTACAGAGCTGGTGGGACTGGGCTGTTCCGTGCACAAATCCTAAGTCTCCAGTTACTTCTCAAGCTCCTTGCCTTTTCCTGCCTTGCCACCTTCATACTCTTCATTGATGTGCCCCTTACTCTCTCACTTGTTGCTTTTGCTGCTCCTTGAAGGGCTGCTGTGGCAGAAACCTGAGCAGGGTCAGGGGGCTGGAACAGCTAGGAAAAGTGATGAGCTTTGAGAGAGATTACAGGATTTTAAAATAAATTAAAATGAGATGAAATTGCCTGTCTTACGAGGGTGAGGCAAATGCTTCTAAATTTAGGCCTGTGCTGATGTGGGCAACGCTTGAGGAACACATTCAGTTGATTTGACATTGTGGGGTAGTTTAGTAAATGAACACTGCCACCTACTAGTGTTTGCCATTTGTTGATGTCAGCGTACAGCAGGTTTTGGGGAGCTAGAGCGAAGGCAGGCCGAACATATAAATAGCAAATGGGGATTGGAAGACAACTCGTTTTGTCAGCTCGGAATGTGCTACACACTAGAAGACAATAAATAGATTATAATTGGGCAGTAGCTAGAATGAAATACATCTGAGGAGCAAAAGTAAGTGTGGTTTTTGTTTTTTTTTTGCTTACTAGGCAGATTATTTTTCAGTCTTGGCTGCTAAGACTGGTATGTGCATGAAGACAGGTTTACAAGCACAAGAACAGTGTGTCCTGTCAGACCCGTGGCAAAGAGACAGCAAGCATGCACGTGCCTCATCTTTGGTGGGTTTCGTGTTTTATGAGGCTATTTGCCCTTCGCTTTTTAAGGTTCTTCTAGACCCATTGTAAGACAAAGTTTACCAGAGTGACTTAGCCAGAAGAATGGATGGGGAGCAGGAGAGGGTCCCAAAGGGTTTTATGGCATGCAGTGTATGAGCAGTGATGTCTGGTGTCCGTGGGTGCCAAAGGCACACATGCATTCTTCCATGACACACTAGATAGCTTTGGCTGACTTGGATTGTTGTGTCAACTTAGAGCCTCTAGCATGTAAGCAATCCATTTAAGCTGTAGACTTTAGACACAGAAATTCAAACCTGAGTAATAATATACTATATATAGATATATACATAAATATATAATGTACCATTTCCTCCAAATTCTATGGTATAATTGTCTGCAAAGTACATTTATGTCAGCGTGTGTCCGAATATAGAATTGAATAGTTGTTACTGACTTTCTCAGTGTTGAAATATCAGTATCTAATGTAGACTCACAAACAGTGTTGTGGAATTGAAAGACTTACGGAAAAATCGAGGATTTAAATACTAACCTGCTTGTAAGAGGGGGGAAAAAAAGGTACGAAAGCACTTTGTACATCAACATTGAGGAGAGATGTCAGCAAGGTGAAGGAATGCAGCATGTGTGTATTTGGCAACATAGATGTCTCTAGAAGTCTATTATTAATTAGAAAAGTGTTCTACTACAGATGATTGAAATTAGCAGGAGACTGATTTCAGTTACTCTTGTTTGCTCTCAGTAACGCTCTAGCATAATGTGCACCTCAGTCAAAGAAAGAGTGGAACCTTTTTTGTACCTTTTTAGAATGCCTCCAAAAGGGCCTTGATTTATAGTCTACTTTTTAGCCTAATTAAAACCTGCAAGTCCCTTAAGATGACTGTGCTAAACTGACTTTTTTTTTCATAAGCTGAATAATGTTTAATGTTCAGGGTAAAACTGTCTCAAAATGGAATTACAGTGTCTCATTATGTTTTGTATCTAAACTGAAGTAATGAACACCACCACCACCACTGATTGTGGATATTATTGTGGAAAGTTATACACAGTTGCTAAAATCATGTATGAATGACTGCGCAGAAACACACAGCCTTGGGGTCTTGCATCTCCCAATACCAAGTAACACAGTGGCAGCCCTTGTCCCACCTGTCTCCTTTGTTACCCAGGAGCTCATCAGACCTGTGTGCCTGCATTTTGGAGAGGCACAGTCCATGTGTGTGTACAAGGGCTCAACTAAACTTTATCTTTGGGTCAGCTAGTGATGGGAATGAAGGAGCTGTAACAGCAGACATCTGATGTGACATCTTGCGTTTTTGGTGACTGAATATTGTGCTATTTCAGGCTAATTGTTGAAGACTTAAGCTGCCCCTACATGCTGATGTGGGTCTTGATGTGTTCTTGATGAGAATTTTCTTCCACCTCTTATTTTAGAAATCTCAAATTTGCTGTTGCTGTTTGAAAATGCAGCCTTGCTTATGTTTACATTTATTGGTTTTGCTGCTTCCACTCTAAGTACTGAGGGGTTTACCCTGCATAAGTAGGGTCACCCCCTCATCTGCACACTCGTAAGGGCTTTGATTTGTAGCCAAACTACTCAGAAGAGCAAAGACTAGGTAGGAGAAGCTGATATCTTGGGATGAAGGGATCTGGCCACGTGCTGATCTTTCATGTCTTTGACAGCATGTTTTCCAGCACTTCTTGGGTCTGCGGTGGGGGCTTTCCATGTGTGTGGCATTTATGGAGATATGTGCTTAAGGTGACAAGAAGCAGGCAGACCATCATACACATTTTCCTCAGTGCTGGTACCACAGTTTGCTGCAGAAGTGTGCAGGAATGAGCCCTTAACAATGCATTCCCAACCTGTGGCTTTTGTACAGTGCAAAAATGTATTTTAAAATACTGTACTAGCACTCCTGCATTTTGTGCCCTGCTGTTGTATTATTTGAGATGAAGGGCTCTGTTTGGCTGCTAACACTTACAGTGCATGATTTGATCTGCTTTGATTTTGCTTAGTTTTTAAGCCAAGACAGATCACATGACTAATGGATACAAGAGACCCAGCACATCACAGTCCTGTGAGGTGCTATAAAGCATCCTTTGCCAGAAACGTAGTCTTGTTGCTGGATTACTTATATGGGAACTCTGAGCAGCTTGAGTCTCACAGTCCTCCTCAAACTCTGAGGATTACATCCATTATTCCAGATTTTCAGGGCATTGCTATGGGTCAAATTATCTACATGTGGTGAGAAAAGTGGGTGTAGTTTGTGCTTGGGGAAGCAGAGACAAATATTAGCTCCACTGCCATTTTATAAAAGCTGTTGCAAACCATGACTTGCAAGGAACACACATGCAAAGAGACATAATGTCAGAACTTGGGGTGTACTGTTAAAGAGCTTGGTGTCCACAGCATCTCCAGTGATACGATAGGGTCTGTATTTAACCTGATGAATAAGAACAGTGCTTTACTGTTGTCAAATTATGTTGAGAATTCACTGGGGGAATGAAACCTTAACCTTTTTCGCTGCATTGCGTGGGGGTGTTCGAAGGATTCTAAATAATGTGAGTCCTGCTGAAAACAATTCCCTTGTGTAAGCAGAATATAAATGCTGTAAGTGCATGGCTGATATAATCCTGAGGCTTCTTTAGCTTGTCTGCCTGCTTTACTGGGAACTGTCTTCAACTGGATACTCTGTAGCATATCTCTTATATCTTTACTTCCAGAAATTGTTTACTTGTTCATTCTTGGGCAGGAATGGTTAGATCTAATTAACTCTCAGGGTGTCATCCTTGGTCTGTCCTAAGCGCTTTTCCTTGCCTAGATGTTGGCAAAAAGTTGGTGCTGAAACCCATGCCAGGAACAGTGGTAACATTTTGATTTTTTTCTTTGTTTGTTTGTTTGCTCTGTCTTGCATTGTATTCTCACATTGCCATGCATTCACATGTCAGAAGAGCATGCCTTGGTCTGCACAGCCTGTAGTGGTTTGCTCAGGTAGAAGATTGTGTGTTGGTTTGGAGGAGGCCTCACTGCTGCACACACAGCACTTGGAGATACTTGTGTTTTACTCCAAACCTCCTGCATGACCAGTGGTATCTGGAGGCAGCTCTGCCTTGCTGTGCACTGCCTGGCTGAGCTGAGCCCTGCAGCTGTTGATTGACAGCTGTTCTGAGACCTCGGTGTGACAGTTGACACTACATCAAGTGGCACTGAACCAAAATCCCCAAAGGGGAGATCAGGAAAGATGATCTGGAGAGCAACTGGTTGCCTGGGTCGTATCTCCTATGAGGTACAAATGCCATGGAGGTAGGGCCCTGCACTGGGCCTCTGGGCCCAGCTGGCATACTTCCAAGCAAGGGAGTCTCTGACAGGGGGGCCCTGTCACCCTTCGGGTTTGCCGGCGAAACCCTCTCCGTGGCACCGCTCCAGCTCTCTCCCATGTCGGCACACCTGGGTTGAGATGCACGGATAATTTTGCTAACAGGGTCTTAGAGGGCCTTGGGTCATTGTTAAATTTGCTGATGCTGTTCTGTGATGCGGATGGGGAGGAGAACAGAGTAGGTGATAGAGCAAAAGGAATGCAAATGCTAATGTGAGAGTATTTTTAAATTTTTTTTTTCAAGAGACGTAACCTGCATGTTTTCACACTTCACTTCGTTGAAAAATAAAAGGTTTTATCCTTCTATGCTTAATAGGTTGCAATGAAATGTAGATGTGGGTGTCAAATAAAACAGAATATCTAAATTTGCTTATTGGAATTAGTCCTTGAAACAAATAATGTTTTCGCTTTGTTTTATATCTAAAAGAAAATCATAATCCCTTATACATTTATCTAAAGTGTAATAGCCTTCTGCTACTCAGTCTTCTTTCAGGGGGAAAATTGGTATTTATTCTGCTTAGGTTTTTGCACTTACAGTTTAGTACTCCTTTGTACAGCAAGTGTTAAATTAGCTCAAAGCATTCGGCTTCAGTGTTTGGCACTTTGGGACATGAAGACACTCTGAACAGGTGTAAGTAGCACTTTATATCCATGGTAAATGTTGGGAAGCCTCTGTTACTGGAAAGCAGCTTCAGAAATGTGTAGTTTATTTTAGCTTTGTAGTAGAGAGCCCGTGTTGGAGGTGGTCTGTCAAGTGCATTCATGTTGGCTGCTCCTCTCTTGACTTTGACAAGGAATGAAGTGCGATAACAGAAGGAGAGGTAAAATGCATCTCTTCTTTACTCTCTGGCTTAGCATCCTTCACATGCTGTGTGGATCTTTTGACTTTAATACCTGGTTCAGATGTCTGGAGGCAGCTCACTGGTACCTCAGCTCTGACATCATCCCTTAGGACTAGGGATTGTGGCAATTTGATGCCCCCTAAGAGTTGGGGAGATAATAGTTGTTGGGAGGCCTTGGGCAGCACAGGAAGACCTGGGAGACAGACAAGTTCCATTTTCAAAGTGCCAGAAAATGCCTCTCATTCTCCCAAAAATCTTGCTGTGTGCTTCAGACTATAATTAGAGCAACATTCATAACTGACGACGTGAGTATCGGATGAGAGATTGCTTTCTTTTCCTGTTTTGAAGAAAGCTAATGATTTAATTTTCTTTTCACTGTTCTTATACGTGGCAGATAAATAATTCAGTTGTTTTGCTTCCTTAGTGGTGGAAGTCTCTGCTTTAGAAAAATTAGATCTGTTTTTACACTTAATTCTCACAGTGAAAGGAATGTGAAAGGAATTTCACTGAGTCAATGAAAAATAGCTCTATTACAATAGCTACTGAAGTTGAATCTTAAAATTTATTTTTTAATGAAGTCATGAAAGGCATTGGCAGTATTAACGGTGTGCTTAGGTCTCTTTTTTTTTTTTTAATTAAAAATAAATTTTCTGGTTCCATTTATGTTAATGCACTCGGTAAATAATTTGGTAAAGAATAAGCTTGGAGTTCACAACCAGAAGGGGAATGCAGTGGACTTTGGTTGTATTGTTTCCAAAAGGCTTTTCTAAATGTTAGAATGTCACGGTCCTTTAGACAGATCTCCCCACTCAAGGTCACCATAAGCCCGTTGTGCCAGGAGTTAAATGTGCCGTGGATGCACTGAGATTGTCTTGACATTTTGAGCGAGACACATGAGGATGCTCTCCACGTTCACAACAGTTGCTTCTTCTCATCAGTCTCTTCTCTGGCTTTTTCTTTCTTCCGTCATTTTGGTAGAGATTCTTATTTCCTCCTGCTTTTATGTCACTGAATCATTTATTTCTTCTTCCTTACCTACTCCCTTCCTCTTCTGAGCTGCCTTTTGTGCAAAAGAACCCCTGGATAGCGTCTTTTTTTCTCTCTTTACTTTTGCCGTCAGTTTCTTCCCTTGTCTCCAGGGTGACCCCTTGCCCTCTCACGCTTGAACTGTGGCTCTTTGTCTCAAATGTGTCAGAAATTAAGTTCTCTGGGACATAGGTCTGTGTCACCTTTATTTGCTTGGGGAGGTTCTGTGGATGTCTATGGCAATGCAGCTGTAGTGATAGTAATGTGGAAGGAACAGCTCTGCCTTTGCTGAAACTTTGTCGTTTTTATAGTATTGATGAAACAGCCTGGATTGGGGGGGATACTGAAGGTCATGAAAAAAATTCATGAAACAGTGTTCCTTGCATCCCTGCCTAACAAGATCTGATCCTATTGGCATTATATCACTGACAGGATGCTGGAGTGCCATATTAATGTCAAAAGCATGGAGATAAATGACAGCTCCATTAATTGGGTAGGCATTTGGGCTCAACTTGAGGACGTAACATATTTTATAGGTGTGCTTGGGGCAACAGAAGGGGTGGTGTGTTGAAAAGCTACTGGGTCCTGATATTTACTGTTAGGTATGTTAATGTGAATGCAAGCATTGCTCTATCTGTAGGGCTTGCATTGCTGGAAAGGGAGTTTAGGGATGCTGTGCACATAGCCTGGAAGGAGGTAGACTCTCTGCATATATCAGGTTTTTTCAGCTGCAGTCCCTTAGCACAAGGGGAGCTGTACACTGGCAATACGAGCTGCCTACTGATCAGGCACACAACTCCTGCTCAGGCAGGGATTTTAGGAGGTTTAAGGGAGCTTCAGCTAGATCCAGAAAAGTAATTAAGCACTTGAAATCTGTGGGAAGATAGGAAGCAAGATGTTAAAACTTCAGCAGCATAGTTTTGTGGATATCTATGTTCAGCAGAGCTTAAACTTTAAAAAATAAGAGCTCTAACCTGTGCATGGATTTGGGTTTTCCTGTAATATATAAGTGTTGTAGCAAAGGTACATGCAGATGTTTTCTTCAACCTCAGTAGTCCATCATTGACAGAGATAGTGGGCTTTGCCTCCAGAGTTAGCAAGGATGAAAATGCATCCTTTGCATTGGCTGCCCAGCTTTAAAGAGACTGCGGGATTTGGTTGCTCCTGAATCTATTGAGCAGAAATGCTTTTTTTGATGGTAAAGAGTTCACCTGCTTTAACATCACCTTCCTGGTGACAACAGTATTGCTATATTTATACTTAAAAAAATTCCTGCTAGCAAATTATAATGAAGAAAGGTGGTTATTCTTCCTCTGCTGTGTTGGAGAAAACGTGGCTTACTAATTTTTTTCTACATGGATAATTAGTTACACTTGTGCAGCTCAAATAAATGCCATCAAATTGCACAGCAGCCACTGTGGTTTAATTTGCCTGAAGAACTTCTATTACTTAAAATGACGTGCAAAAAATAGATGTATCCTGGGCTGATTTTCATATTCCAGGCTCATTTTTTTTGAGGAACTGGCAGTGAGGCATTGTTGTTTTCTGATTTGTTTTATGAAAAAAAAATTAAAACATGCAGTCTTTGTAAGTATATGCCATGCACATTTAGTAAGAAAATTACATAGACAATAAAATTGAAGCCCTGACATGCCTCTTCTTTTTCTTTCTTTTTAAAAAAAAACAAACAAAAAAACCAAACAAAAACAAACAAACAAAAAAAACAAAACAAAAAACAAAACCAAAAAAACAAAACCAAACCTCCAAACTGCTTGTCGGAGTTGAATCACACTCGCAGGCTTCTGCTGCAGCTGTGGAGTGAAATTGGTAAAGAATTGCAATTGCAGCTGGCTCTGGAGACATGCAGGCTTTTGGAGATAATGACATTAGGGGGACATTTATAGCTTATCTAAGTTTCCACAAGTGGCAGCCAGGATTTACTCATTTTGACTAACTTTTGTGCTTCAGAAGATTGTGCATGTCAGATAGGTCTTGAATAAAGTTTGAAATCCGTTTGCTTTTTATTTTATGGTGTTGATTAGTTAACAGGTTGCTATAAATAAAAACAGGAGTTTTCATTTGTTCTGCCCTGTGCTCTGCTGACAGAAACTGTTTGGACTTGGCCCCTGGCAAAGTGCAAAGGAGTGAAGGCATTGCAAAAGTATGAGGCAAATCTTGAAGTAGTGGGTGATCTCATTTCCCTGATGAGATGGAATCTTTGTCTTTTCTCCCCACAGAAAGCAGGAGACTTGCCTCTAGAGAAGAGTTAGCTCAAACTGAATGCTTTCACACAGCTGGTGTTGTAGATTCACAGTAGTCTCAGAGCTGGAGGGAATGTTGCTGAGCCAAAACAGAGGTAACCAGCAGGAATATCAAGCCATGCATTTATTAAAAACAACTTTAATGTGATGCTCATCGCATAAATAGCACTGACTGTGTCTTCAAAACTATCATAAAAGCAATAATGGCTGTGGGGGGGAGTTTATCAGCAGCAACAGCAGTAACCCGGGACTCAGGTTTTCAGGTTGCAATTAGGTGCTCAGCAGCTGTGACCTGCTGGAGTTGCCCACTGCTGTCAACCTCCCCTGCTCACTGTGACCCCAAAGACAGCCACAGGAAGTGGTTTTCAGATACTCACGATCAATTCTTGCTTATGCCATGTCACACTTACATTAAAAAAGGCGGTAAGTTGTTCACCTGACTGCCGTAAATCCAACTGTTCAGCCAGGCTTTGATGGGGTGTGATGATCACAACTTGCGCTCCCCAGATTGGCAGACTTTTGAATGGTAGTGTTACCGTGTGCCATGTATCACAACTTCCCAAGTAGGTGAGGTCCCAACGCAAGAAAAAGCATTATTAAAGTATTTGATGTGGAAAAAAGACCCCAAACTTTCAGGTAAAAAAACTTTAAAACTTTCCGGTAAGGGAATAAAGTTCTCCAAGAACCTCCTGGGAGTGCTGTCCTTTCTCCATATGGTTCTGATGGAGAACAACTAGGTAGATGCTTGCATTTCAGATTTTCCCTACTGAGTCAGAGTTTGATAGGAGCTAGAAAGGAACGTTTTTTCAGATATCTTGAACATCAGAAGCATGGGGTAAAAACGGCAGTGGTAATTTTAGCTCAGAGGAAAAGAGTTTTGATGATTTTGCAGTTGTAACAGCTTCACCCGAGACCAGATTTCTGTTGTGTTGCAGTTGTTGTCAGAGAGGTTACTTTCACCAGAAACAAGAATTGGAGAACTGTCTTCCTATGCCTCAGTTGTTTCCTAAAATATGTGATTTGTGGTAAGATTTTGCCGTGGGCAATGGGATTTTTTTTCCCTGATGTTCTCTAAGAAGTTCAAATTTATGACAAGCATGGCTGTTTTTCATATACCATCTTCTGTTTCTCATCTTTAACTTTCATTAGAGATGTTTTGTTCCATAAAATCGTGATCGTGAAGGAACTCAGTAGAGTGTGGCTGTGTGCATGACTGTGACAGTGCAGGCTCCCTATCTGCTAGGAAAAGCCAGAGGCTTTTTTCATCATGCCAAAATAATTTTGAGGCAAAAAGAAAGAAAAATTTTCTTTTCCTAACTGGAATGTTAGTGTCTCAAATTTAATCAGTATATAATTTGGGAGTGGGGGAAAAGGCATGAGAACTCATCAGTGAAAATATTGGATTTACGGTACTTGGAAGCACCGCATTTTAATTTAAATGTTTTTCAAAGTTGATAGAAAAAAAAGATTAATAAGGACTTGGAAATGAAAAAGCATTCAAGATTAGTTTAATATCTTCATTTACAAGATTTTTAAATTGGACATTTTGACAATTTGAAAGTTTTTGTCTTACATGCATTTTTCTTTTCCCATAAAGATTTCTCCGAATTTCCCTTCTCATGAACAGATTTAGTTTTGACACATCACCATTTTCTGAGGAAAGAACAGGTTTTGTCAGAACATTCTCAGCCAGTGCTTCTGGGGTCTGTACTTACTGAACAACACTAACCTGACAAACATAATTTCTTAATCCATGTGTGTGTGAAGTAAAGAATAAAAACAGGTGCATATTATGCTAGAGTAAAATTGTGGATTCTGTGGGGGTGTTAGAACTTTTTGGTATTACCAAGTAACAGTGTGACTTGAACCACAGAACTTTGGTTTTAAACAGATTGTAAAAACAGGTAGTTTTTTGTTCTTTTTTTTGAAGTGAGAAAAATGATGAAATCTGGTTAAATAGTAGCACACTTTCTTTTGTTAGTATATTGTGTTGTCTAGTATGGAAGACATGCTGTATTGTGTAACTAACAAATTATTATCTAGTGGGGAAAGCATTTGTACACGTGGCAGGCCTTGTAGGATGTGTGCTCATTCTTTCGTAAAAGCTGCCCCTTTCCCCCCACCCCCCATCCAGAAAGAGGTATAACACATTACAAAGAAGACACTACCTGTAAGGTGGGTCTACAGTCAGATTTCCTCCATCCCTTGGTCACTGGGGCATCTTCTGACTAGGGACCTCAGAGACAGGCAGAAGCTGCTATCCTAAAAAGTGCTGTTCCTGCAGCTGATGGTGCTTTCTGCTCGTGCTGGGCTGTCCAGCTGTTCGAGGTGGTCCCTGACGGCCGCCTGCAGCTTGTTAGCCTTGGGGCTACCCCTCTGTGCCAACGGGCGTGGGAGGCAGCAAAATGCAGGTACAGATGTTCAGTTTTCACATTAGTAGAAATGCGACAGGTTTTTATCGTCATTCCTTCATCTTTTAAACCTCATTGTAAAATGGTGAGTATACAATAACAGAAGGAAGAAGCCTCTTTTTTTTTTTTTTAAACACCTGTTGTTTCTCTTCATCTCAGCACACGATAACCCTCTGCAGTTTTGTTCCACAAGGTCCTGTGCACTCTCCAAATCTTGTTGGTCTTGTGGATCATCAGTTCACTGGCCTGCAGGATAGCTGCTAAAGCTTCAGTTGACTTCTTGTAGACTAGGATTTTAGCCCCTAAGTCATTTTGTTTCCCTTCACACAGTGGAAGCACCTCCTGACCACTTGTCCTGCAGACAGCAGTGAGGTGAGTGTCATTCATCTAACCTTTGTTGCCTGAAGAGAGATATAGGCAGAAATGGTCTGCTAATGTAGGGTGCTTGGAACTAGGAAATGCTGTCCTGGACTAGGCTGGAAGGTATTGTTTCTCTTGATTTTTGGGTTTCTCTTTTGAATTTTTACAATATTTTTATTACCACCTCCCACACTAATTTTCAGAGATAATTTTTATTACTGTTTTAGAAAGCACATGTCTTTCAGTGCCCTAATACAATGACACAGAAAGTTCAGTTGACCTGAAAGCTGCTGTTCCCGTGTTCCTTAGGATAGGAGAAAGAGTAATGCAGTAACCACTTAGTAAGGCTTAGATATTTCTTTGAGCTGGATGCTGATGAACATCACTCGATTTCAGCAACTTCTGCTAAGCAAAGTGACTCTTCTGAGGTTTCTTTGGCTTTATTTGCTTATTGCAGTGAAACCTTTTGAGTCCAATAATTTATTGTTTCTTCCTCTGATTGTTCTTAATTGGTTTTGTTATTTGATGACCTCAGTAGCTACTTTCTGAAATTGCCCCATGATTATGGCTGTCCAGGCTGATATTGTATTTTACTATAGCTCTTTATGTAATTTATATGTATATATATACACACTTGAAACACTTATAAAATAGCTTTATAAATCTGTGCCACTTTGTAAGCTTTTTCCTCCTTTAGTGGACAAATACTGAATGGCAGTGTATTGTGTAAAGTAATACCTTGTTACTTTTAGGCAACTACAGATTTGATTAAAATGTGGTAGAAAAATGCCTTTGGTATGTGTGAGGGAATGAGGGCAAACCTTTCCTGAATCATTGTGTTGATCTCACATGAGGATTGCTGGGAGAAGCTGTAAAAGCTAAGTGATGTGTATTAATAGAATCGTGCTAAAGATCACGGGAAAGTGTTTTATTATATTCCAGAAATATTGTATCATTTTTTAAATGATAATTTAAAATGGCAAGAAGAAAATGAAGTCTGGAAATTAATTTGACTGTTAAAATCTAACTTTGCTGTGAGCTTATGGTAGGACGGGTAGCACAATTAATTCTTCTTAGGCACTGACAGAGCTGTTTGACAGCTGCACCATCTGGCTGGGTGTGGGATAGACTGGATTTTATCAATATTTATTTTATTATTAACCCATAGGATGCTGGTCCACATAAAGGAAAAAGCGATTTAGAGGTTGTTGGTTCCTGCAGGGATGGACGGGGAAAGATTTTTTTGTTGACTGGAAAGCAGAGTAAGTTCCCACTCTCATGGGGACTGACTCTTCTTCTGTTGTGGTGAGATATCCTGAGACTGGAACACACTTTGGATTAACTGGGTATTGCTCATTGCAATATGTGCCCACCTATGAGAGCTAGAAGATGGTAGCTTAGCAAAGTACTGAGTAGACTGGATTCTTGTGGTGTCTAGTGGGAGTGTGAGCTGAGCTGAAACTACAGTTTCTTTTGTGCTAGTAGGGTTTCTCTCTGGCTTTGTTAGTATTCTTAGCAAACAGATGGGAAGTTAATCAGCAAAATCTCTTTTCCCTGAGTTGAATGTCAGTGACTTGGTGGGATGCAGAAATACAGACCTGTACATAACAGTATTGTAAAAGTTATGTTCCTATATGTAACAAAGACTAACTATATTAAAGCAGAGTATAAGGATATGGTGGAGCTGAGGTCTTCAGCCTGCCGTGTTTCCACTGACCTTGTGTGAATGATGAGCCAGGCCATGCTCCTGTGATTGCACATGGTTTTGGGGTGTTGGTATTGAAAAACTGTTTGTTCTGTTTGAATCCTTAGATATTAGTGATAGAGACAGGCAATGTATGTAGGATTCCTAGTGAATGTTTCCCTAGTGATTTTTAGCTTTAGTTGGAGGATTGGCATGTGAGATTTGTTCTCTGCTGTCATTATTACCTTGCTTCAGTACTATCACTGAACTCAACAGGTGTCTTAACAGAGAGTTCAGAGAAAGTTGTGCTAGGCCAGTGGAAGCTTTGCAAATCTATTCTTTAGGAAGTAACTTTTTACAGTGGTGTAAATATGTCTTACTTATTAGAGCAGTAGGGTGCAGGGGAGAAGACAACAGCACGTGTACTCCCGAGGTTTTTTCCTGCACAATAGGTGGGTAAAATTTAACTTAGGTTAATTAGCTCTAATTTCCTCTTCTTCCTCACACTCACTCATTTTTGTTACGAAGATGCTAGAAGACACCTTACTCTTTCTTCTGTTCCAAGCAGTGAGGGACATGTCTAAATGCAATTACTGGGTCAGGCTGAAGACTTGATGACACAGTGTCCTGTCCTCAGCAGTACTTAGCAACAGATGTGGTGAAGGGAGAAGTAGTATGACAGTAAGGACGCAACTAAAATCATTCTCCTATCATGCATTCTCTCTTTCTGATGTAAAGACTTTGTAATCTGGAGATAACATCTGGACTGTCAGCTGCTGATAGACCTTGTGCTATGGGAATTTGTCTTATTCGTTTTGAATGTCTCTTTGGGTTCAACATCATCCTGCTGCAGTGAGTTCCCAAGATCATTATATTTTATGTGCAGAAATACATCTCTAAGCTTGTTTTTGAACCTTGTCACTGTGATGAGAAGTTTATTGGCTTCCCTCGTTTGTGGTGTTTCAAGTAGCACTGAACAATCATTTCCTATTTACCTTCCTCATACCATTACCAGTGCTAGACATCTCAAGCATCTCTCTCTTTCTCAGTTGTCTTTTCCAAGTTGAAGAAGCTGTTTCAGTTTACTTGTATCATGCCTGTAAGGAGGATATTTAGCTTTTGTTTGGGTGGAAGCCATCCCACCAAGGGCTGTGCTGTAGTAACCAGGCTCTGAGCAAAGACTAAATCAGGATGCTTCTGTGATGGGTCAGTTGTCTCTGAAGAGAACATGTGACTTGCTGCTCTGCCTTCATCTCAAGCTGTAGTGCTTTTTTTCGGGCAAGGATACATGCCTTGCAGCTGCTCTGCAGACCAGAACTGCCTCACCTCCCTCTTACCTGTCAAGTCAATACCTGAACTTTTAGTGACCCTGCTGCAAGCTAGAGGATTTATTGGCAACTCCCTTGGTGTGGGAACGCCTGTGAGGAATAATGCTTAATAACAGAGCTTTGTGCCTTTGGCATGTGTATGCGGGCTCCTTTACCTGCCTGCCTTGCAGCAGAATGCTGCCTGGTGCACTCTGGCCAGTTCTGAGGGCTGTCATGGAGGCAAGGGCAGAGGCAGGTCAGTCACTTTTCTTTCCCAAACTTTTCCAGCGCTCTCAGCTGGTGAAAACAGCTAAGCTGGGGACCCTGTTTTTGCACCCACTGACCTTATGACCACTGATGAGATGCTTGGGGTCACTTTCATGTGTCAAGAATCCCACTGAGATGGCAGATGAGTGGGAACGAGGTGCTTGCATGCTCCTGTAGCAATAGTGAAGCAACCAGAGATGCTGACAGCACTCCTGAGCTGTGGCTCATGCTGCACCAGAATGAGCTTTAGGTTTTGACTGAAGTCCCATGTCAGTCCTTGCACCAAAGCTCATGCCAGTTCTTCTGACCACTCCTTGTGGACCTGGCCCATAATCCCTTCAGACCTTGGTATATAGAGTGAGGACAGGAGTACCACTCTGTCTCTCATTGCATGCCAGGCAGGAAAATATGAAATGCACTCCAACTCTGTGGGAACTGAGCTTACATAAGTGTGTAAAATAGCCCTGACTGGGGACTGGATTTGTCTTCACACTTTAATTAAGGTCCTTATGTATCCCATGTATCATAGGAATAAGTCACAGTAACAAGGTCAATATCCAGAGGAATTGAAAACACCAAACAACAACTGGGTTCTGGCATTTGTTTTGAAGAACTAAAATAAGGCATAATCTGGAAAAATGAAGCAATCTATGTAGTTACAAGTATCTGTTTTCTAACCTCTTGTAGACCATGCTTCTCTCCATCCTGTTAGTTTTGGTGGTAAATAACTGCGGGATCATTGAATAGCCCTGAGTACTGCTGTGAATGGAGCTGCTGTAATTTGGCACTTTATTTTCTGAGGGTTTTTTTTTTCTTTATTGTTTTTTTTCTTTCTTTGCTTTGTCTGCTCCCCTCTGTCTTGTCTGCCATTTTCTGTGGTTTGAAAGCCACGTGGGCATCTCAGAAAAAAGTATTGAAAGCCCATACTGATCATTTAAAACATTCTGAAAAACTTAGATCTTAAGGCTTTTTCTGACTTGTTTTTGTGAACTCTCAGTGCCCCCAATCCTGGAGGCAGGTTAATACCCACTCAGAGCCATAAACCACCTAGCACATACACGTGAAAGATGTATTGCAGGCTCTCTGGACAGGCTTGCAGGAGATATTTTAATGGAAGTCCCTGTAAATACATAGGAGAACTTGCACCAGGAGCAAGTGGTTAGTGACGTGCTGAGCCGCTTAGACACAAGTTTTTGGGGATGGATGTGGTTTACCCAAGGGTACTGTAGGAGATGCTGGAAGAGCTCACCAAGCCACTCTCCATCATTTATCGTAAGACCTGATGAACCCTGGAGGTCCCTGACAAGTAGAGGTTGGCCAGTGTGATGCCCATGTACAGGAAAGATTGGAAGGAGGATCTGGGGAACTATAGGCCTATCAGCCTGATCTCAGTTCCAGAGAAGGTTACAGAAGAGTGCCATTATGCAGCACGTGGGGATCAGGCCAGCCAGCATGGGTTTAGGAAAGGCAGGCCCTCTGTCAGTTTGGAGGGGACAGATGGTAGTGTTGATCTGTTGGAGAGTAGGAAGCCTCTGCAGAGGCATCTGGATAAATGGGCTGAGTCCAATAGTATGAAATTCAATAAGGGAAAGTTCTGAGTCCTGCACTTGTGTTCCAACAACCCTATGCAGCGCTACAGGCTTGGGGAAGAGCGGCTGGAAAGCTGCCTGGTGAAAAAGGACTTGTGCTGTTTGACAGCTGGCTGAGCATGAGCCAGCAGTGTGCCCAGGTGGCCAAGAAGGCCAATGGCATCCTGGCCTGTATCAAAAGCAGCATAGCTAGCAGGATTAGAGAAACGATTGTCCCTCTGTACTTGGCGCTGGTGAGGTCTCACCTCAACTGCTGTGGCAGTTCTGGGCCCCTGACCACAAGAAAGATATTGAGGTGCTGGAGCGAGTCCAGAGAGGAGTAATAAAGTTGGTAAAGGGTTTACAGAGTGAGTCCTGTGAGGAGTGTCTCAGGAGGCTGGGGGTGTTTAGCCTGGACAAAAGGAGGCTCAGGAAAGACCTTATTATTCTCCACAACTACCTAAAAGGAGACTGTAGCAAGGTGGGTGTTGGTCTCTTTTCCCAGGTGACCAGCGACACAACAAAGGGGAGGTTCAGGCTGGACATCAGGAAGAATTTTTTCACTGAAAGGGCGGCTGAGCCTTGTAACAGGCTACTCAGAGAGGTCACCATCCCTGGAGGTGTTCAAGAAACAACTGGATATGACACCTAGTACTATGGTTTGGTTGATATGGTCATGGTAGGCCAAAGGTTGGACTCAATGATTATGGAAATCTTTTCCAACCTCAATGAGTCTATGATTCTAGAATGGTCACATCTCTTTTGACACGTAGGAAAAGCTGTAAGACCAAGGCAGGCGTATATGGTGCTTTTTACTAGCCCTTGCTGAATCTCTTGGTTTTTTTCAGCTTCCCTAGCCTGATGTGACCCTATGGAATATAGTGGTCCACGTTACACACTGTGGAGCTGATCCATGTTAGTGTTGATGTGCTGCAAAGTCTCCATGCCATGTGATGGGGAATGTGCCTGCAGAGCAGGAGTGTTTGAGGTTCTGTTCCTTCATCAGTGGCTTCCTGGGTGAGGATCTGGGGAAAATGGATTTATTAAAAGACAGATACATTTGTTTTCTCTTCCATGCCCTTCTGGATGCTTTGTATTTCTTGTATCCCTGTTTCTCTTTGTTTCTGAAGAAATCTCCATAGCAACCGCCCTGGTAGGAGAAGGAAATAATCCAGCGTAGGAGAAGCAAGACAGAGGCAGCCTGTGAAATTGGCCAGGGTGTGTGCTGTAGTTGCAGCTTTATCTTCTACTTCTGTTTCAGAAGTAACTGTTCAATTTGGGGGTATTATCTAGAATAAGAAGTGTAAGGTATGGGGGCGCCAATGACGCCCAAAAGGCGCAAGAATTACAACCATGCTGGTTTGAAGGGGCCTCGGGAGATCTCTAGTCCAGCTTCCTGCCCAAAGCAGGACTGTGGTACATCAAGGGAGCGTGTGATTAAAAGGAGAAGAAAAAGAACACCACTCTCACCATCAAACTAAATGGAAGAGCTGTATGCAAGATCTCAAAAGCACAAAAAAGTTTTGATTTTGAACGAAATAACCTTTGCAGGAGTAGGGTGATAGAGAAAGGGAGGCAATGACTTTGTGCACGGACCAACCTGGAGGATAAAGATAAGGAAACAAGAGAAAAATTTGCTTCCCAACTTGTGGGAGAACAGTGACCCCAAAGGTATGACTGAGAAGCTGTTGCTGGGAACAGTGCCCAAGGCTGCCTCAGGTTTGTGAGTGTCCTTGCCCAAGGCAGAGCAGTGCTGCTTCTGTTTCCCAGAACCAAGGGAGAAGGCTGCATTGACTCCATTAGATAGCTGACAACTCTGACTCCAGCAATAATTTCTGGGGACATTAAAGGCTCCCTAGCAGTTAATCCACATAATGCAGACTGGCAGGAGGGAAGTTGGAGAGAAAACTGAAAGACCCAGTGAAGGTCTGTAAACCTAATGCGGAAGCAGACCTGGGCTGCAGGAACCCAAAATGCAGAAGGAGAAGGTAGGACCTACTTTCTCCATGTGTGCAGTGCTAGAGGAGGTTGCCAGACATTTGGCTATCGTATTTACAGCTATGCTGTGAGCCAACAGCCTATTCAGTTTGCTCTGGATTGCCAAACCAGCTGCTGTATAATCCCAGCCACGCTGATAAGTGGAAAATATAAGCCTAGGGAAATCTGACCAAGCCTTGGTGAGATACAGTGCAATCATTCTGCGGCTAGCAGGCAGATGCAAGCATGTTGTGATAACAAGCACATGCAAGAGGAGAGGATTTTGCCTGGAGGTTCATGCAGCTGACATACAGCAGTACCACTTGTGGCAGGGCATGGGTGTAATCCCAGGACAGCCCTGGGGCAGGGGGGCAGAGCATGTATCTCGACCCTGTCCAGTATTTGAATGTAATGTGAGAATGCAGCTGAAGGATATGAATGTCTACAGAGCGAGGTAAGGATAAAAATAAAAAGAAGCCTCTTCTTTCAGCCTTGTCTCCTACTCCCTCTATCCGTGCAATGCCTGTGAGGTTCTGAAGCACAAAGTACCGTTAACGCTAGTGGAGAAATCATCACGTCCCTTGAAACTGCCCCGTCCTTCATGGGTGGCTGACAGCATAAAGAGAGCCTTTTAGCAAACTGAGGAGTTGGTCCAGTACAAGACCATTAAGGAGGATGCAGAAAAGAAGCTGTTATCGTTGCCAAGAAGAAAATACACGTCTGCTTAACTTGTGACCAAAATGGCCATGGCTCTGGGTTATGACAAGCTGACATGGATGAGTTCCTCAGCTTCCTGACTTGAGGAAGTATTGTGGTATCTGATGCTGAAGAAAATGTTTGCTGGGAAGTGCAGTTCCAAAGTGTGTGTATTCTTAAAGCTGGGATGATACAGAGTATGGACAGGCTTACCCAACAGAGCCAAGCTCTCCACCACTGATAGCCTCCAGCCTCCTCATTTCCTGCCTATCATCCCTCTGCTCTGGTATCATTCCTGAAACAATTAGGGGGGGAAAAAGAAAACAAAAAACAAAAGCCCCCCAAGCCCCTGTGTGGTATTCAACTAAGGTTTTTCGCTGCGCTGAAAGGAAGGGTTTCCTGTGGGTTCTGTTTATTTATTTTGCATAGCTGTTTTAAATTGCATTTAAAGAAATATAAAAATATCTTTGTAAGGAATTTGTTGTGTTTGGAAGATATTTCAGTGGAGCAGTGTTGGCTGTGTGTTTAAAAATAAGAGAGGGAGATATTGTTTGAATATTACTTCCCAGGTCTGGTTCTGTCTTATGGATTGCTTTGTTCAGTGTGAGTCTGGGCAAATAACACATTTGATTGAAATAACTGCCACGAACTTCTGGATATGGCTTTGAAGTTAAGTAAAACTGTGGCACCTCTTTATTTAATTTTGCTAATAAAGTTTAATTTTAGAAACATGGTGTTTTGTCATGTCCTTGCCTGGCACAAGATACACAGAAGTAAGCTCTCAGTATTTACTAGTTTCACTATGCTCTGTGTGCATGTAATAAACAGGGATGGTGATGCAGTAAACATTTACAAAAATGGGAATTGCTCT
Organism: Myiotriccus ornatus; assembly: GCA_036023395.1. NCBI lineage: Eukaryota > Metazoa > Chordata > Aves > Passeriformes > Tyrannidae > Myiotriccus > Myiotriccus ornatus. Next base: position 17,541,831 of record JAYRBT010000139.1, read on the forward strand.
ATAACTTAGGGGTCCTGGACACAAGCTGTGTTAGAGTGGGTAGAGCAAGGATAACTTCCAGGACTGTCTCCATTTTTGTTGCCACTGGTGAATAAGGATGGAAGCACAAATGGCTACTTACAAAATTCCTCATGTATGTCAGCTGAGCTTTTGGGTGCTTTTTCCCTGTACTGCTTTAAGGTGAGGCTTTTTTTGCAAAACTTCTGGGCTGTCAAGAGCCCTACCATTGCCTGGAAGAGCCTCTGTTGGGTGTGTTCTGAATCTGTCGGGCTCTGTATCTGTTGGGGTGGCCTCTTGCATCATGGTGTGGCTGGTCCTCAAAGTTATTGCTGCCAAGACAGATACTGAGTGGTGACAAGGCAGGGAAGACTGATGTGATGTTTTCCCCTCATGGTCATGTTATGTTCAGAGATGTCTCAACACACTGCTGAAGCTTTCCTGTCTCCTTTGGTGTTGGAGCAAAGACCAGGACTGAGTGGGCTTCTAAATTTGGCTCATGTTGTGTATTGCATCCCCTGCAAGGCATGTGCTAGGAGCAATCCCTGTGCGGGAAAGAAATGAAGGAGGAGAGGGTTGAGCACCTTGCCTTTAGGTAAGAAATGGGACAATGGAGGAAAAAAGAGTCAGTTTAAAGTTGGTGTGCCAGTGTGCATTACAGACAGGTTTTTAGGAGCTTATCTTCCAGTTTTCGGATGGCTTATTTGTTTAATTCTAGTCAGTTCAGTGAATTAAACTTTTTCGCTTCACCTCACTTAACTTCTGTGTGCAGAAAGGCCTAAGCAATTGATATGACTTTTGCTTTTTGCGGCTGTTATTTTCTCAGGCGTGTTTTTGATTACTGTTGTCTCTGTTGCCGTTGTTTGTTCTTCTGCAAAAAGGGTGCAAAACGCTCCTATTCTGTATGTATGTTATTCCTTTGTCCTCATGTGCATCAGTTTGAAAAAAAACAAAAGCAAAGAGGAAACAGAGAGAAACAGGGATCTCTTCTTGCAGACCATTCTCCCCAAGGGGCTGGGCTCTCATCCATCTCTTATCAGATATTAAAAACAGAAAAGCAATATATTACTTTGGATTTACCCTGAAAGTAGCTGATTTAGAGATTATAGGACAGTCATCTCATTGAGCAGCTGAAGAACCAGTGATGCTTGTGATGCTGCATCTCTGGGATTTCTGTGCTTGGTTTTTGACATAAAGCCTGACTTGCCCAAGGCATGATAATATCCTGGCAAGATGCATGTGTCCTGTTGCACCTGTATGGCATAAATCTGTAAGCTAACAATGTAACATTGTTTCATCAAAGTAACCGTAACCCTAAACCCTTTCTTCCTCCTCATTTGTCTGGAACAGGAAATAAACACTTTGGATGTGATTTGTGTAACAATATTATGACGTACCTGTCTCGCTGTAGGCTTCTTCTCCTGAAGCCTCAAGGAGTAGCTGTTGACATGTTATCTGCAGCCTGTTTAGAGGGGTAGTGGGGGGGCTGATTGGCATGCTGTCTTCTCCCTGTCTGCTGGTATTATTATTCATATCAAAGAAAGCTGTTTGGTTCCCTTTCTCCTGGGCAACTGCAGGAGTCAATCACTGCTCCCTGATGTGAATGGCAACAAAGAGAAACTGTTCATTGATTCAGAGCAAAAGAGCCCAAGTGGGTGCTTTGATTTCAGAGAAACTCTGCCCTGCGAGGGATCTGCAAGGTTGGACTGCCAGTGTTCTTCCAAATTGTGACTCCCAAAGCATTTTGGCAATAGAGTGAAAGGCAAGCAGACAGACCTCATGGATAATTTTAAATTAATAACTATGACTTATATGTGCCACTGTATGACAAGTGATTCCACTGTCAGACCATAATTAAATATCTAACTCTGTGGTGGGGATATGCTGGTGGTAAATGGGGTATTGACTTCTGGCTCCTATTTTGACTAGAACTACATGCACAGGGTAAGGACTCCAGCAAATCCCAGTGCCTAAGGTGGTAATGTATTCTGTAAATCAATAATATATTAATAATAAAAATGACCAAAGCATGCATCCATTAAGAATTCATAATAGAAATTTGTTTAGGTTATACGGTATGTGTATTGATTGCTGCTATTTAAAGATGAAGTATGTCTTTCAAGCAGAGTGCTTATATATGTAGCTGCCTACATTTTAAATTCATTTATTTTTAATATGAAGATGAACTTAATAACATGGGGAAATATGTATGAATAGAAGTCAGTATTTTGTATTGCAAAACATTATGGGAATATAAGTATGCTGAAAAGCCACAAATAGATGTCTGATGTTTCTGAAACCCAGATCTTGGACTTGAGCAAAATAATAAGCCATAAACGTGGCAGTCACTGTTTGCAACTCCAGGCTTCCAGGTGGCTCAGGTTTTTCTTGGCTTTGTGCCTTAATATGGAATTGCTTACCTGTCCATGTTGTGGTTTAGTGTATAAGCAACATGATGTAATCTGGAGCCCTGCATTGGCTGACTGGCAGGGACAGATCTGTGGTACTGAGGTGCCAGCAGAACAGGGACCTTGCTCCCATGCAGTGCTGCTGGCTCTGTACAACTCCCCGCGCCTGGTGCCAGTGGCTGCATGGCCAAAGAAGACTTGTGGGACCACGTCAGGGGTGGGAACACTTGCAGTACCATGCCTGGAACATAGCATTTGGAGAATAATGCTCCTAACCCATCCCAGTAACATCATACCGGGACCCTAAATGTCTCTCCTGTGAATTTGATACTGTAGGGTGTACACTGCTAAAACTTCATGTAGCTAATAATGCCTAGAGACCCATTAATAGGATTTGCAGAATTATACTAATATATTACATAAACGTATTGGAAGGCTGAATTAAAAAAAAAAAAAAAAAAAAAAAAAAAAACAAGGCAGACAAACCTACTAAACACGTAGTGCCATTTCTACGCTTTCATCCATCCTTCTAAACTTACTCTGGCTGACTGGTCCAGGGTCCAGTGTGTCTGCAGCAATGAAGAGGTATCTTCTACAATGATGAATCATGGAAAAAACAATTTACATGCCATAGCTGCAGTCTTTGTCTCGCTGCAGCAAATAAAAACTGTTTTAGATTACACAGATTATGGTTCATTATGAAAACAAAGCAAGCCTCTGACTGAAATCCCATCTGTTGGTTTGCATTAAGCAATTCCCTTCCTCCTCTTTGCCATCTTTTATTCCTGGGAATTCAAAGAAGCTGTCCTGGCACAATTTTTTTTTTTTTCCTATTCATGACAACTAAAGGCAAGATAGAAACCTTCTCTGCATGGGTAAACGCAGCAGGTTTCTGCATAAAACTGTCTGAGGGGTTTGTGGTTTTTGTTTTTTAATTTTTTTTTGGCAGTGATTTTTTAGTGTGCTTTTTTTTTCTTTAAGATAATAAATTCAATGCGTTCTATGCAACCAAATGCCCCCCTCTTTTCCTGTTTTCTTTCTCCCAAATCTTCATACATCTTTAAAATACAAAGAAACTCCTATGATCAACAAGCCAGACGGTTTTGCACAAAAGCGGTCTCGGCCAGTAATTTGTGAATCAAGTTCCGGTGCCTTCTGTTTGATCTGTAACGTTTCTTCTAGAAAAACAGTCATATTTTAGGGACTTCAGCTGATAAGGAAGGCATCATATATTTATATCTATATGTGTAAACTGTTCCATGGTAAATTCCTCTCACTGATAAAAATACGTACCTTATTTCTACCTCCATTTATCTGACTTCAGCTTCTAGATCTTGCATCTTGTTTGCCTTTTTCTACCAGAATAAGGAGAAATATCCTCCCTTGGTAGATACCTGCAGACTACAATGTCTTTTAAACTAATTAAACAGACTAAGTGACTTCGGTGGCTCACTTGTAAAACTGGCTTTCCAGGCTCTACTGGATTTTTTTTTATATTTTATTTTCTTAAGTTGTTTTGCAAACCCTTCCAAACTTTCTGACAATCTCTCTGAAGTGTAGACACCACAATGTACGTACTCCAGTAGTGGACTCATTAATACCATATGCAGGGCAATTTTGTCTTCCCACTTCTGCTTATTATTCACCTCCTCATATTTGCAGAGATCATGTTTGCCCTTTGAACTACTGTGTATCGTTCAAATTCTTATCAGTTATGAAAACAGTCTTGTTTCAGAGCAACTGCTTGCAAGGCTGTGGTCTCACATAATGAGCACTTTTTGTATTCCTACATGGACTTGTATTTGTCTGCATTAAAGCACGGTCTGCTCAGACAGTGTATAGATCAATCTACAAAACCGACAAGGTCCATGTCATTACTTAACATTTCATCAATTTTTTGCACTGACTGCAGATTTGGCAAGCTTTATTTTCTTCCAGATCATCAAGAAGTGTGTAGAATGATTTTGGACTGATGAGGTTCTTGTTGAACTTCCAGAAATGCTTCAGCTGGGATGACAGTTCCACATATACATTACTTTTTGAGAAGCAACAGCTAATGCATTTTTCCTGTGTGCAGTTGGTCTTATGTTCTAATAGTATTTCTTTTTTTATTTTTTTAAAGCTTATTAGTAGCAACGTGCCAGTTTCCAAAATCAAGTTAAAAAGCAGCAAGGGGTTCCTAAGAGGATTGTGGGTTTCTTCCAAACTCTCATTCTTCAGAATGAAAAATATTGGTCTGTTTGCTATTATATCTTTCCAAATATGTGCTAGAACAAAAAGCATCTCTTTATCATTGTGAATTATGAATACATCTGTTTGCTTCTTTCCAAATACAGATTGGAGTGAGTTGCTGAATATTTATAGGGAGTTCATTTTGTGTTTGATAGCTGGTTGTGTACGACCCACAAACCTCACTATTTTAAAAATACTGCGACTGCTTTAAAAATTTTGCCAGCATAGTTTTTCTGTGTTTGATGGTCTACAGTTATTTCATTTGCATTTTGAGCTTTTAGCACTATGTGTTTGTATTTCCAAACTGTAATTTGTACTTGTTAACTACATTGCTGCCTTTGTCTTCTTTTTTGTTACATGAGGGTAGACTATTGAACAAAAGAAGCTTTTTCTCATGATTGCAGAGTTGGGGATTTTATCATCTGGAACAGACTTCTCAGTTTACTGTCGGTGTTTTTAATCTTAAATCTTTCTTTCTGTTTAATTTGTGTGAAATATTTTAATCTATGAGGAGCTGTCCTGGGTAAAACACTCAAGTATATGTGTTACCAGTCAGGACAATGATCTTATTTTGATTACCAAGTTACACTGGTTCAGGGTTATCTGCTCATAGACATCTGTGGGGTTTGTTTGTTTGTTTGCTTGTTTTTCCACTCTGGTTTGGTTGTTTTTCTTTATTTTTTTATTTTTGTCTGTTTTGTTTTTCTGTGATCAAATTATCTGTTAGAACAGGATCCTGTATGAAATTACACAGAGACAGTCTCACTAAAATTTCCTTTACTTTTAACGGGCAGAAGTAGGCTTCAATACTGTGATGGTTTTGCAAGTCATGGTGTGAGGTTTCTCTGATATTAATGGGGGGAAGAAATTGCAGAGAGATATTCAGGAGTTGCTCCTCCTCATTCCTTATAGGAATTAGGGTCCTTAGTGCAAACCTCCACCAGTACAGAGTCCTGTGTCTTAGCGCCTCCACCTGAAAGCAAGAATGGCAAATATTACAGTGCATCAAAAAATACTTTATTTTCTTCCAGAGAGGATGGGCTTAACAACAAACTTGCTTGGTGACCCTTTGTATTGTGCCCAGGTAATTCCCCTCAGCCCCTCAAAAGCTGTTTTTTCTCCCTACATAGTTCAAGGTACTTTATTACAGAATAATAGGGGATATAGAAGAACCATAAGTAGAAAAATCTGATTTCTTTTATGAGGGTTTTTTGTTGTGCTCCAAAAATGTCTTTGGAGGGCAGTGACAGCAGAATGCTTTCCACAAATATGAAGAGGAAACACAAGGTGATGGAAGTATGCATTTTATTCTTAGAAAAAGGAGAAAATTCTGTATGTGCAGTATAAACTCTAGAAGAACAGTGCCTGAAACAGGTAGAAAAGGAAATGGATATTATAGATAGATGTAAAGTGCTTGAAATGGATCCTTTGTTAGATAAAAGTCAGTTTCTATTTAGAAAGTGCACTTAATGTACTGCAACATAATTACATTAGAAATTTAATTAATAATCTCCCAGAAACAGTCCTCTAGAAACCTTTCCCTGGTGCTTTTTTTCCAACTTGGAAGAGTCCTTCAAAACCCTTTAGAGAGAAAAAGCACAGAGGATTTAGCAAGTACCTCAATCAGTGCTGGGTGGGGGTGTGGGAGCCTGCTGGCTGCCTGCCTCCCAGTCTTGTTGGAGGGTATCCCTGGCCCTGGATGTGGCAGCACCCCAACCCTCACCCACGTGCCACGCTCAGTCAATCTTGAGTGAAGCTGCCTAGACCATCTTTTGTCCTGAGGGGTCAAAGACATGACTCTGTAAGCCTAAGGTCAGTGTTACTGTGGTCTCCTAAATCTCTCCTGGCTGGTAGGGACTGCTCAGTTGAAGGTGTTGGATTCTGTCTCTTCCCACTGATGAGGCAAAACTGCATTGGATGCTGCTGGTGTGGCTGAGCTGCAGTGCCCAGGTGTGCCTGAATTAGCTTTGGCCTGCTGATTTTCCAGGAGCCCTTTCTGTACCCTTCTGTCTGAGTATCCCTACGGTGTCCTGGCAGCACTGTCTTGTCTGGGGTTTGAAAAAAGTCATGCTCTCTCTGATCCCATATCTGTAAGGAGGAATGGCCTCTTTCATCAGGTTATTTTATTAAAAACATTTTTGCCTTTAGGCCACCTATCTCTCTCTGGTTTTGTTGGGCAATTAGATCCTGGTTTTTGCTGCCAGAGAGATCAGGAAAAGATTTACTTCTTTCATCTACCTCTTGGAGAAGGACAATTTAAAACAAGTTTAGTGATTGTGTTTAAAAAACAAAAAAAAAAGGATAAAAAAGTCTTCCATTCATCATAGTTGTTTTCAGTGGTTTTCTCCTGAAGCAAGTTAGATAATTTTTTTTCCCAGTCATATTTTTGTTGAGCTGGTGAACATTGTGCCCTCAAGTATAGTATCTGCACTTCTTTGTAACCCATGCTGCATGACTATCCTTTTCTGTGCCACTGTAGCTCCTGCTCTTAATCTTCTCACATTTCCTCTTCTCTTTAAAGTGTCCTTTGGGGCACAGACCCTCTTTTTGTTCAGTCGTACACATGGGTGTCTGTGAAGGAGCCCTACAGTCTCCCACAGAACAAGGAATGAATCACGATATCCAGTGCTGCAGGGACTCTCATAAAATAGGATTTCCTTTTAACCAGGACCGGGTTGGATTTTTTTTCCTGGGCACAGTGTCTCAGTGACTATTCATACTTATTATTGCTGCTTTTAAAAATACTTTTTAGTCTCTTGTTAACCAATTGGAAGGCTGGACTGGAAAATGAGTGGTAACGTGTCTCCTGGGACACCTCCTCAGCTTGGGGGGTGGGGGTGTTGTTAGGTCAGGATTCAGAGCATGTATTGAAGATTCAAGTGTTGTAAGGTGAGTTTGACTACACTGCTGTGCCCTGGCAGTCCTGGTGGTGCCACAGGATGTGCATTTCCTCCCTGTTACAAAGGCCAGAAGCTCTCAACTATGTCGCAGCATTGTTCACCTGACTCTTCTGGAAGCAGTTAATCTGTTTGGAGCGTTTCTGGGAAATTTCAGATTATTTTTTTTTTTTGTGACTCACCTTGAGGTGGGCACTATCATTTGTATATGTGTATATATATATGTATATGTGCAGATGTACACAATATATATGTGTGTATATATATATACTTCTATATTGAGGTATATAGTGTTTCTAGAGCAATATTTGCACAGGCTACATTAGGTGGGAAAGTAATTAACCACAGTTAATTATTTGCACAGGCTGTATTAGGTGGGAAAATAATTAACCCCAGTGTTTGTTGTGAGCAGGTGGGTGCAATGGGAAACTTCATCACTCAAGATTTTAGTTGTGTTTCCTAGTAAGTGAACCGTTTTGTGGAGTTAATTTACTAGTTTTAATGTTTTGCTATTTTCTTCTGAGGAGAAGGAAAAAATAGGTGATTTCCCTGAAAATCTGCTTTTAATTGGAATATATTTTCACCTGGAGCAAGTGTGCATGTTTCAGCTCATTCCCCAAATTTAATTCTCCTATTGTTCTTTATTTTTAAGATTGAGGGGAAGTAAATAAAGTCGGTCGCTGTTCAGATAAGTGTGTATGCTTCTTCAAAGCAGCTCTTTGAAACTGCTAGTAACTCTTAGTGAAAACCTTGATCTTTTGAGGTCAAAGGAGGGGGGGAGTTAACGTCAGAATCTGGGGAGTCATGATTCAGAGGACTGCAAAGAATGGCTTGCCACAGCCTACTTGTACTTGTTTTTAGCGTATCGACAAAAAGGGTCTTAGATACCGTGGCTCTGTGCCTTAGATGGAGCTCATATATGTCATGGAAAACCTCATCCAGCAGCAGGGGACTGGGTTGTCTTTGTAGATTACTCACAGGTCTTCCTAAGAGGCACCCACTGGTATGTAAAAATCAGTGGCCTTTAAGGTGTGCGGAGTAGGAGACCCCAAAGGTCATCTTGCTGTGTAGCAAACTACACTTTCCATTTTGCCTGTTACACAGTATATCATACCTTTATAGAAGCTTGTGCATATATATATATATAAATAAATATATAATGGAATGCAATTCTGAAAAGTCAAGATCTTACAGCAGTCTCAGACTTCTTTATAAAACTTTCACACAGCTAGTGGAAAGAACAAATTCTCTGTTGTTATTTATGTCAGAGACTCAAAGGAGCTGTGGTATCTAAAACAGCAAGAAAAATTAGTTATTTATTTAATGTTCTACAGTTTAGCCATATTACTTCTTGAAGATGTCTAGTCATAAAGGTCTGGGTAACTTCTTGTAAAATTAACTCTAAAGGAGTCATTCTTGGCCTCTGTTGATGTAAAGCAATTGGTTTAAATGATAAATATTTGAGATCCCATACTTTTCTACAGATATTTGAATGACAGGCTCTAATACTTTGGTAGAAATTCTTTCTTTTTGCCTGCATGTATTTTTCTCTGGACAGTTCTTCAGATTTCACATACTTCTCCTTTCTGGGCAATACAGACTTAAAAATAGATTTACTGCTCTGGTAAACAAGTCTGTAAACAGCACAAAGTAATCTTCACTCTGCTGTTCATCATTTCTGTAATAATGCAGATACTTCTACAAGAGCTTTAATGTTTCCCTTCAGAGGCTTTTCGGGGAACTGTAAATCAAAATTAAACTTTAATGTTGAGGAGGTGTTACTTGGTAAGAATCTATTATTTGCAGCTCTTCAACAAAGCTGCAAATATATCTAACCTGTCTGATCTTCAACAGCCTTAAAAGAATTTCTAACCTGATGAGTTCACCGGGTCTCTTACTGACATTTGTGTTTTGGGGTTGGTTTGCTGTGCTTTTGTCTATGGGGTTCCCCCTTCCCCCCCTTTTTTTTTTAATCTTTTTTTCCTCCTCTGATGAAATAGAAGTCAAATTTGGCCTCTGTATCATCCTCCATGGCAGACCATCTCTGATTTTGTGTATGCATTTGGGTCTTGGCCTTCTCCAGCTTATCCTTGTCTTGCTTCCTGTGGCCCAGGGATTCCACCTCCCAGTTCACAGTGGTACAAATGATGCAGAAGAGCACACCCTCAGCACTTGGGCAGTATCCATCTGGGGACTAAACCCTGCTGAAGCCCATTCTGATGACACACCTAAATAAGCTTTGCTGGTAACAGGGAAGTTATTCCAGCTTTGCAGTATATTAGAAAGGCTAGGAATTTAAGCTAGTGTTTTAAATGAAAACAATAACAAAGTATAATTTTAAATGAGGTATGATTTGATATGAAATCTGAAAATTATAAACACATTCTTTTTCCTTAATGTTCTTAGGCTAAACCCTTGATAATCATTTATTTGACTGCCTCTATGATTATACCTGCTATGGTGGTTTATAAAAGTTTTTATCTGAGATTTAAGAAAAATAAACCTCGTTAATGGCTACAATAAAAAGCTACAGTGAAGTAATTTGAAATGGGGCAAATTTTTTTATTACTCAAATCCTACTTGCTTCACCAAATTAATTTGTGCAGCATTAAATTTGAGACTTAAGGTGGTTCAGTTTGTTTTTTGTTCAGTTCAGATTGGTTTTTGATTTTTTTTGTTTCTTTGGTGGTTTTTTGGTTTGGGCTTTTTTGTTAGTTTTTGGAGTTTTTTGGTGTGTGTGTGTGTGGTTTTTGTTTTGGTTTTGAGACAGTGAAGGGCCTATTATAACAACAGTAACTTTGAGTTGGGAAAGAAATAAATTACATGTATTACCTTACTAAAGACCCCAGTGAAATTTGTTGTATATGGATTTGTAAAAAGGACTGGTCCCTGTGGCTCAGAACCTAATGCTTCCTTTGTGGAGAATACAAATGTCTTAATGTTATGGACCATGATCTGAAACCCACATATTTTAAGTAAAGTTGCTGTTAGGCTGGAGGGCAAGTTTAGCATAAGGGTTGGTTATAGATCTTATGCATTACAGTGCAAAGCATTAAGTACTGACACTTGCCCTGTCTCTGCACTGTTTTCTTACACTTGAAAGCTAATTCATATGAAGGAAGCCTGTGAATTTAAAGAACATTTCTATCCAAGTATCTTCTCATGTGTGGCTTTTGTTACAAATTAGATGATCCACTGCAAAGGAAAAGGTACTTGGGAATAGCTTTTTTCTTGCAATGAGGCCTAAATATTAATGAACTTGCATTCAACCTTTCCCTTGGAGAACATGTTCTATTTGTCTGTTGTTCTTAACTTGTGGCTTCTCCTTTAATTAAATTCATTAAAGTGACATTTAGCTCAGGCTGGAACTGTACTTCTGACCTCTGATTAGAAGGTAGTTTGTCATGCATTTTTGAAAAGCATTCTAAATTCAGCCTCCCTTCCTTGCAAAAATCTTTTGCTTTCTTTCTCTGACCTTAGCTAACCTTTTCTGAGCTGATTCAACTCTATCAGTGCAGCAGAAACCACTCCCTCTGCCCCTCCTCTCCCTGCCGCTTTAGTTTCTTAGTAAATTACTGAGTTGCCCAGTCTTGAGAAGGGGTCCAGCAAGCACCAGAACTGGATGCACAGCCAGCAGCTGAACCATGTCTTGTTTTGGGGAGGAAGAAGGATTCGTTCTCCCTTCAACAACACTATCCTGGTAGGCTGACTTACCCCACCCCACTGTCTGTTGAGCAGCATGGAGGGTGACCCTTGGTGATGCCTTGTTCCAGTGTTAAGCTTTAACTTCAGAGGTATTCATCTCTCTGTAAGTGGGAAATTCGTGAAGATGAGGCCTTATCAAAAGAAATGTTTGTTGCAGTTCTCAGTTTCCCATCACTCACTAATGAGACAGCAGCCTGAGTCCCAGAAGGTGGGAATGGAGGATCAGAAAGGAAGCACAGTACTGCTGTTGCACTGCTTTCTCTCACAGGCCTGATTTGACCGTCCCTGGGTCAGTCTGCCTTTACATGTTCTCAGTCACTTTCTACTGTCAAAAGTCCTCCATTCATGGCTACAATCTGGATTCTGGGGTTTTGTTCTTTTATCACTTCTTTTTCTTTCCTCATAGGGCATTGCAGTGACCAACTTCCCTCATGAACACTCATCCTTAGGTGCAAATGCATCCACTTCTCTGTTCCTTCCCCTTTCTGGTGATTGTTGACCAGTCCTCTTTGCCTGTTTTCTGTGAATTTCTTTTCTCTTTATCCCTCTAGGAAGAGCTACTCTAATACTTAGATAGTCTAAGAGAATCTAATGCTTCTTACTAATGGGGAAAGCTTCTCCATACTTTGACCTAGGGTTTGGAAGAGTGAGGGGAGAGAAGAAGGATATTTACCTGCTGGACATGGCAAGGAGATGAGGAATATCAGTGGTATGAAGTGTGAGTAGCAGAACTACCCCAGAATGTAGCTGTCTGGTGCTTAATCCTTTGGATGCTGTCCCTGGGCTTTCTGGACATCCAAAGTGTGGTTGTGCATCATCCTTTTGAGATCTGACCTCTAGGGGTATCTAGAAATGAGAAAGGAGATCTGCCATGGAAATGAAAGGTACTTCCCATGAGGCTGATGTGTAAGGGGCAGAGTATGGCTTCAGAGATGTGGTGTTTGGGACTTGGGTATGCTTTTTTTTGGTGCTTTTGTTTGTATCCTTGGCTGTGTCACCTTAGGAAATGCACTAACTATGTGTGAGTTTTGTCAGTTCCTATAGAAAACTCCATCTTTGTTTACTGCAACCTTCTCCTATGTGTCCTTTCAGTCATGGAAGAGGGCATCAGGTATAAACATCCAGATGAATATCTATTGTATTTTCACTCATAAAACCTAGGAGCAAGTCCCTAGCAGGGGCCACTTGAGTGTTAGAATGGAGGTAGATTAGGCAATTTATGGAACCATGAAATAGTTGATCTCAACTTCCACATAAAATGCACAGGGAAGGGTGTGAGGATTTTGTGTTTTTTTTTTTTTTTTTTCTTTAGTTGCCATGGCTGGGGTGTTGCACTGTCTTGTGTTTGTCTCCTGTCCTGTCTTTTTTTTTTTTTTTTTTTGTATATACCGTCCCACTGTATAAGAAGTTGCCCTTGCAGTTTGTGAAGTCTGTTCATAGCTGGCTGTTTGCTGGGTAAGGGGAATCACTACATCTGGTGGTGGTGCCCAAAGGAAAGTTGCAAATTGGTTTTTATATCTTCTATAAAGTAAGAAAGGGAAAAGATAGTCTAGGAGGTTGTGGGTATCTCATTCGTGGGGGGAAATCCCAGGAGGAAGACAGATTCTTCACTTTCTCTGGATATATCTAGTTCTCGTCTTTCTTTTTGTAGCAGATTAGAGTGCTTAATGGAGGAGTTAAGGTAATTTTCCCATTTTTATAGATGAAACAGCAATCATCTAAGGCACAGAGGCGAGATACAGAAGTGGAGACCAGCCAGGACTGTCCAGCTTCAGCCTTGCACTGCTGATGGCTTCAGCTGTTTGGCCACACTGGCTGCATTCAGTCTTCATTTCTTCCCCAGGGGAGCTGGATATGGATGTTGCAAGCGTTTGCTGCAATGTCTTGGCACCAGCCTTTGTCTGTAGGGTGGACCTTTAACCCCACTGCAGGCTGAGAGTAGAAGGAAGGCTTTTCTGCCCTACCCCTCTAGAAAAGACAGAGGTCCTTGCTCTTTTATTTGTTGTCAGTATCTGTAGAGAAAGTGGGGGAAAGAGAATGGTATTTCCATATTATTAATAAGATTTCAGAGAACTTTGAACCAAACTTTTTTTTAAGCTTGTCAGAACTAGATTAACATTTGTGAGCAATGAAAATACTGGGGAATGAGAGCATTGTACATTGGAGAAATGTTTGTTGTCACTGTCTTTAACCTGAGCTTTTGTTTACTACTAATATTAGTCTTGAGATCAGAGACCAGGTATAATTTGGATTAAGGAAGAGGGGGAACAGAGAAGAAATACTGAGCAATGTTTGCATGCTGTAAATATGCACTAATGAGACTTTATACCTTAATAGGGAAAAGTAAGGCCCTGATTTAGAAAAACACTTAAGTGTGTGCTTTTCATGAGGGAGTGACAGAGTCCTGCATAGCCTATTGACTCATTGACTGAAAGGGGTTTCTGCTCCTACCCACACCTGAGCGGACTAGGAGGTTAGGTTTTTTTGTGTTTTTTTTTTTTTTTTTTTTGTTATTATTTTCTGATTTTTTTACCAT
>JAYRBT010000139.1:17556677-17577604 GCA_036023395.1 Myiotriccus ornatus
TAAAAAATCCAATGCGCAGGCTGGAAGGTGTAAAGACCTTCCCCGGTTCTTCGTTCGCGAAGTCTGGCCATTACATTTCCAACAAAACATGAGCATTAAGGTTTGCTGCATATGTACAGTATTGCTGTTTGACAAATACGTTAGGTTTGTATGAGTGAATTCTCAGGCAGTTAATTACTGTGATTTTAAGTGGGGTTTTCCTCAGCCATCATAAATTTAATAGCTTTCTTTGATGATATAAAATAGTTACTGAAAAACAAACAAACAAGCAAAATACACAAAAAAACCCCCAAACCACCAATATAAGAATTGAGAGCAAAAATATATTTTCTGAATTGTGTGGGTCAGAAGTTTGAGTTTTGTATTCTGTAGTGGTAACTGTAAAAAGTAAAGTAGTATTAGCAACTGTCTTTGCCCTTTGTATAGCACACATTAACTTTCCAGAGAAAAGGATCCAAATTGACCCGGGGCTGGGCCAAACCATAGCTCCCAACAGCTGATATTGCCTGTAAATCTCATTTTGTCATTTCTTTGGCAGTTAATAGGAGTCATCTAAGCACATGGCAGGAGGAGGGAGGGCCCTTGGCCTCAGCGTTCTGCCAAAAACTGCTAGAAACCTTCTGCCTCCCATGTCACCAATCTGCTCAGGTTTAGTACAGAACGGGCTTGAAAAGAGACCTCACCACAGCTCTTTTCCAAAATCAGAAGCCTGGCATCAGAAGTTTTTTGGTCAGCACTGGCCTGTTGCCATAGTGTATCACAGAGCAGAGCCTGCTGCAGGCTTCTGTGGACAGATGCCTGTAAGTGGACTTAATACCTCTTGATACTGTTTGTAGGGCTGGCTAAAATTGCTGGGCTCTGCTGACTCTGCCTTTCTGGTTGGCTTCTCTCTTTGGTCAAATGTTGTCTCTTAACTTTGTCCTATCCTTCCTCCACTTACCTTGTTGATTAGTGACTTAAAGCCAAGGGTAAGAGTGAAGTATTGCATCTTAAAAGTTCACGCTTGTCCTCCTCATTTCCCTCCTTCTGTAACAGGAGAAGTTGGTTGCACTAAGAAATTACTGCATTACACAAGTGTAATACGAGTCCAGGGTAAAACTATTTCTCCAGTGTTAGGGAAACCAGGACATCTTACATGATCCAAGCCCTACAACTGTGCTATTTGTAGAAGCTGTTGTTCAACAATAAGCACATGTCCCTCTTGAGAGTTTGGCAATTAGTCCTTAACTGTGGTGCATCAGTAAGGATCTGATATTGGAGTAATCCCTGTAAATTTACAGAAATGGGAACATTTATCTGTCCAGTAACACGTAAATGAAACAACTTACAAGAATAGAAGGTTTCATGGAAATTAGTGTGTTGGATTGCTGCCTGCCAGACAGATAGAACAGCCTTGATATAGTTAAGGGATGTTCCGAGAAATATCAGTATGCTCCTATTTTCCATAAGCAAACTTGGCATATGTGTACCACGTGGAAGTTTTCTGTTACAAGACAGCAGAAGACTGGATGGGATTTTTTGTTTTGGGGGGAGGGTATTTTGGTGTTTTTATAATGGGACCGGGGAAAAGTGAGTTGGTGAAAGATGTTTGGTGTCAGATGGGCCATGGATCTATTAGAGGGTTAAAGCTTCGCTAATTGCTCTGTGACCATCACACACAGACACTGGTTTGTATGCTGAGTTTTGTGTTGGAGGTAGTACAGTGTGTGGCTAGGAGGGCACATCATCCTGGCAGCTGGGAGCCTTTTTGGTGTGGCTGAGTTTTCATTCTTGTGGAATAAGTAAGGAAAAGAGTTGGCTTTTGTTTCAGTCTGTGGCTGGTGTGCTAGGCTGGGAAACAATTTTTTTGGTTCCTAGCTTCACCATGGATTTCCCATGAGATCTCCTGGAAGCTGCATAACCCTTCTGCTACTGAGATGAGAAAGACAAGGCGTAGCTACTTCATATGGATATTTGGGGATTAATATATTCACGTTCATCAAGCTGTTTAAGATCTTTATATCAAAGATGCTGTAAAGATGAGAAATACAATTGCTTGTTGTGTAGTGAGTTTGTTTATTAATACTTTTAGGGCTTTGTTTTCAAGGAATCTCAAAGTGTGTTTCTTTTTTCTTTTGCAAACTGTAGCCTGGATTTCTTTTAAAACAGGTAAGATTTCTGAGAGCTCTTTAATTTCACAAGTATTTGCCAACTATTTGACCATTTAGGCAGATCCAGCACAAAACTAAGACTGAACCTAAATCATTCAGTGTCCCATAAATAGTCCTTTTCATGGAAAATATCACTGCAGGGCCCAAACTTTGGGAAGACTGCCAGAACCCGCAAGCCATCCCTTGGCGTGCTGCAGGCTACAGCGAAACCCATCAGGCTCTCCTTTTCTAAGGACCAAGAAAAGGACCAGGAGCAATACAGATGTTATTACATCTGCTGTAGGACAGGTGCAGTCCTGCTGAGCAGGTGGGATCCTGGTGCTTGGATTGCTGGTTGTCATAAAATTTCCTTTGCCTGATCAAGTGCAACACAGGGCCGTAATTTTATGTATCAAAACCAACTAGCTTTTCGCCTGGTAAGTAGAAATAATAACAATACCGTAGTTGGTATTTACCTCTTGCAGTAGGACATTTCTGAAGCCCTATATAAAAGGGATCTCTTTAGGGGTTTTTTGAGATGAGAAAATCAAGTCACTGAGTGGAGAAGTAATTTCTCTGGAGAACCAGCAAAGCCAGCGATCGGACCCCGTTTCTGCAGACCGTATCTCAATGGTACTGAAACTATCTCAGTACAGCACATGGATAAAACCTTCTGGTAAACGTCATTCTGCTTTTAATCTTAGCCTCAGCCTGCAAAGTAAATGTTTACCGTGTCTCTGTGTGTTAATCCTTGCAGCTTTCAGCCGAGCCCCGGTCCCCATGGCTGTGGTCCGAAGGGAGCTGTCCTGCGAGAGTTACCCCATAGAGCTGCGCTGCCCAGGAACAGATGTTATCATGATCGAAAGTGCCAACTATGGGAGGACTGACGATAAAATCTGTGACTCTGATCCTGCTCAGATGGAGAATATCCGCTGTTATCTGCCAGATGCCTATAAGATTATGACTCAAAGGTAGAGTATTTAATATTCTTTGTTTGCTGACTGTTGGTTTTTTAATCCAGAATGTACACACCAGTTTGTGTGTGTGTTTGCATGAGAAAATGCAGGTACTTTGTATGTATGTGCACAGAATTACAGCTATCGTTGCTAAACTGTGGGTTTAACGGAGTTGGTTTAGCATCACGCAAGAAAAATAACATTTTATGTAAGTACTGCTGATCAGTCATCTTGATTCTCCAGTTTTGCCTCTGAAATACCTAAATATCAAGGCTCTTAATGAACACAGAAGTGAAATCTTTCTCAAATGAATGTTCACTGTTTTTTGTGCTATGTTCAAACAGAAGGCCAGTAATCTCCTTCAAATAATTAACATTTTGTGTGCAGAGTAACATTTACAGTTTTCAAAACACAGAGAAGTGTCTGCTTCTCTCCTTGAGTTCACAGGCTTAGTTTTAGGGAGGATCTGAATTTTCAGTCAAGGATTGGTATTCATGTTGGTCTTGCAGAAGACTTGTTAAATTTCTGTATAATAACTATAGCTTTTGAGTGGGGCTGCTCCATCTGGAAATGATAATGGAGATACAAGCCATGTAGACAGGCTCATGTATTGCAGAGCCAGGGCCTATCAGTTTATTACAACCTAGAGGTATCCTGGTTATGGAAAGCCTTTAACTGTTGCTGAATTTTTAAGGGTATTTTCTGGCACAAGTGGTGTTGTGGGAAGAATTTGTAAATCACAGCTCTTGACATGTAATTGCATTCAGTAAATTTTTCCTAATACATAATAATTATTCACTACATTTGTTAATTAGCAATAGAGATTAGTATTTCAAGGTATTAATCATGGAATTGACACAGGCGAAGTGTTGCTAATTAACATTATGACAGCAGTGTTTGTGTGGTGACCTAATGGCTTAAAGCAGTGCAAGGTTTAAATGGAATATCTTACTATTGTTTGCTGTGAGATGCTTTGCACTAAAAATGGACTGGGGTGAGCAACAGAAAAGAAAGCATGAGTTTCATCTGTGTTTCACATGCTAACTGCTGTTTTCAACCTGCCTGTAGAATTGCTCCATGTCAAGTATTTAGGCCTCAGAACACTAAGAAGTCTCATGAAAAATGTCCCTTTTGCTGGAGGTGGCTCCTATTAGACCATTTGAGTTGGACCTCCTTGCATAGCTGGTTGAAGTCTTGTTTATAGATTATGCCAGCTACATTTTCAAGAGAAGTGGAAAGGGTAACAGCGTGCCATCAGCCAGTCCTCTGGATTTGTTGTGGTTTTAGTGGAATTACTGTAATTCTCCTGTTCAGGTTGTTAGTGGCTTCAAGCAGAAACCCTTAATCCTCTGCACGTTGGCAGAATAAAACCATGTCATCGCTTTTTGGGAGAGTACAAAGTATTAATATTTATATATATATGTATTATTGTCCTCCAGGCACCAGCTTCTGAGCCAAATGCAGAGCCCTGCAGTCTTCTAGTCAGTCCCCACGTGTAGCAAGTCTGCAGTAGATGTTAGCTCTTTGGTCAGGGAGGGCGGACACATAATCACGCTGTGTGCCCATAGCACTGGGATGAAAACTTACGTTGATTCCTTGTCTCCAGGTGTTGTCAGTGGAGACTCAAATGGCTTAGCAGAGAGTTTAACAGGGTAGCACATCTCTGGACCAAAGCATCTCTGTGTTTCCATATGGGGAGAAAGTGGTGCCATGGAAGCTGGCCACTGAGGGGAAAACTTCTCAAGCAAATCCTTACTGGACTGAATATTAATATCTGTAGGGCCTCGCCTGCTGCCATTTATCAGTAGGGAGGCTCAGGAAAGGGTAATAGCTCTTTACATTTAAGCCATTTGGTGATTTTTATGAATAAGTGTGCAATCGTGTTATTGGGTACTATTGAGTTTCTTGAAAACAAATATAACCTGGTTCTAGTTTAAAAACAAGCTAAAAAGGGGAAAAATACTCTACTTTGCATTTTTATGTCAGTCTCATTTCTTTTTTAATCTCCATTAACTCAAAGAGTTGAAACAATTTAAAAATAAAACCATTAAAATGAAATATGTTCTTAAGATGCAAAGCCAGTCTGTCAGCTCACATCTCTGAGTAGACTTCATAGCTGAGCCTCTGAAAAAAGTAGTTTAAAAGGAAAATTGTGACAGCCTAGTAGTTGTGGCGCTAACTATGCTACATTTTCTTCTGAAAGGGTCTACCTGCAAAAATTAATCAATTTGTCAGTATTTGGGTGAGTTTGCAGATTAATGAAGGCTTTAATACAGAGAGCTTGTCTTTGCCAGCACTGTGGGGTGGGGAAGCAGGTATGGGAACTGAAGATTGTTGTGGCAGTGTAAACCTGCATGGTAGCTGAAGCTGTCTGTGTATGGAAAGAGAAACTATATGCACAGTGCATGCTTATTATGCATTGATTAATTATTGCATTCATAAATACACAGTCTCCTTGTAGATTGTATAATAAGTTGTCTAACTACTGGCAGTTTTTAATCAGAAACACTGTACAACCGACTCAGACACATTACAGTGTGGCTGTGGGGAGGCGGAGAGGGAAAGATGGGGGGAAAAGTACATATGAGACAGAGGTGGTGTTAGTTTGTGAGGTGAGGCTGAGAGAGAGCAGATTTGTGGTAGACATTAGTGATTGCACTCTCAGCCCACCTGTCTTCCCCCTGCAAAAAAAGAAAAAACACACGAAAAAACCAACACCCTGAGCTAGCCTGTTCTTTACTTCTGTATGCTTATTTAAATTAATTTTTGCAGATGATTATATGAGGTTATTTTGAAAGGAAAAGGCATAAATCTTATGGTTTGTTTGTGGAGCCCCCTGAGCAGAGGGAGCACAAGGAGTTCTTACTGCGATCATTGCCCTGGAAATCTCTAAAATCTTTGGAGTATTGCTTAACGTAAAGGACATTTAAACAGCTTGTAGGGAGCTATTTTATAGAAAATTCAATCTCTATGGCCTATTTTTGGTTTGTTTTTTTTTGTTGTTTTTTTTTGTTTTGTTTTGTTTGTGGTTTTTTTTTTTAGTTTATAAAGCACACTTCCTGAGCTGTTACAGGCAGCAGTTACTTGGATGCTTGAAGGAGGAGCTGGCAGGTTAAAGTTTTTCTGATTTAATTAGATAAAAATATATTTCATAGCATGTTTGCTTTAGAGAAGTGTCTCTTTGAGGGCTGTAACAATTAAATTCTAACCATGCCCATTGCAAACTGTGTACACGGTACCATGGGAGTCTTTGCTATGTCCTCCCTTAAGCAACTGTGCCACGAAATTATCATATCATCCATTCAAACAACCAGGGTTCTCTGTGAACAATGGGGAAAAGCAGGCTCCTATTCCCCTAGGAGTTGCCTTTGTTTTTATAGCATTAACACTGCAGTTTAGTATATTAAAAATGCCCTGAAGAAAAAGGAAAAAATAAATAGCTTTTAGTGTGCTCTCTTGAATTTCTTGTGGATGCTTTCCACCGAGGAAATGACCAACTCGGAAAGGCAAAATCTGTGTATTACTTTTTGCATTGCAGTAGTTTCACTACAAGTCAGTGGAGCCAGTTGGCTTGTAAAAGCACCACACAAATTTAAGCCTGCAATGTGGGCACAGGAGTTAAACATTTAGATGCCTCCTCCTTAATGCACACAAATACACCAGCACATTCTTCTTCTTAAGGCATGGGCTTAAGAGTTCTGTGGAATGAAGACCTGTGTGTGTACTTTCCTGGGTTGGAGCCACTAGGAGGAAAAAGATGGGTGGATCGGGTTTTGCATTTATGTTCACAGAGCTGTGTGGTGTCGATACCACCTTTGCATTTAACTTTGTAGTTTGGAACATTCTTTTCAGTAGGCTTTTTACCCTAAATTTTAAAAGGGGCAGAGGAAAGAGGGAAATCCAAGTAGGAACAGTAGGAAGTGCATGACATGTAAGTACACATACACACATATTGATTGCATTTTTTTTTCTTAAAGGCAAGAGCAAGGCTTTCCTTTTGCTTTTTGGATCCTTGTCTACCCCAACCATTGCGTGCTACTCTTACTCTGGGGAAAGGAAAGGAGGGATGGAATAATATGACAGAATGACAAAACCAGCAGGCGTAATAGAAGAGACAGGAAAAATATTCACAGGTCTCAGCAGCTGTTCTCAGGATCAAAGCAAACTTCTTTCTGCCTTTTCAAAATTTGGAAGGTAGATGATGTTCCCCAGCAAGGGCCTTCCACTCTTGCATCTCTCAGCAACTCAGTTTGCAAAGCAAGCAGCGTTTGCCTTTCTCCATAGTACAACTTTGCAGAGCTCTTGTGTGCTGCTCTTGCCCCTTCTGTCTTGGGGATGAGGGCTGAAAGCTGCTCAGCTCTCTCCTCTCTTCTACTCTGAAGGGAGCACCAGACCCATTTTGTTTCCCACAGGCCAGACACGTCCTGCCCAGAGCTTCCCACTGCTTCCAGGACAGAGAAACTGTGTCTCCTCGGTCAGAGGATGTGTAGCCTGCACAGTGCAGCAGGATGTGTACCCTCTGCTTCACTGCAGCTCGTCATAGTGCCAATCTGCCTCCAGCACAGCTCTCTGGTGAGGTGGAAGGCAGGGCTAGTGAGGTGGGTGCTGCAGCTCTTATTGCCTCCTCTGCTGGCTAAGCAGCCAGGGAATTTCTGGTGGCTCCCTGGGAGGCACAACTAGGGAAGGTACTGCATGCCCTGCCAGTTCTGCAGTTGCTTAGCTGAGCTAATTTCCTTTAGTTTTGAGTCTGATCTGCATGGTTTGTCTTTGGTTTCAGTGTTGACATCGATGATGCCTCCAGGTCAAGACTTGGAGTTTAAAAAAAACAAACGCCGAAACAAAAAGTACAATTAAGGGTGTAAGACTGCTCTCAGATTTCCATTTAGTTTCATCAGAGGGCCCAATCCTTTTACATGAAGAGGGGCACTCACAGCTCTCTCAGTAGTTGGAAGGATGGTAGCAGACACTTTGCACAGGGTTAGGTGAGAATAAAGAAATTGAATGAACCAGCTTGCGTTACACTGCAAAGATTTTTCATCTCCTGAAGGCCTGTGTTTTGTTAATGTTTTTGGTTGATGACCTGAGAAATGCAGGAGTCTGAAATGAGTGCCATTATTATTGTAATAATATTGCATCTCATGGTGTGCTGTTATTGATGCTATCAGCTGCTGTGATTTTCAAGACACTTCTCAAATGTCAGTGATCTGCACTTGCATTGGGAAATAAAGAGGTAGGATTATCTGTATTTTACAGATAGGATAATTCATGTTAATCATTCATAGAGTGGCCACTGGCCATCCTGGTAATTTCAGGATGCTCTTGTAGAGTCTTCTGTATTAAGTAGCTTCTCACAGTATGTGTGGGGAGGTGCAGAGGACAAGGAGAGCTGCAGATTTGGAGGCTCTGTAGTGAGAAGGCCCATAAGTAGGACTGAATGAGAAGGCTTCAGATGAATTGCAGCACAGTCACGTTAGGCTCTACAAAATTAATGGCATATTTCTTAGAAAACAGCCCTCTGCTTATATGCTGTCATCACCTCTGACTCAGATACTGAATACCCTATTTGGTAGGAACCCCGCCACCCTCCTCTGCATCCTGAGTACATTTTGCAAAGATTGCCAAGATACTAGTCATTTTTCTAAATTTGTTACCACACAGATGGCATGAGAAGTGCATTTCTGAAGGACTGAAATGCTGCAATGGGAAGCTAGGCTTTCTGGGGAGCATAAGTCTGGCGCTTTGAGATCTCCACGGGAAAAGCATCAATATGGAAAAATACTAATGTTTCAGTTAAACAGTTTTTGTAAGCAGTAGAAATTAACAGGGAATACTGAAGCTCACGTTCCCTGGATTCTGATATAAAAGGTTAGAAAACAAGCCATACCACTTGGTTAAACAATCTATTTTCTCACCATATGGGAAGATATTTTAAAAGAAAGGAAAGTCTGTTAATCTTTCCTGAACCTTGACCCTGAGACAAGGCCACATATGCTATTACTAAGAGCAGGTAAAAATCAAAAATCAGAAAACCCCAAACAAGAACTGTAAGTGCTGGTGGGGTTTTATGCACTGAGCTGTTGAATCAGTCTAAAATAGGTTGCTGCTTCCCAGCCTATACAGTCTTAATTTATCCTACCTCTTCCTTTCCTGAAAGTGCTGTTGGAGTAAATTCTTAAAGTGACAGCCTCCTGGAATTGCCCTGGTACCCTAGTAAATCAGGGTTTGTCAGCCCAACCATCTCAGCTGATTGCAGCTGCCATGGTAACAGATGAGAAGGAGGCAGTAGCTTCTGGAGGTAATTAGGTTCCAAACTGTGGAAGGCTCTGTAGATCAAAAATAGTGCTTTAGGCTTCCCTGGGTACCAATTGGTAGCCATGGCCAGCTATAAAACACCACACTTAAAATAAATAAATAAATAGAGGGTTGTATTATGCTGTGCCTGCTGGGTTTTGGTTGCTGTTAGCATGCAACTCCAATGCATTGCCATTTGAGAAAATTCAGACTTGAGCTGAGAAAGCAATGTGCAACCAGCAGCCTCTGTGGCCAAAGGGAAAGGCCTCCTTGAAGTGTGCAGATTGGAGGAAGCTGGAGGAATTAATCTTTGCTGTTTTTTAAGAGTGCTTCATTTTTCCAGCTGTTTTGTTATGTTGCTTTCCATTTCTTTTTTCCCCTCACTGGCCTTAACTGACAAAGAGAAGATATGGGGTAACCTCTTGGATAAATCATGTCTTGAAGTAGCCTCAGAATTGCTGAACACATGATGTGCTGAAAATTGTGCAGGGAAAATCCAGGTTGATTACTCCATCCATTACTTTACTAGTGTAAAAGTGGACGGCTCCACCATGTCAGAGGAAGCAACTGGACAGCCCTTGGCAATCTTTTGCATGTAGCTTTTCCAGTGGGAGAAGGCCTATGTGAAATATACTCCTGTTATCTGGGTTTTTTTCTGAAATTTTGAGGCTTGTTGAGAACAGTAGCTACTACTATGTACCCGGGAGGAAGGGTTGAGCAAAGATGGATATGTTGCTGACAGTGGTGTCCACTGGTTGATGTGCATGCTCCATTTATTACCACGCTGCAGGAAGTGGGTGCAGGCCCACAGAGAGCCGTCCTGAAATGGCAAGAAGGACAATCAGTGAAGATGCAGCTTTAGGCCCTTGGGTACTGTCCCCTGCTTTTGATGAAACAGGTTTTGGACCATGCATGAAAAGCATTATCTGATGTGCCCAAAGAGCAAAGTTTGAAGCCAGGCATCTGCATGCTCCCCATGGCACCTCCTGCCCAAATTGCTGAAGTTATAAACATCAGAGCTGCTTTTGCTCAGTTGTCCTGCATCTTCAGTTCACCTGAATATGGCAGTCTTATGAGGCCATCACAGGGACTGGTCTTCAGATGCTTGGTCTCCTTAAATGAGGCTTAAATCTATGTAGAGCGTTGCAAGATAGCATATAAGGTTTATTCAGGCTAAATGGACATACACTATTTTAAGTAGTGAGTTTTGAGTAGAAAGATACATTCATCCTCCTTCTCCAGGTAGTTTTCTGCCTAGGAATAATGTCTGAAGAGCTGTGAGGTAAGATGACTTTGAAATAATGCATCTGTATCACTTTCTTTTGCTTCTTTCTTTCTTCATGTTACAGAAGAGCTCAGTCTGTGCCTGAGGTCAAAATTGGGTTTATACACAGGGGATTCTCTATTCTTTAGGAAATTTCAAAGCTGTCATTCAGCACATTTTTGACTGCATCATTTGTGGAATCTGTGGAGCTTGAACTGCATATTCTGTTCCAAGACGTGTAAAACCAGCACTGGCTTATACCACACCCTGGGATTTCTGTGCTTCTTTGCAGGGCTGGAAGGACTCTGCAGACCTCACTCACCTTTGCATGCTTGCAGTTTGGCATCCACAGCTTAGCTTTCCATTTTGTGTGATCCGTCTGCTGATACCAAATGCAAATAGGCAAAAGATGTGCCTTAAACACAAATCATTTCCTTGCCAGCATAAAAAATACAGACTGACACAGGCAGTGTTGCTGGATGATCAGTTCAATGTGGTCCTTAAATTTAAGAGTGAGTTTGGTTACTGGAATAACCTGAAGTTTATTTCAGCCTCTTTGGGGAAAAGAGAGAAGGAATGGCAGTTCTTGGAAGCACTGACCCAAGAAAAAGGTTTTGCTGCCCATTATGATTCAAGAGAAGGATTTTATGTATCAGTAAGCTGAGTGCATAAGAAATGCCAGGCCACATCTGTGATGTAAAGAAAGGGCAGGATATGGAATTTGATTAGAGCCACCTTCTATGCATTATGTATAAGATAATACATTGGTGTCAGTTATATACAGTGGAAGCCCTAATTCAGCTGGAGTCCTGCTGACATCGTAAACTGGGAGATGGGGAGTAGTTTATGGGCAGTAGTAGAGTCTCCAGACTGAATTATAGCCTCAGCATTCAGTGTGTTACCGAGAGTTGCAGTTGGTAGTAGACAGTATATTACATGCTTTTACCCAGAGTAGGACTGGTGACAAAGAAGGGGAGGACTTTATCACAGAGACAGTGTGAGGAATGGAGTGTTGAGTTATGGGCAAGACAACCATAGAAACTATAAAACTAATGCAAGGGAAGAAGGGAGGATTTGGAGCTGGCCAGAAGAGAAGATGACAGAATGGGAATAGAGTTTCCCCATGTGTGCACTGGTCTGCCCCTGTGCCCTGTCCTCCCTGCCTTGGGGCAGGATGTGGCATCCTGTAGTGGGCAGGGAGTATCTCTGCCACTCCCATGCCTTTTTATGTTCTGATCTCTCATAGTTAGGAGATGGGCTTTCACCCCAAGCCCAAGATTTTTAATATTCTTTTTAGATTGTCAGCTATAATTGCAATTTCTGAATATTCTTGCTGGCCATATAAATAGTCAAATCCTTTCTGAATCTCATTAAGTCCATGGTCATGATGACTTCTAGGTTCTCCTAAGTCCAGCAGAATAATAGCTTATTGTGTGAAAAATGATTGTCTGGTTTTAATTTCATTAGCATCCTTTCTCACTGTGAAGACAAAGACATTCAAGCTACCTTTGCCATTTCTGTTCCTTAGCTTGTGTGCATTTGTCATTGCTTCTAACTTATCTGCTCACCAAGCTATGATATTTCAAATATTTCTTTTTGTGGGAGTTGGTTTGGAGCTTTGTCACGAGTGTATGAGAAGGTTCTCCTTCTTTTTCCCTGAATACCCATAATTCTGCATTGCCACATTTAAGGTAAGATGAGCTATACGGAGTTCTAGTTCAGGCTACATCTACCTTTATAAAGGCAAGATCATTTATTTATTTTATTATTTGCCTTTTATTTTTTCCTCCCCCCCCGTGAAGTCTACTCAAATGGTGAAGGATTTTTTGAGGATTTGTTTTCCTTATTTTTTTTAATTTTATTTTAAGCAAAACAAAAAGAACAGATAGGGGAAAAAATTGTGATAAATTTGAGAGTTTGAGGCCATTTCTCTTTGGAAAGCCTCCTTACTCTCTTCCTTTCTCGGAGTGGCTTTGAATTACGCAGAATGTCCCATTTGACTCGAGTATTACACCCACACAAATATAATTATGTCCTGCCCCAAAACACCTGCTCTCTTTCTGATAAATCATTAGTTCTCTTGGTCACTTGGAACAGGTTGTTCCTCTTAAATGATTACAGTGGGGTGTACTGATAGTACTGATGGAAAGTAAAATTTGGTCTTCAATACTAGCAGATATGTGGAGTAAAATATAAAAGCATACATTAAGGTGGAGGGATCAAGCTTAGTTCTAGAAAAAATGTAGTGCTAGCTGCAGTTGTCCAGGGTCTGAGTCACACACATCAGAGCATTATACTCTTGTCACAGGTGTTGGTGGACTGGAGGTGTGCTCAAGTTGGTATCTTGAGTGACTTTCCCATGAGTAATGGAGAATTGCAGGTACAAATGTGGATGAGTAATCTTCACCATTTGTGTTTTGGGGAGCAGGGGAGACGTCTTAAAAAAAAAAAAAATCCTGCCAGTGATAGAAGTGCACCTTGACACTCTTTTGAATTAGTTACAAGGTTGCTGAGAGGTGAACACAGGCATCTAATATCCAAGACACCTTAACCCTCCTCCAAACCCCTTAACTATACATACACACAAAGAATATAGGTCACCTTCAATGTAGTGGATTAGTCTGAGCTCTGGAAAATCAATTTCAGTTGATTAGTTGCACTTGTAGCTAGATGTAAAGAGTTAAAGCCGAGCACCAAACAATGCAGACTAATGCCTGTCGTGTTGGGCTGCAATCCAGAAATCACTTTGGTTCCTGTGTAATGCTGTGCATGTGACAAGAGCTGTCTGAAGTTGGCATGGACGTAGAAGCCTTCCAGGAGATATCCTCAAACTTCATTTTTGTGGCCTGGATGGTGTCCAGGTGGCAAAAGGACCCAGTAGTTCATCTCACCAAATCACTGGAAGTCAAGGGGACCTGAGAGGGCAGCTGAGCTGCCACCTACTTTGCTGCAAACCACATGGGTTGGTGAGCCAAGGGTGAATTGCATCCTACCCACCCCTTCCTCCATGTCTACTGACTGCAGTCTTCTGTGCCCGGAGGTGGCTGAGGTGAAACTGAAGTTGTAAACACTTGTTAATTATTTAAAAAACGAAAGTATCCTATAAAGGCTGAAGGCAGAGGAAAAGGAGGGAGGATTTCGTTTTGTAGTGCTTAAAAGGAACTTTGCATCATCTTACTGATTCAGTGCCAACTGACACAGCATACCCCAAAGCTGTTTTTTTGTCAGGAAACTTCGGGTTGGAGTAGAAACCTCCTATACCTAGTGTATCCTTCAGAAGGACCCTTGTATTTATGCTATTATTGAAAACAGGTGGAATAAATGCCTTTATTCCTTTCTCTGTAGCCTAAATTTTAAAGGTTTAAACACATAAAAGTAGCCATTACAACCAGGAGCCTGACTCCTCCTGAACTGGCATGAGTCCTATGGTCTCAATGTCCAGAAATTTCCTTTGGAAATGGAAGTTCACTCTTAAGTGGCTCTAGTGCCTTTTAATATTTTGCTCATGATCTAATTTGGATCTTAAGTATACCAATTTGGAAACAGCCTGCCTGACATCAAGCTATGAGTTTTTTTAACTCATATGGTTTAATAAGATTAACTTGCTGCAGTTCTCATACAGTCTTCAGTGGAAGCTTATTCAAATTAAGAATCAGTCAGAGGGGAAGTAGCCTCAAGCATAAAGTACAAGTGAGGTGGTGCCAAAAATAAGGGCTCCGAGAGGCTTTGTTGTCTCAGCCTTCAGTGAGAGCAGAAGCCTTTAGTTGGCAAATTAATGCACTAAGGGGGGAGGGTGAAAAGCATAATTAAGAGATGAAAAACCAATATTCCCATTTTTAGCCATCTTCTTTGGAGATGTACACAGATATGCACACATAGAAATGGATGCATAGTTCAAAAGCTTTCATTTTTGAGACTGTAGAATATGTATTAAAATATGTGGGAACTCTATTACATGTCTGCTTGAATTATGAAGAATAGTTCACAAAGTATAGCAGAGCCACTAAAATGAATGAATAAATAAGTGAGTTTGAGGAGTATACCTGCCAAATCTGTGTTTTGGGGCTGTTCTGCATAAAAGAATTAATTCATGTTTTTTAATCATGTTAGTTTCTTCCAGTATTTACTTGCATTTCGGCAGTGTCTCCACCATGAATTTAATTCCCTCAGTGTTGGTGTGGGAAATCCTGATTGTGTAACCTCTTTTAACCCAAGGTTACATATTAATCCCTTTCCTCCCAAGGGGACACCCTCAAGTTTGATAAGTACCCTGTGATTTTCAAATGTGTACCATATTGATAACATATATTTGGAATCAGGACCTTTCTGGTTCTGATTTGAATTCTGAGCACGTTGGGCATTTTTTCTTCTTCCATGAAGAGGAAAATTCTCAGCAGAGTTTCCATGCATAATTTCATTCCACTGTTTCAGCAGGAATAATGCAGCTGTGAAAGAGGAATGTGAAATCAAGAGCATATCACTTTTTGAATATCACAAATTTTATTAAGGGCCTTGTAGGAAGGGGGAAATCTGTAGGGTGGATTGGTCACAGTCCAGTGTTGCTCAGCGAGAAGAGAAACAAAGCGGCAGCGGCTGCGGTGCTAATTTAAAGACATGCTTAGTGTTGGCCACAGGAATGGCTGGAGGGCTTAGATGGGAGCATGAGGCCCTGAAGTAAACATTGGGTAATTTTGAAATCCCTGTGCTGCTAAAGGGGTCATCATCAGCTGTTGGTGGTCCATGTGAGGGCCTAACTAGAACGAAATGCTACAAAAATACTGTCAGCGCACCAGAAAAATGAAAGATTTTCATTCATTGAGATTTGCAGGGTTCTGTCGTGTGTAATGGTGATAAAAATATGCCTGCCCTGTCTCCTGTGATATTTAAAAATACACTGAAAAGCAAGATGGTGGTCTGTTGAAGTTGGTTGCTGTATGGTGTAGCCTGGTTGTCTTTATATAGATAAAGCTACAGCAGTAATGGTTAATTTGCTTGAAAAAAAACAAAGAGTAGCTGGAACATTTTCTTTCTGTAGAAGTGTGCAAAATCTAGTTTGGTGACATGAAGTATTTCTTCTATGCTTTTTTTTTACTCTCCCAGATGGCTATTGGCAAAATAGACAGTATACAGTATGATGTTTTAAATATATGCATCTCTTTTATGTGCAACATTTGGCATGTTTGTATATACATCTAGATTGACTGCATATATGTAGAGAGGGATGTACATACAAGAAAGTACAGCAACATGTGCACAGAAAAATAGCAAATGACAGCCTTCTTTAAAGAGAAAACTGCACATTTCTTGCCTTACACATTTATAAAGAGAAGAGCTGGTTTAATATCAAGGAGGAAGCAGAAACAACGCAGAGTCCCCTCAGATTTTAATACCAGCAGCAACATCCAGAAGACCCCAAAGGTATTGCAGCATACTAGCAAATCCAGATTTTATTATGATACAGATGTTGGTCATTTGGTTTTCTTCAAAAGCACAAAGCAAGCAAGAAAGTTGTTCTGCCATGGATGTCTGTTAAAGCCCTTGCTTCTGCATCACACATAATGCTGAAAATTGCTGTCTTAATATCCCATAGAGGTGTCATGACTTTCAGCGTGGCACCTCCAAACTTTTATGGCTGCTAATCAGTGATCACACTGTGACTGTGTATATCCCACTTTTGCCCACTATATTTAAGACTACAGTAGGCAGATGTGGTCCAAGGAACCTGGCTTCGTAATATTCCAAGAATTTAGCCTTTGACTTAAATTTTTCCATCTTACCCAAGCTTTTTGTTTTATTATCATCTTATTATCATCTCATTATTAGGCACCGGAGAAAGCTGTAAGTCTTGCTTTAATACTTCCTATTTTCTCCTGGCTTTTCATCTACTGGACTTTTTCTTTCTTCCTAGGAGCTTCTCTGTCTCTTTTTCTCCCCGGTGGTATCTCTGTTTTCTTCATCATTGTTAGACCTGTGCTGTCGTTATTTATTTCTAAGTAATCTTTGTCTTTTTTTTTAATTTTTAATGTGGTTACAGGGACTTTTTGTAGACTATATGAAGGTCTAGGTCCTGTACTGCTCTAGGTGAGCCTTACTTTCCCTCAGGGAGTGCCCTGCTTTGCAGGTGCTCAGGATCTGTTGTGTTCTCTACAGCCTTTGTGTGGCTGCACCAGCAAATGCCTTCCATGGGAATGGCACCCTCAGGGAGGGCAGTTCCTATTTTCAGTGACTTCCTACACCCAACATTACATGGGGAAGCAGATGGGTAGGCACATTCTATTTTGGCACTGAAGAGGCAATCTGTATTTTGGTGGGGAATGTCACATAACTGGAAAGAGGGGGATTTCTGCAACAGTCAGCCAGTATGGAATTAAGTTAATATTTTACAGTGCTTTTGCTCTGTGACTGTGTTCAACCCCTTTGATCTTCCCAGCTCTTAATGAGGTGAGTCCCCTGACTTCTGCTGGTCTGTGCATGTGGCTGTGCCAGTGGTATCAAGTCAATCCATGTTCATGTTCCTGGCCTTGGGCTGTTCTCTGAGACGGCAACAACCCTGAGTGTGGAGGCTCTTCGTGCTGTTACAGCTCAGCTTTGAGTAAGTGATCGTGCTTTGCTGAGGCTCTGAGTAACTTGAGATGCTGTTCAAAGCAATGTCAGCAGCAGAGCAGGGTGAAAAGTACAGGACTGTATGCACAGGAAGCAAAACCAGATGCGTTTGTAGCCTGGGTGTGATCAATGATGTTTCTAACAGTGTTTTGGAGCATGAAAAATCTGGTTCTGGAGGGTCTGGGGTAATGTGAAGCACTGTTGAGCTTTAGTAGCTCAGTTCAACCGAGAAAATTTCCTGAATTGTGGTGGTCATCCCTGTGAGTAAATGTTAGCAGGATCCAGCCTATCACTTTTCCAAGTCCCTTGCTGCAGCTTTCAGGAGGCCTCAGAAGGGGCAGAGAAGGAAGAGAAACGTGTGCTGTGCAATAGGGAGAATGAGGAACATTTTGTAGTGAAACCTTAATTTGAGGAATTGGCTTTCTCCGTCATGTAGTAAATTCATTAGTCATGTAGAGTGAGGAAGTTGATTTATGGCTATTAACTATATTGAATTGACATACGTACCTTCTTGAAATTTAGTGGCCATAATTAAGTCCTCTCTAGGCATTAATAGATTAGACTGCTTTAAACAATTTAATTATTTATCCTGTACAAACGGGATAGGATATTTCTAGAGTGATGCCTATACTGCTTTGGACATATTTTAGTGTACTTGTGACTAAAGCTATGTTTGTAAATCCTACTAATTGACTATTGGCATAGAGTGGTGGATGAGGGGAAGGACCTTAGCTGAGGATTAAGAATTTTTAATTTTGGGGATTTAGGAGAAAAAGGAAAAACAGAGAAAAAAGGATCTCAGTCTGGTTTGAGCTTACGCTTTCTTCTTCTGTCTTACTCTGCTTCCCATAAACTCTGTCAGCGTCTGTTTATACAGGAGATAAAGGAGCAAAAAGGGAGGCTATTAATAGCATAGCTTGTCTGTGTTAAAACACAGTATTATGCATATATACTGCTATTTTGATTGCTGTAGTATCCAGATCAAGTGATGTCCCATCATGATAGGCTTTGCATATACAGAATTCCTCACCTGGAGACCTTAAAACATCAATGTACATTTTTGTAAGTGATCATGTCACTCAGTTGTGTCGTCTCCAAAGGAAATGACTGTGCTGTAAGTGGCTCATCCTTAAGTGCTATCCTACACAGAAGGAGAAGGAAATAATTAAGATGACATGAATTATGTAGAACAGACTTGAATAAAGAGTGACAGAAGGGCTGGTTTTGACAGCTGGATGTTAAATGAAATTTGTTTCTGTTGTTATAGATGCATAGCCTGTTTTTAAATGTATAATTTATTTAGATTTATTTAAGGAGTAGAGGAAAGAAACAAGAAATCCCTGATGCGGAGAATTGAAATAAGAAGTTGTTATACACACATAAATAGTCATTACAAAATATTTTATTGGTCTATTTTTGCTGTATTTATAAGGGCATTTTAAGACTCCTTGAGTCTGCATTTTACATGCATGCCAATACGTGCTGCATTTTACCCAGCAATCCTTATTGCATGCTTAATTGAGCTGATAGAAAAAAGATACGAATACTCCTGACTGCTTCAGCTTGGCCCTGGGGAGAGAATAAGTTTTTCATCTTTTCCAAAAGAGAGTTTATCCTGAATGGCTTTTTTGTATCTGATGTATATACATCTGGTATCTCAGACTGTATTTTATTACTTATACCTTTAAGAAAGCCGAAACAGTAGGTGTGGGAAGGCTTTCTCCTCTGAGCTGCAAGAACTTTAGCTATGGAGGTGAAACATCTACAAAGAAGTACTCAATTACATTATAACTGGGGGTGAGGAGAAGAGAGGGTGGATATAGGGGTGGGGGGGGAAAGAACCATTTTAAAAAACCCCACCTCCACATAGTTGGCTGTGGTAGAAGTGATCCTCTGGTTAAGATGGTATAGTGCTTTATCATTGTGTCCAGCAACACTGCTGACCAAGGATTTAGACAGGGAGGGGAGGAATGATTTCTTCTGGGTTTCTTTAGACCAGGTCACATCAGAACTCATTTGCTATTTGCTTGTGACTTGTCCACTTACACTATATGCAAATGCATGCTATTGTTATAAATTTTAATCTTTGTCAAGAACTTTTTTTCAAAATTCAGGGTATTCAGCAGCTCATACTGATTTCATGGAGATTAAGCTAAAGTAATGCTTAGAATGAGAGTAGTCCTGAAGCAGGCAATTGTAGTAAAACTTGCCTTCAGGGCAAGTTCTTGCCTCCTCTTCTCTCTGATTCTTGCTGTTCCTGACTTAGTAGGTTTCATCATATATAATATGCATGCTATTCTCTGTTCTAATTTTTTTTTTCTGGCATCCTAATATTATGTTACAGCTCTTGGGCACCCTTGGGGGAAGTGGCAGAGGTTTCTCTTCTCCAAACCAGCAGCCTTACTAGCTCTGTGCTTTGACTTTTCTCTGTGTGAACACCACCTGGGGTTTTGAAGGTTTATAAATCGGTTCAGTGTAGAAAGAGATCCCTTTCTGCCTGTCCATGACATTTGCTTTCCTGTAAGTTGTTTGGAATGAATTGAAGTCACTGATTCTTCTGCTTCTGCTGCTCCTGTTTGTTGCAGATGTATTTGATGCCTTTGATTGCTGCTGACAGCAGGATTCTCTGATAGTCTGTATCTCTGGATGATTGCTTAATTACCCCTATGACACCTGCAGTAATATGGTCAGAATTTGTGAGTTCAGTCTTGAAAATCATAAAATGTGTGGTTTGCTCACAGATATTCTGTGACAGTTGCGGAGGACTCAAAACTTAGCCTGTTTCTTTTCTACTTTTTGTATATAGTCCAAAGTTGCCTCAGAAGTTGTTCTCCCACAGTCAAGCGGAGCTAGTTTGTGGTTTGGGAGGTGCACAGGCAGAAGTGCTGAGGGGCGGTGGCATGGTTGAAACCTCTGATTCCTTCTCCCACATAGTCACACAGCTGCCAAATTCAACAGAGGAGAAAGGGCAGCTTCGCACACCCTCCACTCTTCATCCCAATTCCACTCAACACACTCAGTGTGTGGGTTGTTGGGTAATTGCTGTTTTCTGTTGTCCTAAAATGGAAACCACGTACCCACTCAAGTCAAGAATTAAGTTGCAGTAAGGGTCATTCATTGTTATGTACCTGTGTGCCTCTGTTGCCTGCACTGGTGACAGACAAATGAAAATTTCAGCAGGGCAGTGGGAGTCGAGTTGTATGGTCAAAGCCTCTGGCGTTTCACATGTTCCTACAATTTTTTCTTGTGTGCTTTTTCAGAAATGACCTGAAGAAAACAGACTTTCCCTCAGCTGAGGTGTGTAGTAGGTTCTGTTTTCTGAAATAAGAAGCAATGCCATTCAAAAAGTCATTCCTGTGACAAAAAAGTTGATTACCTCTTTGTGCATCTAGATCTATACCTTGATTTAGAGGATTGATTGACATGTGAATACAGCATAAGAATTATTCTTTAAATATTGTTTTCCTGATTATGTTATTCTTTGATGAAAAGTGTTCTTTCAGCTTGTCAGGAAATAAATGCCACCTTGAGATCACAGCCCTGTGGGCAATTCCCACGGGGCTCAAGGGAAGCCTGTGTTTCTAATCATGAAATGCAGAGACTGTTGGCAGAGACTTTGTGCCCTCTCCACAAATAAAGGGGTGCATTTGGGAGAAGCGTGGATTCTTCCCATGCCAGAGATGA
>JAYRBT010000139.1:17577704-17611108 GCA_036023395.1 Myiotriccus ornatus
GCAGAGACTTTGTGCCCTCTCCACAAATAAAGGGGTGCATTTGGGAGAAGCGTGGATTCTTCCCATGCCAGAGATGATGACTAGGCACTAATGAGTCACAAAGTGTGGGCATCAGTTGCACTGACAACAGCTGCTAACAAGGGGCAGAATGCAAGGGGAACATCTCCTAGATCCTTGGCTGGGCCCTATGGCTTCAGCAAGTCAGCAGGGGAGTTTAGGCATCTTCATGGAAGGAGGGTGACTGAGACCAAACTGGATAGGAGCACTGGGTGTGACAGGAGCCTGCTACATTCTATGTGAAGCTGGATGTTGTCCCTTTTCTCTGTAATTTAAAGGCACCCGGTTTTTGCTTTTAGGGAATGGCAAGTATTGAATAAAATAAGGACAGAGCAATTCCTCCTCTGCAGGCCATTTTAATGTATGCATTTTTGGATCAATAGAAAGAATGAAATGCTCGTCAATGCAGAAATTCTGGGAAGAATGTGTGGGGGAGACTGTGACACCATGGATACTAGAGTTAAAAATTTGTCTCTTGGCTCTTCAGAAGCCAAAAGACAGTGTAATTCAGCTAACATAACAATAATAAAAAAATGTGTACTAGCAGGTCCCATTCAGATTAATGAAGATGCCTTTTGTATGCTGAATCAATGTTTAGATGAGTGTTGTGAGCAGGGAGAAGTCCCCTGAATAGCCGTTTGCAACTATTACTGTCAATGGCCTTCCCTTTTTGTTCAATTTTCTACTTACAGGTTGCTTTATGTGGAAGTGGGGGCTGACATAATAATTTTAGCATTAATTTACATGGGAGAGGTTACTTGTGAACATTAAGTAAAATTATATTTCTGAGAAATATTAGAAAATTGGATGTTTGTGATATTCTTATGTATTGAAATGCATGAGTATATCAATAGATGCCAAACCCACATATTGGATAATCTGTAAAGTTCACTTGCTATCCTTTCTACCACCATTTAAAATGTAATGGGGAAGAACAGAAGTGTCTCTATTGGCAGAGTCTTAATTTTAATTAAATGTTGTGATCTTTCTGCACATAAAGGTTTGCATCTGTATTAGTTCTTTGGTTTGACAAGTACTTTTGCCTGTTAGAGAAATTTGACTGAAAGAAGCCTCCAAGCTATTTTAAGCACCTTTGAGGGAGAAGAAATGTGTATGAAAGCCTAGTGAACAACTGGATCATCCTGTACAGTGGTGCATGGTTTGGTTTGGAGTTTATTTTGGAGGTGAGGGAGTTGCTGATACTACCTGCTGTATACGAGCAAACTGAGTTGAGAGAATGATGAGAGATCAATGCAAGCAGCAGGCACAGCCTGAAGGCAGACAAATTTGGTCAATATTAAATTGGGGGAGATGGCAAGGATGGAAATCTGCATCATGATTAAGAGAGATTTCTAGGAAAGTATGTTGGAAAGGAGGCTGGAGAGGGGATCTGAGGAAGAAGAGGGGGAAATCTTCTGGATGAAAGCAGAAGAGCTCACTGATAAGGATGCAGAACTTGATGTGGATCATCAGGCATCTAACTCAGTGATACTCTGTGTCCTCTAGGGCATAGAAGAAAATGGAGGCCGTCCCTTACTTCCATCACATCCCAAATTAGATTGTGCCCATGGGGGAGATGTAATTTAATTAACTCAGAGAACCTCAGCATCACCGAGACACTGGAGTGGCTTCTCAAGCATCCCCATGACTTCACTGTGCATTTGTTATCCCGGCCTGCTCTCCTGTCACGCCTCCCGCTTTCCAGTTGATAAGAGCCTCTGCCTTTCCATTTGGTCGATTAAATGCTGTAAATTCTGCAACGAGGGGCAAAGCATTAAATTTCTCAAGCGTGTCTGTGTGTCTTATCAGGGAGCCGCTTCCATGTTTTTAACAGTATTTGATTCATACTGAAGGAAAATTGATGACCTGAATCCTCCTCATATAAGAGCTTCATTGTTAACATCTCTTGTTCTCAGCCGCCTCCCCATTTTATTTTTAACGCCTTCCTATTCAATTTATCAATCATGCTTTCAGCAATCAAAGGCTACATGATCGGTTTCATTCTTAAGCAACATATTCTGTGGTTTTTTATCAAGATGCGGAGCTTCTAATTCTCTGAGGAAAAGCTAAAGGAGTGGGAGCTGTAGCTTATCACTGTCTCCCAAGTCACGGTAATGGAGGATTGCAGGCAAGGTGACAACAGACCGCTCCCAGTAAAAGAAAGCTCCCTTACATGCTCAAGGAGCCGTGGGTAAAATAACCTTTCTCATTGCCTCAGTGTTCACTGACAAAATGCACAGACTCAGCTCTGGCGCGTGGTAAACTGCTCGGGGAGGAGGCTTTGAAATACCTGACCTAGGAGATGTAGAAGGACTGTGTGTGGATTTAAAAGAATAAGGGATATCAAGGGAGTTGATAGATGAAAGAAAACAGGCAATTAAAACTGGTCAGACAGCATCAACATTAGTTCAAATAACCTCCTGCTTTACGGAGGGCAGAATTTCAGGTGGGTTTTGTAGCCTGAGTTGTCTGGCTCTGTGTGGTCAGGCTGCTCTCACCATCTGTATGAACTACATTTTCTTAATGCTTTTAAGATTAATTCTAATTCTTTTCTATTGCATAATACAACTGGTGCTGGTCTCCTGTTTATGTAGACCCAATCATGGGTTAAGCAGATTTAGGAAAACACAGGAGTAATTAAGGATGCAGTTAGCTGTGGAATGGACCTATGTGTAATTTTAGTGTGTGCTCAAGAAGTGTCTGTCAAACACGCTTTTTTGATGTTTTGGTTTTTTTTTAAATAAGGCTGAATAGGTGAATAATCTAACTAAACACATTTTTTATTCTGAGTGCTTCTAGTGATGAAACATGTGACTCTCTAGTGTTTTGAGGGATTTGGCAATTACAGTTTGCACAACTTCTGTGCTAGACAGAGAGTGGTAGCATTTTTTTTAGCTCTGTTTTGACACCTGAAAAGGATAAGGCATGTAATTTTCAGAAGTAGTTTTGTTGGGGAATAGCTGTGAGACTTGATTTCTTTGCTAAACCCTTTAAAGATGGGCTGGTTCACCTAACAGCTCTGAACAGACCTGAGTATTTTGGAGAGTTTGGTCCAGGAAATGCAGCAGTTGTTATATATAACCTGTTGCTGGATATTTTAAGATTTACACAAGCATGCAGACTATGCACACAAATTGCTGTTTATTGGGAAGAGGACTGGGAAAAAAAAATCAGATAAAGTTAATTGAAAACATCTGTCTGGTGGTCACTGTTTCAATTTCAGTACAGTTGGTAGGTCTGGCTGTTGTATGGCCACTGTAGTGCACAACAGGAGGGGGTAAGATGGTTACTGATGTCAATGCAGTTATGCTAGTAAAAGAGGGGGGGACAGGAGAAAAGAAAAAAAATGAGTGCTGTCTAATTTTAATACTTTCCATTATTCCTACTGCAACCTGGCATCTTTTGCTCTGTGGAACCTGTTGTTTTTGTAACCCCTGTTACAGTGAAGATTTGTCTTTTAAGCTGTTTTTGTCATCCTTGGCACTTCTCACTGCAGCCCTCCCAGGAAAGAAGGAGAAACCCTTTATAGTAAATTATCCACTACCTCATATGATTGACTCCATTTTTGTCCTACTCTCTCCTCCCCCCCCCCCTTAAATGCCCTGGGTAGTTCAGTCCCTAAAGAGGAATTTATCTGACACTAATCACCTCCCATCCATCTAGACCTTCCATCTGATAGGTAATACAGTTGAATAGCGTGAAGGTGTGTGGCATGAAAATTATTGGGGAAATAGTCAGAAATTGCATTTGATAGTTTGCCAGCTGGGATTTTTTGCTGTGGTCCATTTGGGTTTGCCATGGTGATTTGGGAACATTTCCTTTCCCTCTTGTTAGCCAGTTCTGGTTTATTCAAAAGTCTTTCTGAAATTGCTTTGAGACACTAATTGCATTCAAGCTGGGGGCAGGGAAGCCTAGATATCCTAAATAGTCTCCCAAATAACTTAATATGACAGCAATTTTAAACTAGCAACCTTTTCATTTCTGTAATGTTTTAAATTAAAATAAACAGATACTGAAGCTTTTCCAGTTAGTGCTTTCACCCTGGTTTTTCATCTGATGGTCATAACAGGCAGCATGTGCATTCTTCATTCAGGTTTCCTAGTTCATCAGGGGTTTTAGGTATTTTTTCCTAATTGTTTTTAAAGCTGCAGTGGTGCTCTCTGAAGAATATCCTGGGATCCAGACTCTGATACAGCCCATGGTGCTGGCTTGATTTAAGCCCTCCAAACAGCTAATTTATCTCTTTCTTACTGTTTTCAAGATATCAGAGCTAATTACCCAGAATGCTGGAGAGAGGGGTGGTTTTGGTGTGCATTAGAGAGCACTAAAGATGGAATTGAAATAAGTTCTTCCCTATTTCATTGCCCATGTGCAGTATCTCCCCTATTGTAGGTCTCCTGATTTGAAGTATTCTTGCAAACTTTGAGTCAGAACTGAACTTTTCCCCATTTTTTGTGTGTGTTTGCCATGTGTTGTATATACGTATGTCTTTTCCTCCAACGTAGGTCATAAAGCTGAACTGTCAGGTATGTTTTGTTACGAGAGGGTCACGTATTGTAGCAATGAATTGTCTTCACTGAATTAATTTTCACTCCAACAGGGTTTTCAGTGAAAGTTTACAGACACTATAGTTCAGGCAGGCAGCCAACGCAGAAGGGATTTCTGTTTGTATTTCTTTATTTCAGTGCCAAAGGAGGATTAGCTTGTGTTGAAAGGGCTGGAGAGGTGAGCTAGAAATGCTTGACCTAGTCTTTACTAGACACTTGCTCCTTATTTTCATTTGAGCATTCTGCAAGTCCTTCTTAACATCTGTGGGCAAGAACAGGTTAAAAACCATGTAGATCTGTCAAAGCTTTACAGATTTCTTTACTAACTTTATTAAACCAAGCTAAAAGAAAACCTATGTATCTTTTTTCCCCTTTTATTCCCTGAACGCACACACCCACATCCCCTACCACCAGCCTCCCCCTTCCCTCATGGGATTTTGAGTTTTCTTTCCAGCCCACACATCTGTAAGTGCCTACAAGGTACAGGAGACACATTTTCATAGTTTTTTTAGCTTGGCTTTCCAGCCCTGGCTTGTCAGTGCTCCTGAGTCTGCTGTGTGTTCAGAGTTTGTTGAGTTGCTTGTGACTGAGTTTGGATGAGTGCTGCAAATTTTCTGTAATATATCTGGTAATTTACTTGAATGTAGCACGAGCTGAAAGATGGGAACAAGCTTTTGATCTCTGACATTGTCATATCAGCAGGGGAGAAAATAAAAAACACCTCAGAGTCAAGATGTGTTAAATTAGTTGGAAAGTAAATTGACAGAAAGTTGGCAACAAATACATGCTATAAAATCACTAACCCTTTGAGTAAAGCAATGGAAAGTAGTTTCCCTAAACCTTTTGTCCAAGAAAACTGGCTAGTAATAGCAAGAGCAAAGGCTTACCACTTCTATATCCAAGAACTTCCAGGGACATATCACAGCGTAGTCTTAAGAAAACAAAAGTTGTTAATACAGTAAGAAGCTCATCACATTTTATTTGGAATTCTTAACTATTTATTTAAAGCTTCATCTTCAATTGATGTCCTATCAGGTTGTCATTTGCGCAAAAAAAATTCTCTGTGTTCCTCTTTTGTAAGTTAGTTTGTTTTCCTGTTTCTCTTCCCTGAGCTGCAGAGTAAATGTAACATAGTTCATTTAACAACCACAATATTGCAGCCTGCCAACACTGTCAAATGGACTAGCACAGTAAGCCTTTAAAATCTCCACAATATTTTGATGATAATATACAAAGTATAATCAACAAGCTTACACTTATCCAAAAAAATCCACCACCCCCCAGCTCCCCCCCAAAAAAGCAACTGTTTCCATCATCACCTATCAGTGTAATAGGAATCCCCCTACTTCACACTTTGGAGGAATTTTTGTGCACTGCTAAGGTGGTAAATGTGGCCTGTGGTGTAAGTTAGTAAGTTAATTTCCATATCCAATGGCTTTTGTTGAAGTTTATGAAGTAGGTATTTAACAAGTGTGCATTGAAATGCTTTGGAATCACTTCACAGACGCATTCCTAGAATCCATTTCCAGAAGTCCAGTCTCAGGACAGAGATGACGTGGTCTAAATAACTTGTGTGCAGATTTCTTCTGCCTGAAATCTGACAGTGTCATTTTGGGAGCAGTGGTGGGATGGTAAATCCTGAATACATTGCGACAAGGAAATGTGGAACAAAATGATATCATTTAAGTTTAGGCCAGGAAGCCAGAGCACATCAAGGAGCAGCTCTGAATTAAGGCAGATGCGCTGGGCACAGAGGAGAGCAGACAGGGATGGAAGGCAGAAGGAAGATCAGCAATTAAACCACTTAGTCAAGTTGTTGCTCCACAGAGGAGTATGTAGGATATGGCCATTCCCTATAAGTGCACAGGAGGTAGCAGTTTGTATGCTTGGTTGCTCCTGAGACTGCACGTTTATGTTTTTTTCCCAAGGATTCCTCTCTTTTTAATAAGATCAGACTCAATTATTGAACGATAGACTTCCTTCCTTAAAACCCCATGTGCCCAGATTTCCCAGTAGTCTGTCTGGAACACAAATACCTGAGTAATCTAAACAGGTGGCCATTTGCAGCATAATTACTGCAGTTGTTAATGATGAATAACAAGCTCAGCTTGCAAACCCCAAGAATATCTAATTTGTTAGCCTGCCTGAAATGGATTGTCTTCTGTGCAGAATATAGATGATGCTGCAGTCACAAGCTAGAAAAAAGTAAATTATTTCAATTCATCCACCCTTGTCCTGGAAGCACTTCCAAGCTATTTGCAGGATCAGGGGCATCATTTGCTTCTATTAAGGCACCTGGTCTTTACCAGCTTTATTGATATCCCAGTTTTGCAGAGAGGAGAGAAATCCTGGAGCAGCTTTCTGAAGTTTCCAGAACTGGTGATTTTGTTTTTACCTTTATCAAACTGGACTTTTTTTTTTTTTTTCCCCACCCTCCTTAATCTCTAGATTAGGAAGGCATATAATGTTTGAGCTTTTTGATTTTTACAACAATATTTTTATACAGGCTATTTAGGAATACTTTTGTTTAAGAGAGATTTGTGCTCAAAAATGTCAGGAAAATGTCCATTCTTTTTATGTATGTGTTTGGGGTTTTTTGTGGTGTGGGGGTTTTTTTTGTGTATGTTTTTTTGGTGTGTTTTTTTTTTGTTTTGTTTGTGTGTTTTTGTTGGGTTTTTTTTTGTTTTGTTTTTTAATTCCTTAAATTAATGCCATGTTATTAAGGGGATTAGTGCTTATGTTTAGGCTTCTGTCTTTGGCAGTACTACTCAGTTAGCAATTAGCATAGATTCTTTGTAAGGAGAATATGATTCAGATGAGTCTTGTTCCCTTTTCAGACATTTCATTAAAAAACTGAGGTCAGAATACTGAAATAATCACTCACCATCCAGTTTTAGGCCCCTCACTACAAGAAAGACATTAAGGTGCTGGAGCATGTCCAGAGAAGGACAACAGAGCTGGCGAAGGTGTTCAGGGAGCGACTGGACATGGCACTTAGTGCTCTGGTTTAGTTGATATGGTGGTGATTGGTCAGAGGTTGGATTCAATGATCTTGGAGGTCTTTTTCAACCTAAATGATTCTGTGGTGAAGAAATAAAGAATTATTATTGTAAGGAAGAAATACCCCAGCAAAAATAATATTATAAACATTGCCACCTTACTGGTAATTTGGAGTTAGGGCATGCAACTTTTTCCACTTATAAATTCCATATTTGTGGTTTGTTTGTATGGTTTTTACCCACAAAAATTATGCAGAATTAAGTGGGAAATGCATTTATATAAAACTGTCTCCTCTTTCTATGAAGTTTGGATTTTAATGCAGAGTTTGTTTTTTTTGTAAAACCCTCCTTTAAGATATGACAGATACTGGGAAAAAATATTACTAATTTTCACTGATAATTAATCTGAGTTTCTTTATCATCATAGTACTAGTCTTAGTAGGCATACATACTTATTTGCCTCTGTTTATTAAACTATTTTAACTTTTAAGCACTGAAATACTTCTTTTTTTTTTTTTTTTTTTGAGGTTAAGTGGTTTGGGTTGGAAAGGACCTTAAAAATCATCTAGTTCTAACCCCTCTGCCAGGGGAGGGACATATTTTCCCCTAGACTGGGTTGCTCAAAGCCCCATCCAGTCTGGTCCTGAACACTTCCAGGGACTGGGAATCCACAGCTTCTCTGGGAAACCTGTTCCAGTGCCTCACCACCATCACAGTAAAGAATTTCTTCCTAATATCTAATGTAAATCTAATCATCTTCATCCTAAAGCCATTCCCCCTTGTCTTATCCATATGTGCTCTTGTAAAAAAGCTCTCCAGCTCTCTTGTAGATGCCTTCAGGTACTGGAAGGTTGCTGTGTGATCTCCCTGGAGCCTTCTCTTCTCCAGTATGAACAATCCCAACTCTATTAACCTGTCAGTTACATCTGAACAGTTGGTCAAGAAATACTTTGCCTTACTTTATATCCTTTACACCATTAGAGTTTATTATGTCATTTCTACCATAAACTTGCTTTGGCATTACAGAGCTTTTGTTCTGGAGGATGAGTTGACAGAGGGAGAAAGGAATTTGGTTACAACTGCAATTTTTAAGCATGCCAGACAAAGAAAGAGAATTCAATTGACCATTATTATTTTTGGTTTTTAAGTATAGGATGTTTCTTTTCTTTGATCTTTGAAAGCTTATCTCCCGATGGATACTCTCAGCTCCCTTCTGGGGAGCTTGGAGTTGTAAACCTTTTGTCTGCCTAGAGACATCTTAAAAAAATCATAAAGCAAATAACCAGAAAAAATATGACATAGCTTAGCAGGCAAAAACAGAGCATTTGTGTTAAACCTGCGTATATATCACAGGAAATGAGCCTTGCAGGAAATTTAAACTAAAAATTTTTAGACAGTTAAATCGCAAGCATTTGTTGATAGCACCTTTGATATATTGCCCATACCAGCATTAGTGAATACAGGGTTTTTTGGTGATAGTATTAATTCATATTTGTTAGAAAACTTCTTTAGTTAGTTAGTTTGAGCTTCTGAACATTGAGGATTTTGTCAATAGAGTTGGTTAATCAGACCTCGAGTAACTCAAATTGTCAATATAGTGCAAGACAACGGTGTTCAGATGCCTTTGTGTAGAGTTATACGTTGTTAAATATTTCTGTTGTGTTTTGTGTTTCTTGACTGAACTCCCATTGGACAAG
The DNA here is from genome assembly GCA_036023395.1 of Myiotriccus ornatus. Classification (NCBI taxonomy): domain Eukaryota; kingdom Metazoa; phylum Chordata; class Aves; order Passeriformes; family Tyrannidae; genus Myiotriccus; species Myiotriccus ornatus. The sequence continues at coordinate 17,587,005 of JAYRBT010000139.1, forward strand.
AACTGCATATTTAAATTCACCTTGCGGTTTAAGCCTGATCTTTTTCTGTTTCTTATTGCTCTGCTCACAGCTTCCATTTTCTCCCCACCATCAAAGTCTGAGTTAAGAATACTAATGATTTGGCATCTGTTGTAGTTTGAAATCTCTGTAGATAGTTATACTGTATTAATTCTAGCTCTTGGGTTTTTTTTTTCACCTGAAGAACATCATATTCTCCACTTCCTTTTGTGACAGTGATGTCACTGTCCTGCACAGCTCCACTGCTTAACGGTGTCTGTTTCAGTGTCTTTTACATATTACTGGCCATATACCCATTTTTAATAGTTCACATCTTCTCTATCTTTTGGATGAAGCTGCTTTTGGTTGTATCCAAGCAAACTGCCATTATAATCTGCCAGAACTTGGACTACTTTTTTGTTGGACATGTTTTGTAATGGCATAAGAGTTTTGGCACACTATGTTGTAGAGGCTGATGTCAGTCACTGCTGTCTAAACACACCAGACTTCCCATCAATTACACTACTAAATCTTTGACAGACTCTGCCAATCTTTGGGTAAATGCTTCCCCATTCTTCATTTTGACAGCCAAAGAGGAAAGGGAAATGAGAGCTACTTTGCAAAAAACCATACAATATGGGGAGTGTGTCGAAGTTCTCTTAGCTGACTTTTTTTCACTGTTAAGAGATTTATGGTAGGTTTTGGTTGTGGTACAGTCTCTTCAGATGCTTAGGATCAGAAATGTCCCAGTCTTGTGTTTGATTCTAATTTAACTTAGCATATCTGTTCTTTTAATTTTTTAATTTTTTTTAATGGATGGTGTTAAGAGTTCTGTTTTCACTGTTTAATCAAAAAGCTGTTTTTCTGATTGAATGAAAATGAAGACAAATGTCAGTATAGTAGCACTGAGGATTTCCTTGACTTGAATCTAGAGGTGTCCCTGTCTAAGGCATCTTGGAAGTAGCACTTCAATGATAAAGTGTAGGAAGCTTCTAGCTTTATGTCCATGACTTTCTGCTCAATTATTTCCTGCTCAGAAAATCAGCTGGATGCTCTGTTGAAGCAGGCGTTTAAATGTACTCAAGTGGCCTCGTTGCCTGCACCTTAAACCCAACATTTTTGTAAATTACTGGATCCTTTGTACCTGTGCTGTGGAATTTCACTAGGGCCTGTACAGTATGCACAGCCAAGATTTCTGGACATACAGTAATTTCAGCTGGATTACCAGATGTCCAGACCTCCCTGCATTCAACATAGTAGATGTACTAGCGCTCCTTAGTCAGCCACAGAAATTTCTAGGAAACCTGTGCAAAGAGCAAGTGTTATAATATGCTATTACCCTATTTTTCAGTCATTCTCAGAATTCATCTCCATATTTTGGTGGCATCTTCTTGGATAAATGCTATACCTGTACATTAAATCTGTGTGTTTGTGTATTATATATGTGTATTTATGTGCGTGTATTTTTAAGTGTAGTTTGAAAAAGGTGTGTGCATTTATATATGTATGCTTATACAATAAGTAAAGTTATTCTTGAAACTAGGAACTTAGTATTAGCATATCCCTGTACATATTGCTCAGTAAAATGAAATTCTATTATTGGGAATGTGATTTTATACAGGTGAGACTAACATTTGAACACAGTAGTTGAAACCTTTCTCCTGTTAAAATCATTACCTGTCTAACTGTAGGTACTTGGGAATGGTATTTCAATAATCCACAAGTAAGTCATTTGAGCAAACAGAAAAAATAATTAGGGAGAATAAACATGATTTATTTTATCAAGACTATTCTTTATTAATCCTTAAAATAAACATATTTTAATTGGCTCACTGCAGAGTTGAGTGACCACTAAAGAGAGGAGTCAAAAGTTATTTAACATACTAGTCCGTTGCGGCTTTCAGTGCTGCTATTACTTGCTTTTATGTGAACACAACAGTTAAGTAAATCTATGGAACTGGAGTTGTTTTGAAATGGTTATGCCAAGTGGAAGAAGGTGGTTTCTCCTTTGGGCTTGCCTGAACAGCAGTTTTTCTCTGTTTGCATGGAAACCTAGACCTAGTGAGGTGCACCTTAATGTGGGCTTGCGGTTCTGGACGTTCCCTTTCACGTGGCAGCTTCCTGCGACATAGTGACCCGGCTGCAAAAGGTACAGTGCTGAAGTGCCAGCCTGTGGAAAAGGAAAGGTTAAGACAGTCTTCGTGCCTCTCTCCTAGCTATTTGCACCAGCCTTTGAGACCCACCCTCACTGTCATTTTGCTGAATGTTTCTCTTTTCGAGGGTGTTGGAGAGGCCTAGATGGGCAGCCTGACCAAGCCCCTGCATTGCTATGGAATCATCTCTCCAGGCCATGCCATCAGGACTCCCAAGTCCCTTTGTAGCTCTTGGAAATTTGGGCTGAAGTTTGAGAGCATGTTCTCTCCTGTAAATTAATAAGCTGTTATTACTTTGTTTTCAACAACTGAGTGGCTTTAACATTCCTTTATGACAGAGATTTTCAGTGTTTCCCCCTCCCCCCCATCCTTTCTTTTCAAAGAAATGTTTTCTTTGGGTTTAATTCAGGTTAAGGAATTTATATTGTATGTGACTGTCGCTTACAGTAAGGGAATTCTGTTTTAATCTCTTAACTGTCAGGGAAGGAGTTTGTTCTTTCAAGTTGATGCAGGAACGTATTAGTGATGATAAAAGGATATATTGTTTAAAAACAGCTGAGAAAAGCTGCTGTCTGTATTGCTCTTTCCATCTTTTCCTTATCCATGATGGACTTAGGAGGAGCTTTCACTCCCTCTTTGACCACGGGGGTCTTCATTGTGGGTCCCTTGTGTGGGGCAAGGAAAAAGAGAGTAAAGAGGGAAGAGAACCACTAGGATCCTTTTTGGAGCCTGGTTAATGGCTCAGTTGAAGGGCAGAATCCTGTGATGTACAAAGAGATTAATTAATGATCTGCACACTTAGAGCTGCAGCACTAAAATGGGATTATCTGCTCTTGATTGTCCACAGTCTTTTTTTTCTTTTTTTCTTTTTCTTTCAGATTATTAGAAGGATGGCAATTCTCACTCGCTTCCTGCAAAATTCAATCATACTATTAATACAGTTTCCTAAAGCCACAGTCAGTAATTTAGGCATGCAGGTGCACACTCGTGAGTATACTGAGCAGCACTGAAAGCATTGATTTATATTGGTAAAGGGCTAGGGGATGAACCCAAATATGCAGTACATCTTCAAATCTCAGCTTTCAGCTTTTGAGTCAGACTTAACCTTAGCAGATCCTCCATATCTTTGGATAAGTTTTGGGAAGAGTGGTTTTCACAAATATGACTGAAGTCTGGGGCCTAATACACTGTTTTATCTATATGTGTATACTAAAGGAAACTGATATTAGGAAGAAATTCTTTACAGAGAGGGTAATCAGGCATTGGAATAGGCTGTCCAGGGAAGTGGTGGATTCTCTGTCCCTGGAGGTTTTTGGGACTGGATGTGGCACTTAATGCTATAGTTTAGTAATTGTGGTGGTAGTGGATCAAGGGTTAGACTTGATGATCTCAGAGGTCCTTTCCAACCCAGCTGATTCTATGATTCCATGATTTTGAATGTGGTCTCAAACTGGAGTAAAGACCTTTAGAGGGGTGTTGGTTACCTCTGACAAGACAGTACCAAGCCAGATATGGCTAGAAATGTGTTCTCATGCCCTGTGGGTTCCTGATGGGCAGTGAAATAAAAGATTAAATGGAAATTACAATCCATCTGGAAAGGATTTGTTATCACTCAGGATGGACTGGCATCAACAAGGGATTTTATTAATTCAATTAATAAAATCTTTTCTCTCTTCCTGCTAAAAAAAACTCCAAACAGATAAGGTGGCTGAAAAATAAAGTGTCAGTGATGGGATTAGAGAGGTTCCTGCAATTTTTCAGTCATTTGCTTTGAATTAAACAGCATTTGAGCTTTCCTTTGGGTGCTAATGTTTTCCCCTCGTCCTTAGTTTCAGGCTATATTTATAGGCTTTTTTTTTTTTCCTAATCAGGCCTGACCTGTTCCCCTAATTGTGTGACCATGTAGAGGCCACTTTTTGTAGATTCTATTTCTGGTACTGTGTTTGGGTGTTTGCCTCCATGTGCCCTTGCCAGCTGCTTCCCTGGAATAGGAGCTTTGTTCCTCCCAGGGCTTGATCTGCCTCTCCTGCCTGCTGAACACTCATGGCTTAGACCTGGCTTGGCTGTAGTCACAGGAATCTTACCAGCAGGATAAGATGGACATATTGTTGTTTTTAAGTACTCAGAGATTTCTGCTTTCCTTTTATTTTGAACTAGCTCCTTATCACCAGGCACACACCAAACTATCTGGGAGATGCATTAAGAAGTAAGGTTTAGGTGAAAGCTTTATTCGTTCTATCTGTAATTAAGTGATTTGTTCCGAACTCATAAATCTCTCCTTGCTCTTTCTTTTGCCACTGACCAGCTCATCCTTCCAGCTTCATGTCAGGCACTCCACTCCCTTTCTAGATCAGGTTTCCTTCGTTGCCTTCTTTTTCCTTACACTTTTGGCCTGTGGATTGTTGGGTGGGGTTTTTTTGTTGTTGTTGGGTTTTTTGTTTTGTTTTGTTTGTTTTTTGTTTTTTGTTTTTTTTTAACCTGCTTCTTGTGTTCCTCCTAACAGCCTCCACTTCCATTGTCTTTTTGTGAAGAAACTTCGTGTCTTTGCCGAGCATCTTCCTATCAAGTCAAAGCTCCTCATTTTTGTCTGGCTCCTGACCCCCTAGCATGATTTTGGCTGTGTTAGTTGCTTGTGGCTAAATTAGCTGATTCTTCCTCCTCCTCACAGTTCTTTCCTTTATACGTCTCGCATGTCCCCCATCAATCACCTTGTGCCAGCCTCAGAGTCTGGCAGGAGCAGTTGGCACCTCCTGCTTTCCCCCCCCTCTTCCTGCCACTTTTGGTCCATTCCTTTATCCCTGCCGGAAGGACTCACGGTTCCTTTTTGTGTGCTTTGTGCTCCGCAGAGCTGGCCCACCCCCTCGCACACCTTGTTCTGCCCTTGGTGCGTTGTCGTGCCCGGCAGCTGAGATGTTCCTTCCTTGCAAACTGCATTGAGCTGTGCTTAGGTGGTCTTCAGCCTCTCTGCTTCTTGGTGCCTGTCACCTTTTATTACCTGACTCTTATTACTTCCTGCTTGAGTTCTCCATTAAATTTCTCCTATGCCCTTACTTCTTATAAATGTTGTTCTAATTCAGATATGGTTGTAAAAATACATTTAAGCTTCAGGGGGGAAATTTGGACTCCCCCAAAAGAGACTTCCATTATGAGAAGTACTTGGAGCAGACAGGGTGGTAGTGCTGGCAGAAATAGAGCAGTTAAAATTATTGTGGAAATATAACCTGTCTCTCTGAGATCAGACACAGCAGTGACACTCCTGAGGATCTGTTGTCCTTTTGATCATGAAAAATATTTAACTCCCGTACTATCAGCCCAGGATTGTGGAAGAGCTCCATCCATTGAAGAGTCCTGGCATTGCCACTGACTTCCCCATACGTTTATCTGCTAACCTTAGCCAAGCGGGATTTATATTTAGTGATATTATCCAGAGATGAGGTTCAGGTAAGCTCTCATTACTTTGTATGCTATTTTTGAACATTGTTGTTATGAGGTAAATGAAGGAAAGATGGTTAGGCTCATATAGGCGTTAAGACATAAAAGTCTTAATTCTTAGGAAGCGCTGTTAGGATCCCTGGAGATATGCTGCAAGCCCACCATTTCATAAGCCAGTGTTAATGTGCTCTTTTACCCTTTTATCCCTGAGTCACTGAGTCACTGTAGTAAGTAGTGTCCAGGTTTGTTTGCTTTTTTACTCAGTCGGGGCCTCCACCCTGTGTGTGGCCAGTACAATCTTCCTTGACTCTTAAGCAGCCTACCGGCACTATCAGTAGCTAATTAGAAATCTGCTCTTGTGGTCAGACTTTCCTTTCAGAATGTTAATTAATTTTTGAAACCTCCGTTACTTCGAAGTAGGGGACCACCATGGCAAAATAAAAAAAGATGGGGCTTCTTTTCCAGCGCTGTTACACTTTTGAATTCCTATCCCCCTGTGTGCCGACCAGCTCTGTGATAGCTGGAGTGGGGGCGTGAGCCAGCCCTAGGAAAAAATGCTCCTGCCTTTCTCCTCTTATTTGATATTCTGTATGTCTCCCCCACTTTTATTTTGTATACTCTTGCAATATCTAATTGATTCTTTATGAGACCTCTGTGCTCCATCTCTTCTCTGTGTAAAAATGTCAGTACTGTTCAGCATTGCTGCTTTGTGGCATGAGTCCTTGGGGTCAGGAGACTGCTTCTGGGTTCATGTCCTCTCTCTCAGTGCCTAAACTCCCCCAGGGGAGTCTCTGACCCCTTCTTCTCACGCAACTGGGCTGCTCTGTGGGGTTTTGGGGCACTTAGAGCCATGAGTTGGAGAAGGAAACGGCTGTAGTCTCTAAATTCTGCAGCACGTCATGTTGTTTCTCTCCTTCCACCTGCAAAACAGAGATAACTACTCTTAACCCACCTATATCAGAACAGTGTTGAGAGATTTAATTAGCTGCTGTCCACAGGGCTTTGAAGGTGTAAGATATATCTGAAATATTTTTAGAGCTCTTACTAAGATTAGTCTTGCTGAGTTCTGCTCTCCTTCCCATACAATTACCGTGCAGATCTACACAGTACGTGTGCAGATATGAAATAGTTAAGAGGTTTTGTGTGCCCTTAGAAAAGTCATCCCAGTAAAACAAAACAACACATCAAAGTGAACCAAGTCCTTTTGAAATAATCTTTCTTACTGTATGTGGTTTAGAACCAGCTGAACCCTCTGAAAAGCCAAAGCAGGGAGCGAGAGAGGGAGAGGGGGAGAGAGAAAGACACTTATTTATGTGAAGCCTGTACCTCTGTTCGACTTTGTGCAGCCAGAAACTGAAAGAAAGGCTTCCCTAGTGTGTCCAAGTTTCTGGTGAATGGCTCCTTTGGGTGCGGAAGTGAGTGCTGAGGATCCTTTCAGCCGAAAGGAACAGTTAATGAGTGTTTCTCTGTTCTGCGCTGCTGGAATGAGACACATCCCTCTTTCTAGGTCACTAAGTTAATCAAGTCAAGGATTTCTATCCATTGTCCTTCTTATCAGTCACAGCTGCATTTGCATTAGGAAGCTTTCTGTTTCTTTAAGCCTCATTCATGTACTGATTAAATTCCTTCCCAAGTCTGCAAAAGCAAATGTCTAATGTATTATATAGCCATCTTTCGATCCAAGTAAAAACAACATACAGTAGAATATGTTTAAAAGTAGGAGAAGGGGGAAAAAAAATCGTTTCTTTGATTTATCTGATCCTCAGTGATAAAACACAGGGGCAAACCAGGTGGCAGTTTGTTTCTAATGTGTGATTTTTAACTTGATGCTGGGTAGCAGCATTATCAGTGTGTACCTGAAGAAACAATCTAAGGTAAGAAGTGAAATTGCTCTTCTTGAATGTTTGAGTAAACATTGCTGTAGCATCTCATAATGAACAGCAGTAGCCGTTAGAATGTATTAGATCATAAATTGGTCCTGGCAGCACATTTCCATTTCACAAGGATGACTGAAGGATAAATTTGAGACAAAAATGCAAAATGACTACCTTTGTAAGCAAAGAGTTGTAGCCCTCATTCTTAAAAAAGTTAACAGTCTGCCTATGGTTATGCTTTGGTTTCACCACTGATTCATAGTTTTGATGTTTGGAGGCATAAGCTAAAATGTCCATCTGATTGATTATGAGCACAGCTTTAGACAAAAACAATAAAGATTTCCTTGTCTTCTTGTGACTGCTGCAGCCCTCTGACATCCCAAAGGGGGAACCTCATTGTTTTGGGGTTTTTATTGGTGGTTTTTGTTGTTCCCCCTCCACCTCCGTTTTTTCTCTGGATGTTTTGAGTTACTGGGAGATGAAGGCTTTAATCTTCTGCCAGTACAGTTCTTGCTTTTAACAGTGTAGGAAAAATGGCCTTGGTCATTTTCTTACCTTTCCAGTGGCTACTTCTCCATTTTCCAGACCTTCTTTGACAGTCTCAGGAAATACCTTTCAGAGAACAATACTCAGACTTTTATTTTGCTTGTAATAACATCATCTGGAGTTCCCTGCTCAACAACTGTACTTCAACCTTCCACAGAGATTTTCCTGCATATTCCTTCACAGAGAGCATCTTACACTGTAAGCAGTGCCCCGAAGCTTGAACCTCTCCATCCTCCCTCAGCCTGTTAAGCATGCACGAGTTCAGGTTCTTTGCTGCGTAGGAAGAAGCTCCTTTTGCTCCTGTTTTTTTCCACTGCTCTCAGACAAATACTCAGTTCTCCTCAGCCCTATGGAATTGAAGTGCTGTGTCCTGATGGCCGAACCTCCCTCAAAAAGCAGCCAAGAGGGCGTCAGCAATGCTGACAGGCAGCAGCAGGAGCGGGGTAAGCCTCAGAAGTGGCCATGGTGATACCATCACAAACAAGGTCTGAACAGCACCAGATGTTGCAGTGGCTGCTGGATGCCCTGGTACTTCTGCAGCTGAGGAGTGCAGGGTCCTCCTGGGGAGGAGAAAACCACCCTGTAAAACTTGTCGTTTCAAGACACAGCTGGTTATACAAGAGCTAAATGCACTGTGGTATACAGACTGCTCCTTTTTTAAAAAAAAGCAGTATGATGTAGTTGGACCCACCTGGAATCATGAATCCTTTCCCATGAACCTGCTTCCTGCAACAGGCTTGGATTGTTTCTGACTGAGTAGTACATCCTAGGCTGCATGCAATTAATGTCTCGTGTGCACTTGTTTTTGCATTTTAATGCCTGCAAATATACCCAGCCAATCTTTTGAAATTTTTTTAAATGTCCAGAATTGAGGACCAAGGAAGGGATTTGGCTGGCCAGCGAGTTGAACATCAGTGGCTGTGCAATAACTCTCAAAAATATATAAACATGTATTCTGAGGAACCATGTAGTAATCTCACATCTATTTGAGGTAGCTTGTAAGCTGGTGAAAGAGGGCTACACTACTTGACATTTGCTGAGAGCACTCTCAGCTGCTGGAGAGCAACTATATATTAGAAGATAGGAAGAAACGGAAGCAACTCTGGGAGTTACCTGGAGACCAGCTGCTCTGTCCTACAGGATTCTGCCATTGTGCTGGCATTGTAAAACAATTCTGAATCAAAGCAATATCAAACATTTGTGAATTTTCCAGAAAAATGACTTTCTGTTGAAAGAAATATTTATATTGAATCAGAATGTTTTGCTTTACAAAGCTACATAATTAATTCTAATAGGAACATGGAAAATGTATTTTAAACTAGAAAGTTTTTTTTCCTAAATGACAATGTGAATCAACATGTTCCCACACAACATTTTGATTCAACAGTTCATTTTCCAAGGGAAAACAGTGCCTTCAAAAATATTTGGCTGTGACAACTATTTCTATTTAACTTCATTGATAAGAAACAATACAGTGGCTGTTCTGTGGATTCATGTGAGTGTTGGAAGAAATGTGGGGACTGGAGCAGCTCAGCATTTGGAGGTAATAGCTCTGCATTCATCAGGGATCAGTAGTAGCCCCATGGGATCTTTTTTGACTGAGACCTGCTAAGGATCCAGCTCACTAAATATGCAAGATAAAATAATCTCAAACTTCCAGCATACATAGGAGCTGATGACAGATGAGCTACAGATTATTTGAGTGGTTTAATTATTCTTATAATTTGTCCACGTTAACCTGTGGTTTCTAGAACTGCAGTTTGATTAAAATTCTTCGATTAAACAGATGAATTGACAAGACAAATGTTCCTTGCAGTCCTCTGGATCGTGGTTCAAAATTAAGAACCTTTTCCTGCTTCACTTTTCATTCACGTTTTCCATCCACAGCGAGGTGGATTTAGGATGATTTGACAAGGACCTAAACATACTTTGGAGCAGAATCTCTTATGCAAGAAAGTGTAGCAGCAATATTTGTAAGAGGGAGAGAACAGAGTTGCTTAGTATCTTGTGGAGAAGGCCACTGTAATTTTTTTTAATTGGTGAAATTGTTTCAAAATTTTTAGTTCCTTGTTTAACATCAAAAGAACAACAACAAAAAAAAAAAGAAATTAAGCCAAGGCCTTGACAAATACACATGCTCAGTCTGTATTTTATTGATGATATTCAGGCTGCATCTGAACAAAGATGTCCAGTTCCCTTTGTGTTGCTGTAATAAGGATTTGCCTGAAATGGAGGGAAATGTGGGAAGAGGCAGGCGGTGTGAGAGAGGATTTGGAGCGGATGGTGAGGGATACTCCAGCTTTGTGCCTTTGTAATTATGCTGTGAAGTAATGCAGAGGGATAGTCCTAAAAGCAGATGTTTAAGGCTGTATTGGCACCGCAGTCTGAGTCAGATTTTCCTGACATGAGGGGGAAGCCTTTGTAAACACCACTGGACACTGTTTTGGGCCGGTCTGCATTGGACACTTTGCCAGTGCAGTTGGTTAACAGTGTGGGAAGAAGTTTTACCATACCACTAGGGCTCATAATTTCAGCACAGATGTGTTAGAGAGGAGGAGGAGGAGGAAAGCACTGCCGGCAACAAGCCCTCTCCTATCAGCCTCGTTTACTTCAGGAGGTTGTTGAGCCAGTTTAGTTTGGATATGGCTATGCCAAAAAGATATTTTGATGAAGCAAGCATTGTTTTTATTAAACACAAATACTAAACAAGATTCATCACCATTTGTGATACTTTTAATAGAGATAGTTAAAGTGATGTGCTGACTTTGCTCCCTATGCAGACCTTGGACAGTGGCTGGCTTCTTCAGACAAGGTCTTCTCTCTCAGATGGCACAAGGGTCCTGTATGCTTCCCTGATTTCAGAGCATCACTTTGAGCATCAAAGGCTATTGAAGAGTCTGCAGACTAGACTGCAAGCTCTTCAGGTCAGGGATTGTGTTTCAAAACCAAGCTGGGGGATTTCGTCCCCTGGTGGGGGTCGGGTCTCCTTGGACTGATTCAGTAAAAATAACTGTGCTTGTTGGAAAGGGTTATGTGATGAGAAATCTGATCAGATTTGATCAGTGTACAGCTATATTTAAGTGACATGGTGATGTCAGACCACCAGTGCTGCTGAGCAAATGTGCCATGTGGCCCATAATTTACTTTTTCCTCCTAAAATTTGTAGGTGAAGGTTCACCAAGCAGGAGCAAAGAGCTTTCATTTTACTGTGAGTGCTTGTCTGCTATTTCACTTGATGTAACAAGTTCCAGGTGAACAGGCAAAATGACTTTCGCTCCCATGTTTTTCTTAGATGCAACCATGTTTTAACACATCACCACAAGAAAGTGCTGACCATTTATCACATCCAAGAGGAATGGGAATAAAAATCTAAAGCAGCCTGTGGCTCAGTTTCTTAGCACTGGGCATCCCAATACTCCTTAACTCAAAGGTGATCAAAGGGGCAAAACCACAGTGGGTTTTATTCACTTCAGTGTTCCTGCACGGGGGGACTGCAATAACTGCTGAAATCAATATTGCTATTCCACTGTACAAACAGAGCCTTGCTGGGATGAATTTCTCTCCTTGGAAACAAAGTGAACATGGGTTTATTCACCTAGTCTGTAGTCCTCTTGATTTTACTCATGTGAGTAACTGTTCTTGGCAGGGGCATAATAGAGTCTATACTTGTGGCCTGTAGAAATTATTACACTTTTTCTGTGGAAGTATCTGCCTTTACCTGCCCCCAATTTCCAGTGGAAACTGCCTTGTTTGTCACAGGTCATCTCACATCCCTGTGGCTCACTGGGGAAATGACAGTAATTCAACTACTTGGGTATGGATGTTGAGCTTCTCTCTCCCTGTTGTTTTGTGGCATGACTGATGTTACTTGGCTTTGCTGGAAGGCAGTGGTTAAGAGGGCAGGATGAGTAAAGCTATGATTGTGTGAGATCTAAATATACCTTGGCTGTTTAAGTGTTAATACCATTCCAGGAGTGGTGTGAGAGTGCTTCAAAGTAGAGCAAAGGGAAAGCAGGGATGAAGGAAGAGCAGGGAAGGTAGAAGAGAGCAAGGTCAAAACACCAGTAGCTGCCCCTGGCAGTGTTTGACAGCCTCATCAAAAGCAAAGGACTGAACTGATCTTGAAAATACTATCCCTAGATAGTAGAAGATGGTGAAAGTTGCTGGAGCAACAGCAAGGATGTTTGCTACATTGTTGTCATTTCCATTTCATTTTTGCTGATGAAGAGGAGACATCTATTGTCTCTTCTACAAATAGGAGTTATTCGTATGCTGTACTGGAACCATGGGAGTCTCTGAGCTGTCTTTCCAAAGCCTTTACTGACACTAAATCATCTTTGCAAATATATACGTTCAAGAAGAAGAGAAAGGGATGAGGCTGGATATGGTTCGTTAGAAGCACCAAGGAAAATGTCTCAAGATGGGAGTTGAGAACAGGTAGCATTGAAGTTAATGCAAGTGAGTGGTATAATGTTCAAAGAGGAGAGAAACCCAGGATTTTGCTTTGGTGCTTTAAAGACAGGTCATGTAAATACATAGTGATATATCCATGCTCCAGCTGAGTTAGAAATGACCTGTTTAAGCCCCAAGGGCCCCTCCACCAAGCTCTCCATGTACCAGGTGGGACAAATGCAGACTGCAGATTGAGGGGAAGGGGAGGAAGGAAAAGTGGTCACATCTTCCTGTGAAAAGGGTTGCACTGGAGCGTTTTATCCCACTCCCTTTTTTCTTCTTCGCTTGCTAGTATCATTTGGAGTTAACTATAGTTGTGGGTTTAAATTTCTGTAATTTACTGTTGCTTGGAGGGACATGTTGGTGTTTTAATGTACCGTACTCAGTTTCATCATAAGTCAATTAGGAGCAGGTAGAAACTAAACTGATTCTGTTGCTCTTAAACACGGTTTGTATCAGCCTAACTAAATAAGTTTAATTAAATCAAACACTGCTGCATTCCTCAGTGTCCAAAAATGGTGGCTGTGCTTGCGCATATGAATACACAGGAGGTTCACGTGTGCTGAATATGTGTGGCATCACGTGCAAGCAAACAAATTTCTAAATAACAACCTGCATATCTGTCTGGGCATTTATAGGTTGTCAATTAGTGCAATATCGTGTCTAATGGGAAGACGAAAATCCCCCTATAAATTCAGCTCACTGAAAAAGCTTTGGCGGCTTTGCTGACAGACTAGTAAACAATTTCTATGCAGAGTGCGATTTTCTAGTTTAGGAATGGAGCCACTTAGATTAGAACTCAGTGTTTTAGTGAGAAATGTCTAAAACGTTTACATAACCTATTTACATATGAATACAAACATTACAGGCTTTATATTAACAGCCCTTGTTGTTGCTCATTACTATGCATAGAAAAAGACATCAGCATTTCTAGTAGCATCTACAAAATTATAAATATGTGATAGAGTAATTACTGATTTGGAAATCCAAATTATATTAAAATGATTGTAGCATCTGTGTCTCCAAAAACCTCTCCATTTGTCAATTCTAATCTTTTATTGCTTAGGCAATAAACATGAGTCTGATGTCTATTTACACAGTTTTGTATGAATCCCACCCGCCCCTTGAAATTTAAAAAGAAAGTGGAGGACGGAGTGGTTTGATGTCAAGGTATCTTAAGTCTGTCCACAGCTGTTTGTCTCACCTTTTCTTTACCCCACAGCCTCAAAAAATATGAGAACTGATGGTAGATTTTGTAGATTTGTCTGAAGCAACCAGGAACTGCCAGGAAGATCATACTGGAGCTGATGAGATTCCACCCTCATGGTAAAACTGCCAAGGAAGTTTCTTCCAAGAAACAAAGGCATCAGTTCAGGGCTGGTCCTTTACTCTTTTTACTGCAGACCTGCTTGAGTCAAATGGTTGAAGGAACTCCTGTAGGCCAGGGATGTATTTGGTGTGCTCCATGGCATGAGGGAATGTGACTCAAGCCTTACTGTGGTGACTGATGGAAACTAGAAATGAGGAAGAGGTTCTGATGCCCTTCATCATAACACTGATTTATTTCCAGAAGAGGCCCTGTAAATCTCAGCAGGTTTGGGTAGCAGATTTCTCATGCAAGAAAATAGTTATAAAAGTGGTATGTTTTTTTTTAATCTGTGGCACTCAAAAGACCTTGCAGGGTGGTGTCAGTATAATGCTTCCAGTTTTGCAGAAGAGCAGAGATGTGTCCCATAAGGTCGCTGTGCCTCACAGGAGAAATCAGTGGAGGCTCCTTCACCACTCCCTGTCTGGGCTTCTGACCACGGGAAGACACTACCCGAGGGAATTTATTCATGGCTCACTCAACTGTGGTTACTTGTAGTAGCCTCTGCTTCCAGGTTTTTCAGTCCTAGACTGAAATTCTGATGGGGGGATTCAATGGGAGATGATTTGCCTGGAAATAATATGCTCCCTAGGCAGAGCACTTGCTGATGTTGTGGATTCTCTGATAAGCTGTGTGGGGATTGACAGTGTCATGCTGACCTTTAAGAAGGACTTTGAGAACCGGTACATGTTTTTCCCCTTGCCTGATGATGGGGAGTGAAATGTTTCATCTGAAGTGGTATGTTTTCCCTGGCACGCACGTCCCAGTTTTAGCTGAGCCATCCATGATTCCCCCTGTGACTTTAATTATGGTGCTGCCTCTAGTTTTCATCTCTCTTTACACTTTCTGCTTATACCACACGGAGAGACTTAAAAGGCTGTACATGCATAGTAACAGTTCCACGAGACGAAATGCTGCTGTATAAATAAAGCATTCATCACACCTGCAAGAGAGGTTTGAATAAAATCCCACATAGTTTTACTGCATGAGCAGTGAAAGATCAGAAATGACAAATGGGTTGACAAATGGTGTGCAGTGCATAAATAGCATTATTTATTTGCTTAGTCGTGTCAGAGTAAGTGAGATGAGGCTTGCTGGCCTTTTGAGAGAGTTGTCAGAGTATTTGTAAAGGCAGAGGCTGCAGGATCAAGCCCCAGCCCCTGGCACTAGCAGGTGGGTAGCCTTTAGCTGGAAAACTGAAGCGTCTTTTTCCCAGGCTGCATGGTTGCAGGGAGTGACAGATGGGACACGAGCCTGGTTGGGACAGAGGAAATTTCCTAGTTGATCAGTATTTTAAGGTTTGACTGTCAATCTGTTTGCACTAAACTTGCTCAGCTTTGTCCATATGTCTGTACTAACTAATATAGTACAATGAGGGTCATTGGCTATTTATAGACAACACTTCAAAAAGCCTGGAGTTAAGATAAAGGCTGTGAAAAGCACAGATGAGGAAAAGCCCCATCTTCTCAACCTTTGGAAAATAATTGACTTTTGATAGATGTACTGAGAAAATGAAGGAAGAAAAATAAAATGCTGTCACTTACCTATTATTTTACTGCATTCAGGGTTATTAGTAGTGAGTATATGGAGGGTTTTGTTAACCCCAAAGGTGAGTTGTCTTCACCTCTGCTTACTCTCAAGCACCTGAGATACTGTTCACCACTGCTCCTTGTTACAGCCAAGCTGCAATATGGATTGCCAAAGTATTGCAGGATTTTAAGTCACCACAATTTTAATGGAATTACATGGGAATGAGTGTATCATTTTTTTCCGTTGCTGCTCTTGCCTATACGTTAATTGGTCAAATGCTCACCAAGCCAGATAGCAAGAGTGCTTACCTGATACTTTATTCTAGTAGTCCAAAATACACTAGAAAGCTAAGATGCCATTTCCAGCCCCTACCAAAATGTTTCCCCTCAGTTATTCAGAAAAAGTGGTGCCCCTTGCAAAGTGAGGAGGTTGGATTTCATCATGTGGATGTTCTGCTAGATCATGGGAACTAAGTCTTTATAGCCATCGGTGGAATTAAATCCAATTAGTTCAGATCCACAGAACAAAATCTGTGTTGCTGAAATGCAGCAGAGAGAAGGAACAAAATAGCTGCAAGGAACAAGGCATCATCAGACCAGTATGCTTGGCACTGATGGTCCTAATGACATGCAGACTTCAGAGCTTCTTGTGATTTTGAAGTCTGGGAGGTGTCATGTCATCATCATTAACAGCTACTTTCTGTGAGTTGCTGAGCTGATGCAAGGGCCCCTGTGTCACATGGCTGGGGGAGTTGCTTCCTGGCTGGTGTGTGGCTGTCACCTCTATACCTATGTCTTTGTCTTCTTGAGAGAATAGGGAGATTTAAAAATATAAATGTCGACAGGGCACATGTGGAATTGGATGTGACAAAATGTCTGTTAGCAACTTCAGGATCACTTAAGCATCCAGCACAGAGTTCGGTAGGACCAAAAGCCAGTTGACAAGTTACCCTTGGTTGGGGAACACAGTGGGAGTCAGTGTGTTCAGAAGTCATTTTCCGGTCATGGTGCCAGTGCTGAAGAGCTATCTGGGCCATGACCTCAGCTCAACAAGGGACTCTTACTGGGTTTTCTCCCTCACAAGGAAGAAATTCTCCCATGGTCTCACCAAAGTTTGTCTTAGCATCTGCAATCAGCTCAGTGAAAGTCCAGATAGCCTGGGCAGCTTCTAAGTGGCTTTGTGTGGCTGCTTGCAGTTCAAGTGCTTCCTTTCATTATTTGTACGGGTCTGGGGACAGATTTTTTTCGCAAAACTAGATCTTTTAGTAAGTCAGGGAAGATGAGCTGTTTGTGTGAGGGCAGGAGGAGGGCACGATGAGCATTTCAGGGAGGAAGGTGGGTGAGGATGTAGCATGTGGCTGACAATCCTGTAGGGAAGTTGGGCAGAGTTGCAGTGCATCAGTGTAGCTGAATGTGGGTCACGTGTATGGCATGGTCCTTTTTATCATTATTTAACAGTCTTTTAATATTTAATATTCAAGGCAGACTTTGGGTGGATGGTTTGGGGAGTCTCTTTGGTGACATAAGCTAGTGAAACAGTGTATTTTCCCAATACAAGAGTATCCTTGATTATGCGCTCGTACTACCCAGCTCAGCACCTGTTAATGGTCAGTGGTGCCTGTAAATGACTTTTCACCCCCTGAATTCACTGGGATGGAGATTGTGCTGGTGGGGAAGAGCAATTATAAGACCAGCAGTATGTTGGGTTTTTTTCCAGGAACAGGTTGCTTTTTTTTTTCCGCTTCTTTTGGTGAAGCAAAGAGTTGATGCTTTCCTCCTGGCAGTGCTGAAGTACTCATGACCTAGCCCATCATGTGGTTGGGAGTAGACCATATTGCACAAGCACAGTAGGTCTCATAAGATAACTGGGCAGGTATCAGAGGCTGTGATCTTCTCCACCTTGGTGGTAGCTAGCAGAGCAAGGTAGTGCATCTCAGGGAGCTCTAATGCATATATTATCCTGCGTCTTCTTATCCCTCAAATGCAGTGAGGAGGAATGTGATAGTGGAAGTTATGCTCTCTTGGGAAACACCACTGCCAAATTTGAAAGCTTCACATGGCAGTAACAGTGCAGCTCCGTGTCATAAAGTAGAGAATTTTATTTGCTTTTATTAAGTAACAGAAGCTTAATTAAGTTTCTCCTGAATGTAATAAAACAATACAGCTGAATGTAGGTCAGTCCCAAGTAATTGTTTCACTGCTTTAGCAGCTGTTTAATGCTCAAGTGTTAAGTAAAAATGCTGATTTTTTTTTTTAATTTTTTTTTTGCCTTTTTGAGAAGGGGCTAAGTGGTCTCCTTCTCAGGGGACTGTTAGGTTAGCCTTGGCCCTTTGAACCTAATTAATCAGTGGTGAGGCTCTTCCAGGGCTGGCTGTGGAATGCTCCTTAATTGCTCACTTGTGCAGTCATTTGTTTTGTTTAACCTGCAATGGATTAAACTCTGTTATAAAGGTCCTTGCTTCTGTTGTAGAACAACTCCAGCCATGCAACAGCAGGTTCTTCACTTGATTCCTTACCCCCTGGGGACATGGCAGGGAGAGTGGAAAGGACTACTCCCCCTCTCCACTCTGGTGTTTTTGAGGGTCCCCCCCATCACTGCCAGTGAGCTTCCCAGGGTGTGCTCTTGGCAAAGGGAATATCATTAGCTGTTAATATAACCCAGGAATTCTCCAGATATCTCCCTTGCTTTCTTTCATTAAATGTGAAACTTTAGAGACAGAAACTTTAATGATTTTTTGTGCGTGTGCGTGTGTGTAATACTGTATGCTCTGCTGAGACCCCTCTGGCATCCCATGTCTCTGAACAGCTGTCAGGCAGCTCAGATTCTTTTCCAAACTGCCAATCTCCAAAAATATTTCCTTCTCTTCTCGAGTATGGAATTTCGCCCCTGAGTCAGAGAGTCTGTGCAAAGCAATGGCAGGTTTTGGTGACAAAGTGAAGGCTGCAAAAGCATTAGGGCCAAAGAAATAAGATCTTTTATACCAGTTGGGGTGGTGACCAGGACTATGGATTTCCAGGCTACAGTGGGACTCTGCTGTCCCTTCCAACCCTACTGAATTGTTTTGAGACAGTGTGTTTCTTGTAATGTTTGCCATTAACATTCAAAAGAAAGCTAGATCATTTTAAGATGTTTCAAAAAGGGATGTTAAAATTTATCTTCCTTTTTATTAGTTCCACTGCAGCAAGGCACCCAGTGGCTTTAGAAATGTAAGTAATGAAAAGCAGAGAACAAATGTTAACTATGGAAATGATTTATGGAGACATCTGATGAATTTATCCTGCATCTTTACCCTTTCATCCATCTCCCTGGACTTCAGCTAGTGTGTCTGAGCAGCATCAGTCACATATTTTAAAGCTGACTTGACAGAGACATGCTCCATGCTCTGGAATGTGGATTTCCCAGTTTTTGCCCCACCTAAGGCTCCCATACAATCCTGTGCAGGCTTTTTTTCTTTTTTTTTTCCCTCAAAACTATCTGGGTTGAATTACCAGAGTGATTAGGCACTCCGTGACACAGCCTGCTGCCCGAAAAATGCTTAATAGCCGTCAGCTTCAACTGCTCTCCATGAGAACGGAGGAGTCCCAGGCCACACTTGAACAGCTGGGCCTTTTTGTGGTTCCTCTAAGAAGAATCAAGCACTTTAGAAAAATTCAGCCCTGGTAGGAGGCAGAGACTTTCTGGAAAACTTGGCCTTTGAGTTTAGCTTTCTCAGAGGAAACTGTCTTACGTACAGAGAGTTTAATTCCCTGAGTACAGCATCAAGAGGGCTCTGTTGCATGAAACAGACGATCCTATGCTAATGAATTATTTTCCACATCTTTACAAAGAAGACTTGAGGTTTTGCAGAAGCCCTGTTGCTCTGTTCATACCAGTTGTTGTCCCACAGATGTTCCCAGGCCCTTTTCCTATCAGACATTTTCTCAGAGTAGTCTTTTTAGCCAGATCTGCATGGTATTTAACTGTATATTTTAAAGGCAGATAAAGTATGTAATTAGCAAGTAGTGTCCTTTTCAGGACGCTGACCAGATAGGGCAAGTCAGGAGAAGAGCTGGTGGGCATATGTAGCTGATAACAGATAGGTAGGTAAATAGATATGCTGAAAAGTGCCCCAGGAAGGACAAGTGAGGAGGGAATGGGGTGGTGGAGGAAGGGTAGAGGTGAGCGATCGCTAACTTTACCCGGCTTAGTGCTGAGCACAGTGTGAGAAACCCTCTCTGGAGCTGCTGGGCAGATGTTCTCAAAAATGCTTCCCCTCTCATCTTGCTGCACGCAGCCACAAAAAGTTTGGTGCTATGTTTAGGCATTTTGAAGAGCTTCACAATGATGATTTCAAGTGATAGATTTAACATTAGGCAAATTTTTCCCCTTACTATTTACTTCTGAATATGCTTTGGTTGGGCAGTGCTGAGCTGTGAAGGATTTGTGATGCTGTGCTTTCTCTGGAGCTTAGAATCAAAGTGCAGACTGCCTTTATTCAAGCTTTGGGCTGAAGATCAAAGAGAGGCAGCATTGGTTATGTTGGAATATTTTTTTTTTTTAGAATCACTTTTTAATATCAAAACCATATTTAGTTCATTTCAGGATTTTTTTTTTAGAGAGTTTTGTTTGTTTCTGATTATTATTCGTATTGCTTTAATGCCTGAGACACAGATAGGAGCCACGTCTCCTTTGCATGAGGTGCTGTGCAAAATCCGGCACCATTAACAGATGCTGTGTTAATAGCATATGACATTGACAGGCTGGGGTTTTTTTTTGTCTGAACTGCTTTAGCCTTGATGTTAAAGGCACAACCTGTCATATGCTGATCCTACGTTTCTCTTGGTCAGGAAGCTTACCCTCTTCCTCCTCCCCACCCCTCGCCCCAAGAGGCTGAGAGACGAGTGCCATCTTAACTATAATCTATGGACCTTTAGTTAAAAATCACCTCAGTATCATGCCATGGGCAAGAGTGATGAAGAGAGAGGTTGCTCTGGGTTATAGAAGTGGCACTGCCTGGTTGCCTTTGGTTCACTCTTGAGTTCATTAGGGAGTTGCCCAGCCTTGACCTCCCGTGCTGTTTGGATGTATTCATTTTTGTTTCATTCAGTTATTATGTCAAATCTGAGATAGAGTGCAGTACAAATTATTTTGGCCCCAAACCTTTCTTTAACCCTATTTGCAGAGGTGAAAGGCTAATACGCTAAACGTACCAGCCCATGCATACAGATTACTTTAGCCTGTTCTCTAATTTCAGTTTTATCTTCTGCAGGAATCGTTGAGAGGCTGGGATGAGGGTATTGGGTGGTGATAGTAAACGGCAGCAGCATTGCAGTTATTATTATGGACTGCATAATTCCTTGTACTTCGAGAAAACATGTCAATTAGCAAAGGGGAATGCACTGGAAGTATTACCAGATTATCTTTTTAAAATAGGGTGGATTTTTTTTTTTTTGGTGTTATTGTGTTTAAAATATTTCTAAATTTTCACGCTCCAGTTTGCTTTCTGCTCAGCCAGTGGTGAGCAGCAGATTCTTGCCTCGCTGTGCTACAGGGCTGCAGCACCTGGGTGTCTGGCAGACCATTGGCTCCTTGTGGTGCAGACCCAAGGATAGGTAGGTAATTGTAGGCTGAGGGTCTGAACAGTCTTCTGAGCTGTTGTAGAGAAAATAACCAATTTCAAGTTGTGCTAGCTATCCCTGCTCTGGGTAGCTGCACTAAAGAAGAAAAAAATGGGCTTTAACTCACACTGACTTGTGTTAAAATGGCAGTGAAGACAAAGTAATGTAGAGTGCCAGCTGAAATTCAGCCCAGACCTCCTCTAGCCTTTAATTTGACCTCCTAGCCCAAATTAAAAGCCAGAATATTTTCTGTTCACAGTTACTTTAACTAGTGTTAAGTCTGGCTAAACTGATGGGCCTTTTATTGGTTGGTGTGCTTTAGGTGTTTACTGTCCTCTCCAGATACCCTCTCAGTGTTTTGTAAAGTGTCTTTTTATTAGGCTGCTACAGAAGTTTATGGAGTTGGAAGAAGTAGAGTACCTGTAAAAAGGCAGATGTAGTTCCTGAAGAGATGAACATTACAGCTTTAAGGCTTTCCTGGTTTGGTGTTTAACCCTAAGGACCATGCAATAATGTTAGCCTCCATTGCAAACCTGGCCTTGCTTCTGTCCTCAGCTCCTCGCAGCTGGAGCAGCACTTGAGATGTGCTCAGTGCAGATCTGTTTTCCGTGCTGATCCAAACCTTTGGCCAAATATACCCAGTGGTTTGGGCAGATTGCTTTGTTGTTCCAGCTCTAACAATGAGTATTTCTTTCACCAGGCTTGCGTTCAGGTTTCTTGTTGCTGCAGGGATGCTGTACCCAGGCACATTAGCACAGGCCACTTGGCAGGTTCTCCTGTTGCACTACACATCCGTTGCCTCTGGGGACTTCTGCTCCCGTCCTCACTGTGCTAATTGCAAAGGGATGGGGCAAAAGAAACCTCAGAAACTATAAAATGTAAGAGACGTTACATGACGAAGCACAGTGGAAAAAGCTTTCATTGCTTGGGGGGAATCCTCGTTTGGAAGTGGCTGACAAGTCACATCATCCCTGCTGGCAGGTATTGCCCTAAACCTCAGATTACTGACCTGGGGAGAGTCCCTTGCAGCTGAACAGATACACCATGTTCAGGGGTGCCCCAAATTTCCATTAAAACTCTTAAACTTGTGAATTTGCTGTTAAATGCCTCTTGTTAAATTTTGAGGGCTTTATCAATGAGTTGAAACAGTGCAATTACTTTTTCTTTTTTTCTTCATAGAACTGGTGTTTAAGTTATTTCCAGGACCTGTTTCCCATTTTGCTCCCAGGCTCTCCATAATATATCAATGTAGTCCCTTCAGTGACCTTTATGGTTCAGATTTGGTTTGGCTGTGCAGGATTCTTCTGCTGTTTGGCAGGCTGTGGTTCTGGTGTGGGGATTTTTTTTTTGTTTGTTTGGGGTTTTTTTCAACTTTTCTTTGTTCAATATAAAATAATAATCAGGGGAATGAAAGAGGACTGCTTTTCTTCCCATCAAACTTGGTAAGATTTTTACAATAACCATGGCAGTTAGAGTCTATCTCGCTGGCATATCTCCACAAAGGCGCTTGGTGAGGCTGCAATTAGAGTGCTCTGCCTCTCCTTGTATTAGTTTGATCACGTAAGAAGCAGCCTATCTGACAACTTTAGCACCTGGATAATTAAAACCCGTCAATAAAACAACAAAATGCAGTGTGTAGTGGGACTCGTCTGTGCTAGCATTAAACACCACAGATAATTATATCGCAGCAGAGGTTGGAAAGCCAGCCTCTCAGTGCTCTGAAAGATCAATAAAAAGGCCCATTCATAATGAAAAAAAATGTTAGAGAAACTGGATTTTCATCTCCCTGTCATTACATCCTTTGCTTTTAAGGTTTTGCAGAGGCAGAAAAAGATTCTGTTGAGGAATTCTTTGTTTCAGGAAGCTAAACAGGTGGAGGATTTAGCTTTGCTTTTACGCAGCATGTTATTGAAAGCAAATGTGGTGAACCAAAGTCTTTTCTCAGGGTTTGTGGTTCTGTTCTCCCCTTTCTATCATCCACTGCCTCCCTTGTCTGCTTGTGTGGGTTTTTTTTTTGTTTGTTTGGGGTTTTTTTGATTGATTTTTTTTTTTTAAACTTTCCCCCCTTATTTGCAACCCATTACATGAGCTCCACTTTTGAGTGAATTTTTTCTTTGCTTCCTGTTTACTTTCTCCAGGGCATTATTTTTATTTTTTTTTCTTCTCTTGGACCTTCCTAAAGGGTTGATTTGGAAATATCACATATTGACAGGGGAGAACACTCTCCTGGCTGAGTTATTTGCTGTGACAGCCTCTTTCTTAAAGCACTCATCCAGAGAGGAGATTTTTGTGTTCCAGAGAAGGAAAGGGATGTCTTGCAGCGTTGCCATGAAGGATAATGAATTAAGTCTGTCTCTTACTGTAAAACCATTAGAAAAGCATAATAGACCTTGAGAAAGAGGCTTAGATATTGATGTCTTGGCTGTATTAGCATGCTTAGGCACATGATGGCTGCCTTGTCTTTGCAGAAAAAAATAAAGTCTGTGTAAAGTAGGTGTTTTAGTTGAAGGGAGAGGGCAAGAGTATCGTTGGTTTTTGGCAGACAGAGCACGCACGGGTATTAAGAATCCCTTGTTAGAAGTTGGTGTAGGTGGGGGGGTAGCACCAACTACGAGTGGTGCATGTTAGCAGCAGCATGGGATGGATATGGCAGCTCAGTACCTTTCGTAGAAATCCAAGTTCATGGACGTGAAGTTTTCCGATCTTCAGGGTATTTAAGGTCGTGGGCTCTGACACTGTTTACACATTCAGTGGACGCAGGTGGCTTCTCCATTTGTAGCAGTTTCCACTATGCCCTGTTCACAGGAGCTTCTGGCCATGGCATCACAGAAACTGCTACTTCACCTCTGAAGGGCTTGTCTCTAGAGGATAAGGACTGGGAGAAAGAGGGTGTGTTGGGACAAAATGAATGTTTGAACCTCTAGGCTTGCTGTGGACCTGTGCATGGATTCTGGTTGCTCTTCTCCTGATGTCCCTAGTATGACAGGTTTGGGCACCTGTTTTTCTTGTCTGGGGCCAATGGTCCCCAGCTCTACAGGGAGCTGAGAACTTGCTGGTATTGCACCTGTGATGATTACTGCTGAAAAGCTTTTGTTCAGGATCGATCTTTTATTTTGTGCTGCCTTTGCATTTTTGTTCTGTCAAACATATTGACCCA
>JAYRBT010000139.1:17611208-17680056 GCA_036023395.1 Myiotriccus ornatus
TGAAAAGCTTTTGTTCAGGATCGATCTTTTATTTTGTGCTGCCTTTGCATTTTTGTTCTGTCAAACATATTGACCCAAACATGTCTAGCCTGATGTTGTTGACATGCCTGTGCTATTAAGGTTTCTGGAAAGAGCTAAAATAAATAATTTTCCTTCCTCTTTTTCCCTTTCTGTGTCTCTTGCTAAATGTATTAACAATGTCATCATTGAAAAAAAAAATTAAAGATATCAGAGCAGGAACAAGCAGCTGTTTATGTCTTGAAGTGTTTCTGCTTCACTATCACAAGATGACCTTGTCGCTTAAAAATCATAAAAATGTTGCCAGGGAGAAGAAATGGAAGTTTGCTGAAGGGAAATGAAGTTTTGGTGGTGTTTTTTGTTGAAGTCTTAACAGAGTTGCAAGCAGAGTTGAGCCCTGCAGCTGGTCCTGAACTCAGATGTTTCCTTCAGTCCCACTGCTATAAATGCAAAACAAATGCCGTATGAAATATTATTCCTGCTTCACATTAAAACTCTTGAAAGTCATTTTCCACTGGAACTGGGAGAAGTTCTGCAAAAATAATCCATGTTTTGTGTCAAAACGTATGTGTTACGCTGGATTGACACCTCTCTTCTAGATTATTTTTCCATGTATGAATGACAAATCAGGGACTTTAACAAGTAGGAATAAATGTAGCTGGAAAGAACGAATAAAGACAACCCCCCCCTTTTTTTTCCCCCTCCTCTAGTGACTGGGACAATTTACACTTTTCCCTCTCCAAAACATATATATGAATTACATGAACTTCTGTTTATGAGATGATGGAAGATTAAAGGCTGCCAAGTACCTTGGACTGACTTTTTAAAAGGGTTTGGGGTATCCTCTTTTCCTGAACACACAGGAATATATGTTGTCATCAGTGTCTCAAGTTGGGGTGAAAATGCAGATCTTGGGTTATGCTTTGATTTGTGGTCTCTTGGTGAGCTGTGTGGACACTATTGGTTCAGGCAAAGTGTCCACAGATCCCAGCAGCAATTATGGAGGTGGCCTGAGAGAAGCAGGTCTTTACTCACATGCCTACCTTGCACTTCAGGGAGCAACAGGGAGAGGAATAATGGCAGGTGGAAATAAAGACTGCAAAATAAAATAAACACACACATTAAAAAAAAAAAAAGGATGGCTATGAATTTATTGTCAGATTTCATGATAAATGGCAACAAGGGGAACTGAAAGTGGCTACTTTAATTCTTCCATGTCTCCAGAACATTTCCCATTAAAATGCTGGATAAACTAATAAAATGAGAGCTATTTCTGTAATAGGCATAAAGTTGTCTATCTGGTCCCCTAATTTCCAGATTCCTTACACAGTTCTCTTGTTTGCTTGGCATCACAGCATATGGAAAGTCAGAAGATACCCCAAGAGGCCAGGGATTGCTTAGGAAAGCTGCAGCGTGAGGGCAATGCGGGAAAAGAAAAGTGGTTTTCTTTTAAGGAGCCGATGAATTAGTGCTAGAAATAAGAAGTGCTTGTGCAAAGGCAGTAATCAGAGGTGTAGATGGGTGTAAAAAAAGAAAAAAAAGGTGACTATAGTTTTCTGGAGTACGGTTATTCTAGAGCCATCAATGCAAACTGTTCCTGCCCTGTTGGAGGAGGATCAACCGTGATGCAGAGCTGCAGTTTCTAGGGTATAGCTAAGGGACCTGGGTGGTGTTTCTGTGATTGCCTAGTAGAGGAGACAGATGTGTACTCAAGCTGGTGCAGTGCTGGTTCTTGCTGCAAACTGTAGCTCCAGTAGTTAATAAAGATCTTCCTTCAAGAATTAAGAGTTAAAAAAAGGGGGCTGTGGGGTGGGGGACAAGACAGGAACAGCAGATGGGACGTGACAGAAAACAAAACCAAAAATAAAAAAAGATAAGAACAAAGGATCCTTGTTGCATTGACTGGAAAGGTCAATACTCGGCACTGAACCTCACAGCTTCCAGGAGTTTGGAGTGAGTATTACCAAGACCCAAGTGCCATGAAATCCCAATGTTCCGTGTGTAATCTTGTGATTTACAAGGAAGAACTCATTGGCTGGTTTGCTGGGAATGGAGTAAGCATGAATATGTTACAGGTTTTTTTGCCTTCATTTTCAAGGCTACAGATTTATCTTCTTATACACATCTCCTTTTCTGTGTCACTTCTTCCATGTCACTTAGTGTCACCTGGGCCTTTAATCTGTCTGGAAAGAAATATGACAAAACTGAAGGAACCAAGACGCTCTTGTGAAAGTGGTAAAATATATGAGCCAAAGCACAGCAACTAGGGCTTTAATGATGAGTAGTTTTTACCTCTTTTTCCCCTTAAAATTTCCGTAGCCTCATGTCTGACAGTAATATTATTAGCTTTTTTCTTAAGGATTTTAGTCAAAATTGTCCTCATCCCTTAAGAATGAGAAACCTGCATGGCTTCACCCTGGGGTGATAAAAGGAAACTCGAAATGCCAAGTGCTAGACACAGTTTTGCTGCCCACATAAATGAGTGTGAAAAAGAGAGAAGGCTGAGTTCTCCTGGGTTTGATGTCATTTGTTGTGTTTTTTTTTTTTTTGTATTAGCTCTTTTTTAGTTAATTTTGTGAGATACTGACAGAACACTGTATTTGAGATTTTATTTAGGAGTTTTACATTTGGTTTCCCATGTTTCTTCCCCAAGGTTCCACTGACAATTTGGTCTCACCTTCTTTTCAAGTTTCTGTTCTTGGTATCCTTTGCCATCCCCCATTCTAGGGGTATGTAAGGGAGCTTCAGGATATTCTAGAATTGGGAGGGAAAGACTAAAGCAGTACCCTGGGTTCCCCACACTTCCCCTTGTATCTCAATGGTTTTAATCTCTCTGGTGATGTTGCAGAAGGTAGCACATACCTGGGGAGGTTAAAACTGGTGTTCACAGCCTTCAGCTTCCAAACCGAGTTTTGAAACACTGGTTATGAACCTAGAGCTTTCTAGGCTGCAGGTTTTCACTTCTGTTTTTTCTGTCCAAGTTCTTTCATTTAAAAAAATGGATGCAAGGAAACGCTTGGCTATTCAAAGCAAATGCTTCCTTGCAGACAGAGAGAACATGCACAGATGAACCCTAGATGTGTTTGTTCCTCCCCCAACTTCCAATCTCTCATAATTATGCTTCCTTGTGATTTTGAAAGGTATCTTTGATCCATTGCTGTTATACTATGTAATGTGGCCAGGGCTGTCCCTTCAGCCAGGAGGACTATTGATTAGGCCAGTGCAATTGCTTTTTGAAAGGCACATTGAGCGCAGTAAAGGATTTTTGTTGAAAGTGAAATTTTGGATGATGTTCAAACCCTCTCCTGGAAGACTGCCCACTTGCACAGTCCAAGCTACCTGTGATATCCCAGCCAGGCCTTTTATCTGTGAGTAGCATAGGTGAGGGACAAAGTTACTTTTTTTGTTAAGGAAATTACTTTTCTGTGTGCATGATAACACTACTCACTTGTTGTGATAAATGCTGTCTTTCAGCGAGAAAACACAAAAATGTCACAGCCCTCTGGATTATCTGCTATCCAGCAAAACAGCCTGATGAGCAAGCGTATCAGCTCTTGCTAATCTTTCCATAAAATTAAAGAAATTATGGAGCTTAAGGCAGTCACTAATGAATCAATTTTAATTTATGAGCTCAAATAAAATCCGCGTTAAGGCTGACAAACTGTAGCCTCAGGTAAACATGAAGCATTTCCACTGCAGCTCTAAATGAATTCTGTGCTGGATGTCACAGCTTCTGCCAGAAGAGCAGGAGGGTCAGGGGTCCCATATCACGTCAGAGGAGGCAAAATCTTAAAGAAAGTAAAGGCAGTGGTCTAGCCCTTAGGAAGTCTGTCTCTGGCACGCAAAAGCATAAAAATAAAAGAGTAATTACATTTTTCTCTTTTCTTTAAATGAACAAAGAAGCAGAGGATTTTTGTCTGTAGAATCACTGTTTTCTAAATGCTTTTACATACCCAAATTACACTAAAATTTTACGTGGAGGTACTTGTACCATAAAAGCAGAGGCAAATGTGGGTTTCTACACATGCACAAATCAGTTACCCATGGACATGTATATGTGCCTCAAGAAAAGCATCTTGCCAGACCCAACCTCTGTGTTTGTGCTCTTAACCTGGAAGATGATCACTGCAGCAGCCAGGGTCACTTCCTTCTGTGTGTCTTCTTCATGGAGATCAATGCTTGTTTTGTGGAGAAAGTACGTCATCTCAGGAGATGCATCCGTGCTGGGCAGAATGATTGAGTAAAACTCAGGCATTTATAGCTGATGCAAGTGTGTTGTCTTGCGAATGGTCAGACTCGGAGGTTTCCTTAATAGGCTGTGTATGAAAAACGTTATTTTGGATTTTAGACAGCTTTTATTTGGTGACACCCGCCCTCTATCCCCCGTCAAGTGTTGCTGTTTCTAGTTTTTGCTTTGCATTAAACAGTATTACACAAGATAACTGTTTTTGTAGGAATGCTTTGTAAATGTGTTGTAAAACATATTGTTATGTCTGCTGTAAAATATACAATTTTTTTTTTTGCCACTGTTGTTGTTGGTTTAGTCTTTACGTTTTGTTTGGTGCAGATGCTGGTATTTAAGGTTAATTGAGGTCACTGTGATGGAGTTTGGGATTCAAGAATTAGAGGATCATGCCCCTGAAAATGTATTTTTGACTCATCCTCTTAGTTTGGTTTTAAAGAAATAGCTCCTGGTGCTGTAAGAACTGCTTGGAGGGGAAGGGTTATGCCACCAAGCCTCTTCTCTTTTGGCAATTTTGTGACTCTCATTTTTGTTGCTTTTCAGGTGCAGTAATCGGACCCAGTGTGCAGTTGTTGCTGGCCCGGATGTGTTTCCAGACCCATGCCCTGGGACATACAAGTACCTGGAAGTGCAGTATGAATGTGTACCTTACAGTATGTATCTTGATATATTTGCATTTGTTTCTTTAATAGAGATTTATTATGGAGACTAGACCAGCCTTGAGGTTGTCTCTTGTTGCCCAAGAGCGAGTAAACCAAACCATGTGCATCATGTAAGACTGAGCTGATAAGATACAAAAAATTGTTCTCTGTGCAAGGTTTGTGCTTAGACTTAAAATATTCTAATAATGCCCTATATTTTCTGTGTTTTGTGGTTTGACAGTACTGTATTATCTTTGGAAAACACTTGGGAAACCCCATTAGAGAAAGCAGACCAGAGGACTATTTCTAGCTTCCAGCTTCTCTTCACAGACATTTATGATTGTAATCATACAGCAGTGCGCTTCAGCTGATCTACGTCTGTGTAATTGGTGGCATTTGATAAGTGCCTTACATGTGTACGGTGTTGTATCACTAGGGAGGTAGAAAGCTAACGTTTTGGGAAATTTGATGTTTGATGGTAGAATATACTAATTTATAAGCTTCCATGGTTATGAAGGCAAATTTACAGGCAAGCCATTTAGACTGAATTTTTGAGGCAGTCATCTAAGATTACAGCAGTATGTGCCAAACGGGAAATTCAAAGATAGGAAAAGTTAAGTGTACATCGGAATTTGCTTTCTGTAGAAACCGAATTTGTTAGACGCGGTTACAGCTCTACTGTCAGAAAGGTCATACCTCAGGAAAGAAATAACGATAATACTAGGAATGCACTTTTTATTGGCTGTTGTAAAGAGCTGAGCAGTGAATAAACAACACCATTTCTACGTTTTCTGTTTGAGTGGGCCAGAGCTTATAGCGCACCTCTCAAAATAATAAAGCAGGTATGGGAATGGATGCTTTCAGCCCACAGCGTTGTACTGAGAGAGCAGCAGGAGATTTCAGTTTGCTGAAACCCAGGATTTGGCTCGAGGCCTCAGACCATCTTCCTTGCCGCCTCGAGCATGGGCTGCAGGAAAGCAACCATGTCTGAGCAGTGACGGGCACACTGTCCAGAGGGAAAGCAGGACCTCACAGCCCCTTGGGTGGTCCCCATCCCTCATGCAGGAGGTGGCCACCTGCCTGCTGCTACCATCTGGGAAGGCTTCTAAGAAACTGCAAGGCAAGGGATGCAGCTTAGGCCACCTCTCTGAGCAAAGGGGACCTTTTAGCTGAGGGACTTGGATTCTCTGCTGGCGGGGAGCTCAGCCTGTCCACATTTGTTTTTTCTAAACAAAAATGTGAAGCTTCTAATTGCAATGATGGAGTACATTTTATGGAGTGAGCTATTAAACCACGGAAAGAGTGACATCAGGGGCTTATGGTCTGCCCTAGCGAGCAGAATGTTCTCCAAATTACAGTTTGGAGTTATTCCACTCTAAACGAGGTCTTTCATTTTAGAATCAACACTGTTCATGGAGAGGGTGAGGGGAGATTGCTTTCAGTTTGTCATAGCAGGTTGTATTTCCTTGTGATTTGTGATGAGGTATGCCATTCCCTCTAGAGACTGGGCTGGTAAAGCAATAGTCATTACATAGTACCCCTCTGTAGGCTTTGTTGCATGTAAAACAAAGAGGGATAGTGATGCCTTGTGGGAAAGGTAGTTTGTCGGTATTATGCCCTGAGGCGTTAATCGGCCCTGTGTACAAGACGTAAAATAACTCTTGTGAGAGGTTGCTCAGTACCAAAGGTACAGTAGGGATTGAGTATTTTTTAATGATCTGAATGTGGGTAGGAAAACGTCAGCAACTGCCACGGTGCCTTTGCAATTAAGTTAGGAGCTTTGATGGCTGTTTTCCTCCATTTCTTTCATGAATCAAATCTAGTCCCTCTGCAAACAGAGTTATGGAGGGGGAAGACAAGGGATGAGCACATGGTAAAATAGGATCCAGTCTCCTGAGCTTGTTGTTCTGCATTACCTAAGAAATTTTGGATCAAATTTTCATGTGTTATTCAGTGTAGCACCAGAGAAGTTGGTTGTGTTCAAGCAAACTGTCCCCATTTGTCTGCAGATATGGAGTGGGAAACCCAGGGTTCCATTTTATTCTTCTCCTACCTGAAGTGGTGGGTTTGTTACTGCCTCCATTTCTTCTCTTAGAATGATCTGCTTAATTCTGTTCCCTGCCTGGGCCCCACTAGTGCCCCACAAATTAAAGCCATCCAAGTGATGGGGAAAATATCAACTCTGGGCAAGTAGATCAGCAAAGGTATGGTTGGACCAAAGCTATGCCTGGTGGATGAAATCTGTTTCTCCCTTCCTGCCCTCGGTGATGCCTCTGTTGTTTGAAGAGGTCAGTTCTTATGACTGATCCCAGGTGCTTCAGCTCCTCTAGCCAAATTTGGGGTGTTGCCCAAGTCCTTTCAGGTCCAGCTTCCTTAGCTTCACTCCCCACACCCATGCACCTTTTGTGACACTTTGCTTGGAGGAAGGGAGTGGACTCTATGGGTTCTCTAGCGCTAGGGAAAACTTTTCCTCGGCTACTGACGTTTCCTTGGGGGCTCAGTGCATGGTGTCTGCCATATGGCCATGTCCTAAAGGAACACATCAGTTACATAATAAAGGAATTAATAATTAGGCCCTTTTGTGCAATTCCACGTTGCCTCCTTCTGGTTAGATGGGTTACTCCTTACAGTTTCAAATTATTCTTTGTGGACTGAGAGAGGGTTTACCCAAGTGCTGGCTCAGCAGCAGAAGGGACTGTGTGTGCATCTCAAGAGAACAGAGTTTAGGAATCGTCTTTAACAGATGTTGTTAGGACTGACCTTAGGCACTTATGCTCAGTATAGTGCTAGTGTGTACACTGCCTCAGAGAAAAATTATGTAAGATTTAAAACTCTATTGGGTAGCTTGCTTCTCTTGAGATTTTATTTATTAACTCTTCCACCACTAGCTCATAAAATTTTCAAGAGGAAAGCATCCCCTTTCCTCTCAGGTAGGGAAAAACCAAACCTCCTTAAACTTCAGTAGCTCATATATTGTGACATGTCCTTTGTATTACCTCAGACACCACATTCCTGTGTGTTTACTAGAGATACCCCTTACAAAGAGAGTTTCATGGGGCTGCAGTTACTTTCAGCAGATGGAGAAGGGGACAGATGATTATGCAGATAGCCCAGTCCTTGCGTTATTTTCCATATCCTGTAGTCACTGTATGTGGTAGAATCTGCCTTCTACAAAAATGGACAGTCATTCCAAGAATGTCTGGCTTTTTTGGTTGCCCTCTGACAAGGAAAAGCAAGTGAAAAGCTGGTGAGTTTTGTAGGTGAAAGATACCAGACCTAATTTGACAGGCTTCAGTGGCATCAGTTGGTCTGTATTTTTGGTATCAAAAGAAGTCATAAAATTAATTTTGTCTTTATCAAAGCAGGCCTTAGCATATGGTGTGTATTTCTCTGACACCTGCTTTAAATGTTGCCCTTTTTCTTCTGAAATTACTACTCCGGTTTTCTTAAATTGAATTTTCTTTTAGTAATTACCGACCAAGAGAGTTTTTTTGATATTTTTTTATTGAATGTGTACTACTGCAGACCTGCAGTCTGCCGTTGCCAGGGCTGTGGACACGTGTTATTGTGGAGAGGTGTCTCAAGCTGCTTTTAGGCTGTATTATGCTGTGTGTATTAACCTGACATGGTGAGGGTCCCTTTGATCCAGTATTCTGTTGCTGTTTCCTACTGCATCCCTTCCCTTTCCCCTTCTCCCTTTACCGAGTGGAGTTAAATGGGTAATGGGAACAGCAGTGGTGGAGGTGGTTTTGTGAAGCTAGGTCAACATTCATTGCAGAAACATTTCACTGTCATCTTCTGGTGCTTGTACAATCCTGTTGTCATGGTGCCAGTACATCTAGGAGTGTAATTTTTCATACTTCACCTTTGTAATGTGCTAAGGGCCTTCCAATTTTACTTATGAGCCGTCACAGAAAGCAGATGAGTAATTTATCTGAAGCTGTTACGTGAGGCTGATGGCAAGCAAGAGAGTCCAGTTTGGCAGGACCAGTGGTGGTGGGAGAGGGGCTGAGCTAGCTGTCATTGTAAGCTGCCAGATTTTCAATTGATAATCTAGTAAACCTGAACCAACATGTTGGTTTTCCCAATGCAAATACGACTTCTGTGAGTATGTAACACTTTACAACTCAAACCTTCCATGTTTTAGTAGTTCTGCATGTATTTCTGAGAAGGATGAATGAAGTGAACAACCAGCTTGAGCATGTCAAGCCTCCTTCCTTCACTTTCTTGAGCACACATGGTCCATGGACCACAGCACTGGCACTGCCCTTCGTGGCACACTATCACCCAATGGCTTTGACTGAAATTTAGGGATTGTCTGGGTTTAGTTTTTATTCAGGTTTTGAAAATGGCATGAGTTGAAAGCACCAGAGGTATTTTGCAGTGTTTTATCTGTTGATTTTCCTCTAGAGACAACTGTGCAGGCTCCCAAGGACCCAGCGTAGTGTGGAAAATAGGATTTAGCAAGGAGAGTATGATTTACCTTTAGGTTTTCCTGAGCTCCCAACTCCCTTAGGTTCTTGGTTTTGGAGTTCACAGAATAACTTGTACACTGTTATCCTTCAGAAACAGTCTGTTTTTCAATAGAGAATTGGAAGATTTAAGCTATAGAGTAGGGCAAAGTGGAAAAAAGATGTAGACTCAACGAGGACAAGCCTATTGCTGTGTTGATGGAAAAGCTGGCAGCTGCAGAAGGGAGTGAGACAGGTGCCTTGGGCATGGCATGTGATGACAACTTGCCTCACACCCAGGCAACAAGTCTTCCATCAGTTTTTAATACTGAGAAGATCTGTTCAAAGGGCTGATTCCTTAAAGGGAAAAATGTTCATGGCTTCCAAAGAAGGATGAATCGTCCTTCCTTTCCAGTCTGGCTAAACAGGCAAATAAATGTTTTGAAGGCACCAAATATCTTTGGTGCTTACAGAGAATTTCCTGCTTCTGTAATATTAACAAGAGGAAGGAAAAAAATGCTTGAGCATGGTTCATCGCTTCTTTTCTTAGGACTTTTTTTCTTTTTAAACATGGAACCTGAAATCATATTTCCCAGTTGCCGTAGTGATGGAAGGAAAGGTCATAGCCTTGCTAGAAATATTCCTTTTATTGCTGATAGAAGAGTAGATGGGCTCACATATCAATAAAAGTGAGGGATGGTAAGCGTGATGTGGGAACAGAATTCAATAAAGTTTTATTGTATCACAAGTGGACTGAAGTGCATTTAAAAACATTAAATGAAGGCGCACAATATCTGCTCTACTGGACCTTAGGGCCAGTGAATAGACAGATAATTGAATAATGACATTTTTAAGAGAATACAAGCACTGGAAAGCAAACTGATATTTTCATTGCTCTAAGATTGCTGGTGGAAAGGGAAAGAGGAGGAAGAAGATGGGACAAAATTGCAATCTGAAAACAATTTAATGAGACCACTTTTCCCAAGAATGCAGTTCTTAATTATTTCTGGAGTGCTGTAAGACCATTATGTGGCCTCCAGGCTTTCCCTCTGTGCATTTTCTTGCCGCCTTCTCTATCGGTTGAGAGACAGTGTTTGTCCGCTGAGAGCAGTGCTGTGTTTCGGTTAAACAAATGGGCTTGTGGCTTCTCTGCTTTTCTTTTGCCCTGTGTTTTTATGTTTGGTTTAGTTTGTTTTTTTGTTTTTCCCAAGAGAACTTGGTCTCCTGAGGCCCAGTGGTGAAAATGGCAAACGTTCCCAAGGGATTAAACCCGACTGTTGGTGTTTTGGTCAGTAATGAGCAAATTCCCTCCTGAAGCCAGGCCTCCTTTGTTTTATTTTGTTAAATGAATTACTTGTGTGCAAGGGCTAGGAACAGTAATTAAAAACAAACAAAAAACCCAAACCGAAAACCCAGCACCAGACCTAACTATCCATTATGATTATTTCTGAGCAAAGAATCTTTACTTTGTCTCCCGCTGACAAATTGCCTTTCTTCCAAGGCACACAGTTTGGCAATTGTGGCCAAAAACCTCTCTTTTTTTTTTTTTATTCACTGAAACTTCCAGCTTTGTTTGCTGGTTTTGTTTTTAATCCAGAGAGGCAGAAAGGAAGGATGTGTTACTTCCCGTATGAGTTGTCTTTTACTGTGTGTTTGTGGAGACAGTGCACCTACACAACAGCCCACTGGAAAGCACCCTTGGTTAGAATAACCTGATATTGTGGGGCTTTGCAAACTCGGAGGCCGAGCTCTCTACATAGTGTTCAGGAAGGGGAGAAAAACTAATTGCTAGGGAAATAAAGGTGCTTGAAACCTCAAAGGTAGCCTGAGATGAAGGGAAAAAGAACGTCTTTGTGAGACACAGTGAAATAAATGGTAATGTGGTTAATTTTTGAATTTGAGATGAGGTTGGCTAAAAATAAAGGAACAAGGTGATTTCCAGTGTGTGTTTCCGTAATGCATACTGGTTTAAAGGTCTACTGTCAGCAGGAACACTATGGATTTTCTTGTGAGAAGAAATTAGAGAAATGTTAAGCAATCTCCATAGTAGGAAGGCCATCGCTACCTACTGCATCTGTAATTTCCTGTATGCTTCTGGCTCCTGTCATTTCAGTCCTTTCCTCTAGGTTGTGGAACACTTCATCATGTCTTCTACTCATTCTAATATGAGCCTTTGTGCAAAAAGTAACATTTTCTCTGTTGCCCTCTTCTTAGTGTTGAGTTGATCATCTCCTGAACCAGATCACCACTCCCTAGTCCCAGGCTTAAAGTATTGAAATTACTCTGTTCACTGATGCATTCTGTCTTTGCACTGTGCTTGGTTCTGAAAATCATATCCACATGAACAGCAGGTTTTGCTCCTGTGTGTCTTTGAGTTGCACATGCTGTCTGTATCACCACAGAAAAGTCACCACATTACTCTGATTAATTGTTTTAGGTCTGAAATGCTGCAGTGGGTAAGAATTGAAGCCTGTTATAGCCTGGGCACCTATGTACTTGTCAGCTGATCACAGATGTTTAATTGCACATTTATTGATACCTCTATTATATTTTGAAGCAACTACAGCTGCAAGAAGTTTTATTTTTCTAAGAGAGTATAAAAAGGTTTCTGTAGTAGAGTACAAGAGGCAAAATTCACGGCCCTATTCCCACAATCACTTCACTCTCACAGAAGTTTGCAGTGTAGAGATCCAGACTTTAAATAAGTCAAAGAATTTAGCATAGATCTGTTATGTGTTTCTCACATATGCTGTTTTTCTTGATATAGAACCTTGTCAGTTTTCCCAAGGGCCTCTATAATTGGTTTATTATGGAAGTTGAAGGTGGAAAACTGTGATGAGTAGTGTAACTTATTTTATGAAGATTATGAATATAAGGGAGTAACTCAATTCCTGTGTGACTTCTGTGTACCATTTATTCTTTTACAGTCTTTACCCACAGCAGCTGATTTATTTATTTCTTTTTTAAGTGAGAAAGTATATGTTTTTGTTTTGGGTTTAGTCAATGATTTAAACTAGAAGTTTCTTAAAATCTTGCAATCTGTTGCCTGAATGCCTTTGGCCTTTGAGTCTGAATCAAAGGCCATTAAATTGCAGGGAAACTTTCTTTTGGTGTCAGCAAACTTAGGGTCAGGTTCCCGGTAACCTGAGGCTATTTGAAATCATTAGTTTTTTTCAAGAAATTATTCTTTGTCACACTCATTTCTAGCATAGTAAATAGCAGATATTGTCTCAGCAAAAATGGAAATTGAAACCAATACTGGTCAGAAAGAATGAAAATCTGGTGCTGCAATCCTCCCACCTTGGCAGCTGATGGTTCCACATCCAAATAACGAGGCATCTTTGCAGTGTCTGAAATAGATTTGTGTTACCTTAATAAAGATGCTGACAAGACGTAACAGCCTGACCCCTGCAAACATGCTTTTCAGGAATTCCGATGGGAAGGAACCACTGGCTTTAGGTCATTTGTACCAAGCTATATTTTTTGTCTTTCTGTGACAGGATGCCAGTAGATATTTGCTGCCAATTTGCTGTCTAAACATGTCCCCCATACTTCCCAATTGTCTCTGAACAATTCTGTCATCATTAAGAGGAATGTATTTCTTTCCATCTTTAATAACCTATTGTCTAAATTTGGACTATTATGCCAAGCACCCTCTGGGGGCTTTGATGTGAATTTCATACATTTTATAAAAGATCTTCATGGAAATAATATTTATATTTCCAGATTTTATTCCTATTTTCTTTTAATTTCTCTCACAAGAAGTACTGCAAAGGTTCCTTTCATTGGTGTAAGCAGTATAAGGAGATTAAGACCATCCTTGCCAGGTGCTATTATAAATCCACAAAAGAAATGAAATACATTTATTGAGTTTTATTCTGGCCAATAGGGAGAATAGAATATGTGTATCCGGTGGCTAAGTTGAGGATTGAAGTTCATTTCTTCCAGCCCATGAGGGAAGAGGAGGGAGGGGGGAAATTTGAGTATATTAAGGCAAATCCCTTTAGTGTGTGAAATGCGAAAGCGCATCTTTCCAGATCTAAAAATACAACTTTGTTGAGTTTCTTTATATTAAAAGGGCTCCCAGGAAGAGAGCCAAATGCATCTGAATGTATTACTTTTTCCTCATTTCCTCCACTTTCCTTGCTAACAACATTTCCAGTCGACTTTAACAGCAACGTAGGCCTGCATGAAACCGCAGTAGTTATATGTACCTCAATCTCTGGCAAAGGAGACAGAAACTCAGACTGCATATAATTTGATTTTGGTTAGCTTCTCTTTCTCTTTCCAAGAGGAGTTAAATGGGAGGAGGAAGACTAGGGCAAAGGAGCCATCCCCGGGGTATCCATTTGAAAAACAAACAAAAAAACAAACCCCGAAACAAAATCCTGCAACTTATTTCTATGGTTTTCTTATCTAAAAATAGTCATGGCATGTCACTTACCTGGACTGATTGACAGGTTATGCAGAGATGTCCTTAAGGGTTTTTTGAGTGTGTCTAATTCTTTTTTTTTTCATGGGGTGGGGAGGAGGCCTAAGAGGGTTGATAACCAATTCAGATTAGAAAAGATTATTCCAATTGATTTCCCAGATGAATGTATTGCTGAGGGTCTAAACTAATCTTCTCCTCTAAAGTCCTTTTCCCCTCCAAGAGTAACTTAAATATGTGTAATGTAGTTTTAAAAAAATGCCTTAATCTCATTTATCTTTAATTTCTTTGTTCCGCTCTACAGGCCCACATAAAAAGATTTATAGTGAGTATTTATCCTGTCCAATATCAAAAGCAAATTCCCTTCCAGATCTCAATTTTCACTGATAATCCTTAGAGATGTATAATTTTAATTTACCTTGCAGATGACGTCTACCTGGTTTCCCTCTCTGCTTTTATGAAGATATTATTGCGCTGCACCTCATTACCTCTGGTTTCTTGGTTTTGTTTTGGTTTTTTTTTCCCCTCTCTTGTGTGTGTTTGAATAGTGTCTGTGAGTGAAACTATTGTCTTGTCCTTTGCTGGAGAGCACACACTAGTGCAGCAGAGTCTGGGGCTACCCCATCACTGTGTAATCCAGCTGAGTCCTTTCTTTTTATCCCAGGAGAGGCAGCATCAGGCCTTTTTTGTCCTTTTTGCCTTAAAAATTAATAATCTCACATTTTTCCATTTCATCTCTTGCAAAGGCTTGCAGGACCACACAGATGCACACTCACGCACCTGAAAGTTTCCAAAACCTCAGATGTTCAGTCATGCAAAATTATGGTTCTACTAAACAGAAAAGGAACTATTGCACTCTTGAGATTTTGAAAATGAGTCAATTATATTTAGGTGCCCTAATGAAAGCTAAACTCCCCTGAAAATCTGGCTTTAATGTCTGTATGGGAAACACTCTGGTGTTATTCCACCTATGTTGCTATTTAAAGCAGAAAATTCTGCATTTAAGTGCTATTCTGAGTGCAGCCTTAAAAGATGGTTCCACGTTTCTGCAGTGAAACTGAAGGGGAGGAATGTAAAATCTGTGGAGAAAATGCAGACTCAGTTTGAATATTTGACCTTAAGGAGAAGAAAAATCAGGAAACAACATATAGATGGTGTTGGAGATATTTTTTATTAACAGGACCTTGCTCAAAACACTGAAATTGTAAGATAAATTAGTTTGATAGTCTAGCCTCACATAGGAGAGCAGAAAGTAGTGGCTAGTAGCTCTCTTTGGTACAAAATTATACTATATTACTACTGGTGATCTTATTCTTATCACAGGCTGAAATTAGTCCTGCCTCAGTACAATCACATGTGTATCCTGTTGCTGCTTTGGGTATTTATACTCAGTTTAGCAGTGCCTGAAACAGAAAAGACTGTTAGTCAGTACGCAGTATGGAGCTGAAGATATGGAGGCATCAGCTATTAAAACGTAGCAGGGAAAACAGGGTCGTATCTGAGTACTGCCCAAAGGTTTGACACGGCAGGGTGCATGTGCAGGGAGTGCCTGCAGCACCTACAGGCAAGTCTGAGCCAGCTTTGGTGCGGACTAGGACATGAGGTGCAGAAGAGGCACAAGCTGTAACACAGGAATAAATTTGCCACATGAATATTTGTACAAGGCACAGTTGTACCCCCTGGTTTCATTAGGGCTTTTTCCACTGACACCACTGGGACACTTACACCGAGGCATTGTGCTTAAATGTTTGATGGATGTCAGCTTGCAGGTTTGCATCTTATACGTGGTACACGCAAGTAACAGAAGCCTAATTTGAGGGTCACTTTATGTGCTGAGGCTGGGTTTTTGAAGAAGGAACAAATAGGCCTTTGTCCATTTAAAGACTCACTCAGAAGAGTGAGCATGTGCCATGTACATTTTCAATGAAGTCAATAATTAAATATGTTCCAGATGACTCTGGTGGGGGAGGATATTAATTACCATAAAGTGACAAATCTACATTCTGTGGCTGGTACTTTGAAAACAAAAAGTCAGTGTTTCAAATAGAATCCACTAAAAATATGACCTGTTCAATTGTCATGTTTAAGTTAAATTAATGTCTTAAATTTTGAAGGGGTTTTTTTTCTGAGTTTTTTTTCCCTTTTTTTTTAAGCAGTCTTAATAAAGGCATAGTAGTTGTCTTTCAGCATATGCCTTTGATGAGAGCCCACTGAAACACTTGGGAATTTTCTTATTGACTTGGAGGGAATTTGGATGCACAGAGTGAAATTGGACAGTATTAAAATCAGGGCAGCCTTGATTATGAAACAGCGGGAGTTTGGGCCTTCCCATTTGGGTGGTGATGGTGGTGTCGTGATCATAATACGGAGAGAGATTTCCAGTGCAAAGGCATTTCTTTCTCAAAGAGGACTGGTCTGTTCTGTCATTTCCTCTTAGAGACAAAATTAAATGGCTGTCAAATTCTCAAACCCATTCTAGAGTGCACAAAAGCAATGATTCACGTTTTGCCTTGGTAAAAGGAAGATTACAGAGCTGTGGGTTGTATATGCAGGGAGAAGACAGGAAAGGCCAAATCTCAATTAGAGTTGAAACAGGCCAGTGTTGTGTCAGATAGCATGAAGAGCTTTTCTAAAGTATGTTAATAGCAAGAGGAGGTTTAAAGAAAACATTGGGAGTGATACTTGTTGAAGGTGGTCACCTGACTAATGGAGTTGAAGAAAAAGTGGAGGCAGTCAGTGCTTTTCCTCGCCTAAGTCCTTAATAATGGTGATAGACCTTGGCCTGTTTGGTCCTCTGAACTGAAGGACCACGAGTCTGTGGGAGCAGTAACTTTGCTTTTGTGAACACTGAAATTGTAAGGGACCAGCTGTATCAGCTGAACGTTGACAAGTCCATGGGTCCTGATGGGATTCATCCCCGAGTACTGAAGGAACTAGCAGTAGTAGGACCACTCTTGATTACCTGCCAAATATATTGGGAGCCTGGGGAGGTCCCTGCTGACTTGAAGTTAGGCAGTGTAATTCCAGTTCATAAGAACAACAAGTTGGAAGACCCAGGGAACTACAAACTATTCTTCCAGTCTCAGTTCCTAGAAAAGCTATGGAAAATATCATACTGGGTACTACTGACAGGCATTTAAAGCACAGTGCAATCATCAGGCCCAGTCAGTGTGGGTTCATGAAGACAAAGCCCTGTTGAAATAATGTGGTATCCTTCTGTGATAAGGTCAGCTGCCTAGTGGATGAAGGGAAGGTGGTGGTTATAGTTTTTCTGAATTTTAGTAAGGCTTTTGATGCTTGTGATATAGCATCCTTCTGGACAAGTTGTCCAGCTGTGAGATGAGCAGTTTCGTAATGTGCTGGGTGAAGAACTGGCTGGAAGGCAGGACTCAAAGGGTTGTAGTGAATGTGGCTACTTCTGGCTAATAATGACTATTCACCAGTGATGTTCCTCAAGGTTCAATTCTAGGGCCAGTTCTGTTCAATATATTTATCTAATACCTGGATACAGGATTTTAATGCACTATTAGCAAGTGTGCTGATGATCCCAAACTGGGACATGCTTTTAACTCTTTTGAGGGACAAGAGGCATTGCAGAGGAAGCACAGATAGATTGGAATGTTAGGCAATTATTAATGGGACAAAATTTAGCAAGAACAACTGCTGGATTCTTTACCTGGTACCCAGGAGTAGCTGGAGAGCAGCCCTGCAGAAAGGGATCTGGGGATGCTGGTTGACAGCCAGCAGTGTGTGCCCTGGCAGCCCTGAGGGCAAAATCCCATCCTGGGGTGCATCAAACGAAGTATAACCAGCCCATCAAAAAAGGTGATTATCCCACTGTACTAAGTGTGGGTACAAGCTCTATCTTGAGGACTGTGTGCAGTTCTGGACCCCACAGGTGGATGTTAAAGGTGCTCAAGTGCATCCAAAGGAGGGCAGCAAAGCCAGTAAAAGGGCTGGAAGATGTGTCCTGTGAGGAGCAATGGAGAACTCTGGATTTGTCAAGTTTGGAAAAAAAGAGACCAAGGAACAGCCTCATTGCTCTGTACAATTTCCTGAGGGGAGAGGATGTGTAGAGAGAGGTGCTGAGTTCTTCTCGCTGGGATCCAGTGATAGGACAAATGGTGATTCTTCAAAGCTGCATCAAAGGAGGTTTATACTGGGCATTAGGAAGCATTTCTTTACTGAGGAGGAGGAGCACTGGAGGAGGCTTCCTGGAGGGTTGTTTGATGCCCCAAGCCTGTCAGTCTCTAAGAAGCATTTGGACAATGCCCTTAATATTTTGCTTTGGTTTTTGGTCAGCCCTGGAACGGTTGAGTGGTTGGACTGGATGACCATTCCAACTGAAAATAAACTTTCTTTTTGCCATGGGAAGATGCTGACACTTTGCAGTACCTTGATAACCGGGGCTTCCAGAGCCCCATGTGTGTGCCTGGAGACAGTTGGGCATTGTTGGCTGTAATGTATGGTAAGAAAGCTCTGACAAATTGCTTTGCAACACCTCTTCATCTGAATGTCTATACTCATGCTGAAATGGGTTTTCACAGTCAAATGCAGCCCAAATCTTATCAATTATGAATGGCTGCAACAGATGGTATGTATTATTGTTTTTTTAGAATGAGTGATACGTTTCAAATGAGAAACACATGTTGCTCAGCAGCTCTAGCTGCCACTTCTGAGACGGGGAACCAACTCCCTGACCTTGTCTTCCCCTCCACTTGTTGGATAACATCCTATTTTAATAACCAAAAAATGAAGACCATGAAATATTGCACGATGGAAAACTGTGAGCAAACATCAATTCCGGTGTAAGAGGATCCTGCTCTTTCTCAACCTCTTGGGAGCTGCACCTGTCTGGGCAAGGGTAAAATTTGTGTTTGCAGCAAAGCTATTCATCAGCCTTTCCTCAGGGTCCTTTGGACAGGGAAATTCTACAAAACTTCCTACCGGAAGTTTCTAGAAGTTTGTACAAAGTTACTGCAAGAGGCTGACTGGTAACCTAAGATCATGGTGATATTGGTTGGTGC
The DNA here is from genome assembly GCA_036023395.1 of Myiotriccus ornatus. Taxonomy (NCBI): domain Eukaryota; kingdom Metazoa; phylum Chordata; class Aves; order Passeriformes; family Tyrannidae; genus Myiotriccus; species Myiotriccus ornatus. The sequence goes on from JAYRBT010000139.1 coordinate 17,630,018, forward strand.
TTTATCAGATGCCCAGCTTTGCAGAAATTACTGTGTATTCCTTCAGTTTTCCTTTCAATCTCCATCTGTTGTGTTGCTTTCTTTTAAAAATAAAATATCTGCTGTAAATACAGCAGGGGAAATGTTTCTGTGAATAAAAGCCTAGCTCTTGAAGAGCAATCCAGATGACTGTAGCCCAGCACTCCTTAGAAGATAGACAAACAGTCTTGGAGACTACGTTCCCTTAAGATTGTGCCTATTTTTGCTACAGATATAAAGTCTATGTATATGCCGTATCTGGAAACAAATAAACTGTGTGTTTGCAGGATTGGTGCTTAATTTGGTGGAGAGAAGTCTGTTAAAAATCTTCATCACTTTAGCAAAATCCACTGCAGAAACATTTGCTGGTTATAATGCAGAATACATCATTAAGGCATATATTGCCAGAACAAATGAGCCAAAGGTATTTTGTGATAGTAGCCATTCAAAAATAAAATCACAATCGTTTGTTTAGTTTCTGATTTATAAAATTGCCACAGCGTCTTGGCTGAAACTGGGAGTAGAAAGCTTGTATGTTCTTCCTCTGGCTTTTTAAAATTCACATTCATAACACAGCAAAATACTCATTTCTGTGTCTTTAAAACCAATCATATTAGCTATTCCCCTGCTGAATTTAGTGCTTATTCAAATGCACTCTCTGCTCTCCTTGAAAAGGAATTTTTGGCTCAATTTCTTCTGTGCAAAGCCCTTCCTCAGTGCATTGATAACACAGTGTTATCTTATTCTGTAATACTTCACCATACAAAGCAATCTAAACTCAAGGAAGCATGCCAAGAGACACTGGGCAAAAAGCCCTTATGTAAAGTTTGAACTTCTTTCCCTTAACAGTGCAGCATTTACACAGCCCTCTCTTCAGGCAAAGAAAATAAATAAATCAAAACAAAGCTCTAAAGTTAACCAAGAAGTTTCTTAAGCACTACTTTTGGTATTTATTTTAATGGGAAGAAATCAATTTTATGTCACTTTTATCAGACTTAATTAGAGGAATTCTGCAGTGCTAGTGGGACTTTGCTGAAAGTGGGACAAACTCCTTGTATTGTGCCATTGGTCAGATCTGGATGTAGAGAGTTTCCAATGTAAAGCTATTTTTTTTTTTTTTGTGATAGAATTTGATGCCTTATGGGTCTTTTCTGATCCTGTGTGGGGGTGTGGTGACAGTTCATGCAAGGCCTAAAGGATCTTCTTGCTCTAAAGCTTGGGATAAGAGGAAGCAGATGTAGGTACCCGTGGCCACCTTGGCAAGAGGTGCTGCTCTTGGCACCTCCTGCTACCCAAATCGTGCTGCTTGAAGATGCACAAGAGGTGCACCTTCCTCTTTCGTCACTCATGCTTGTGATCATCCTTCTTGTGATCCTTTTGACTCAACTCTGAGCTACTGCGTTAACGTGATGTGGTTCCTCTCTGCCATGTAGTTTGTGGGCTGCATAAATCTGAACAGGTTGGCAGTTGTATCACACATCAGGATGTGTGGAAAGGAGCTCCAGGAACCCAAGGTTTGCAGTCTTTCTCACGATATCAGAGTCCATGGAAATTAGGTGTATGGATACCATTAAATAGTGTTAAGATGAGAGGTATCTGCAGAGAGATTATTTATCACTTTCTCTCTTCCTGAATTCGGGGAGGTTTTATTGAAAATTCACCTTTCATCTCCCCTTTTATTCTTTCCACTTCATTTCTCACATTCCCGCTTACTCTATCATAAATATACCAGCACAGCTGTGACTGCGGCTTTACAAGCTTCAGCCTCTTAAATCCAATGCTGTTCTTTGCAGTCGACCTCACCTTTCAGGAGCAGAAGCTCTCCTGGAATACGCAGGAGGATATTGGCTTGTAGAACATCAGATTTACTATTAATCAGTTAACTTGAACCTTTTTTTTTTTTTTTTTGGTACCTTTTTCTCGTCACGCCAGTGGATAGTCCCAAAATCTGTTCACTCTCAGGAATGCAGAATTACCCTTAGTGCTCACGTGGCTTCTGTAGTACCAACAGTGTGTTTTACTTTGGTCAATCAATAGGGTCAAGAGGTGAGAGTTTGTCTGGTTTATATCACTGTTTGCCTGAAGTCAAATAGGTAGCCAATTAAATTTTCCAATATTGAATGAGAATAGAGTTGGTAGTGTCAGCTCTTCTACAAATGGATATTAAATTACGTGATGCAAAAGTGGCTAAAGATGATTCACAGCAATAATATGACCTAGTTATGTGTTTATTGCATTTAAAAGACAATTGGGGGGTTGATTTCATTGCCAGCTGTGTGGTAGTTAATGATCAGTAAGAAAGCACCAAACTGAGAACAACTTCTGTTTCTATGTACAGCCCGTCGTGCTGAATTTCAGACATTCCCAGAATGAATTGTGTGTGTGTAATGGATCTAAAAATAAGGAGAAATACTCTTTTATTGGAGACTAGTGGAATATACTCACTGTAAAACTGTTCATAATCTACAACGAAAAATCACATTCAGAAATGATGGACTTGCTTTTAAATGCATATAATTGCTCTGACCTACAGCTATATGACTCCTGATTAACGCTGGCCATAAATGAATGTCCTAATACAATTTTGAAACCTATGTAATTAGCAGTAGAAGACAAAATTCTTACTTCCTCTTCAGACTGACATTTTTACTGCAACCATTAGTTTTAAAAACATCAGGCAAGCTCTCTGCCTGAGTGGTCTGTCCAGTATCATTGTTTTAAAAATTCATTTCTGGAAACAATTGCACACATGATAAACATTAGTTTGAAAATTCAATTTACTACATAAAGAATTTGGGGACCTAGTTTTTCATAAAACAAAATAAGTCAATTAGAGCCTTCTTTTCACAACCTGAAGGTTTTTGTTCAAGCAAAATAGCAGTGATTGGTTTTGGTCTATAAAAGTGTAGGCATTAAAGCTCCAAAGAACGATGTGCTACAATAATGTTGAATTTGAAGGTACCTAAGAGAAAATGAATGTTACAGGGCTTTTTTCTTTGATTTTACGGGTTACTTTAATGTATGTGGCTTGTTAGTTCCATTTAAAGAAATGGAAATGCAAATATCTCTTGCTCTAAAACACACTTTATTTGAAAAAACAGAAATTCTTTCATACAATAATTAAAATTTATCAGCATCCAAATGTCTCTCCTCACCCAGTGCTGCAGATGGTTTTGGGGTGATATGTGGCAGCTCTAAAAAGCTTGACAAAAAACTGGGCGATGCTCTGGACAACGTGCAGAGAAAACTCCAGCTTCACTCCTTTGCCTTTCTGGTTGGGGAAAGAATTTAGTCTGTGGGCCTGAATTTTGGACTGGTGGATATTCCCACTGGGCCATTTGGGCAGGTTTTTGAAGTTGGGGTGGAGCGGAAAACAGAATTTCAGCACTGCTTGTAACCATACTTTTAGCTTAAATCCAAACAGAATTTCTTTTAGTTTCTCAGAGAGTTGCCCAGTCTGTCCTGATTGTTCAGAGACCAAGTTTTCTTAGTAGTCAGTACCTAATGGAACAGCTTTTCCAATATCATGGTCTGCCAGATCGCTTAACCTGGACTTAGAGAAACGTTTATACCAAGGAATTGCTGGAAGTATAAATACTCTGTTCTGTGGTCCTGCAGCTCCAAATGTTTTGTGCTAGGCACACAGAAGGAATTAAGTGTTTTTGAAAACTCAGTTGTGTCTCTCTAAGGTTTATCTGCAAGAGTTGATCCATGTGGCCATGTTTGATGGTTATACTGCTAAAGGTGCTTTTGCAGTGGACATTGCTTACTGCCTGCACTATTCCTGGCTGGTCAGGCAACAGAGTAATTGCAAAAAGATGAGTAAGAAAAATAGCAAGCTTGGCAGGTTAACCTCACAAGTGAAGTAATAGATAAAAAAAAAAAATCTTCCATTTAGTGTGAAGTTGTTATTATTTTGAATTTTTTAACACACTTTCTCTTTTTATCCAGAAGAGCTAATCCTTGATCCTAATCTGCCCTGCAAAAAATTGAACTCACTGATACTGGTGTGGAAAACTTCCAGGGATGTAGTGGCTTGCCATATAGCATTCTAGTGAAAGGCAAACTCTCCATGATTATGGAGATCATATGGACCAGTTATGTCCAGACATTTTGTCCTTTGGTTGGGAATGTTGCAATATAAGGTGTAGGGAGGACAAGACATACTGGGTTTTTCATCAGTCCTGTTTTGCTCTTGCTAATGTCCTGACTCCTTTGTGCTGGATTTCTGTCGTCTGCAAGGAACCAGTCTTGGCTTTACAGTGCTACAGACTGCATTTCTATTCCACAGGTATGAGATCTCACTCTACATTCTTCTGTCTGCTGGATACTACTTTTGGGAACGTTAATAAATGTACTCAGCGTTCTTCCTGTTTTAAATTAGTTTGATCATCATGCGTCTCTTTCCTTTTCTTCCACCTGTTTGTCTTTAAAATGTCCAGTACAGGACTTTGTCTGACATGAACTAATTTTTTTTTGCAGACTGTTGGATATCCCACCCAACTTTCCCATCTTCAATTCTAGTGTGTGGAGTTAATCTTGGACAAACTGAAAGCTCTCTGCTCCTTCTTGTTTGCCCTTAAACTGCAGGACAGTAGCTTGTGATGGTGCTATAGATAATTTTAATTTTAGCTTACAGTTCCTGAATGATTTCAAACACTTTATTTTATTTTCTTTTATAAATAATATTTTATAAATAATATTTTTCTCTTTCTATTTTACTTCAAAATCTGCACTGAAAATTGCTGAGTGGTGTTTCTCACATTTTCTGCATTTAAACTGTTCTGTATAAGGGACCTCATGTGTAACAGTGTTGAAAATCTAATCAGGAATGCTTCATGGAGCTGCAAAATCATTGTTGGATAAAACATTTTAACAGGGAAGCAAAGCTGTAATTGCCAGAGAAGGTCATGATTGCAAACACTTTGTTGACTGGGTGTGATCTGGATGAATCCTGATGGTGCAGAAGGAAGCCCAGTTATGCCCTAACCTGTTGGCTGCTGTTTTCTGTCCCAGTTTTCCTTTTTGCGAAACGTAGTTATGTGGCTAAAGGTTGGAAAACAAAGCAGGAATTCTAATTACAGTCAACAAGCTCAGCATTCTGCACACTCAGGTCCCAGGCGTGATGATATTGTGTGCAGCAGTGCCATTTTCCACTACTGACTTTGTGAGCAGGAGCTTTCTCTGACCTGCTCTATAAAGCCCATGTTGCGTACAAAGCCCAAAGTCCCCTTTAGATTTATTAACAAAGAAAGCAACAAAAAACAGCGTGCTGTGCTACTCCTAGGGCTCCTCCCCAAGGACTGCACTGCTAAGAGCTGAAGTCTTCCCTGCACACCAAGTGCAAACAGGGGAGGCAAGACGAGCTTTGCAGAGCTGCTTAACCCTTTCCTAGAAGAAAGTACATCTTACTGTCTCTCAGGAGTGGGAGCAGGGTGGGATGGGGAGGCAGTTTGGTGTTTGTTTTTATCTCAGTCCTCACAGCATGCGTATGCTACATGACTTTTTGTATAATCTAATAGGCAGATTCCTGGAGTTATAATTTGGAAAATTCACAGTTGAAGGTCTTGTGACCTCCAAGCCATAGTGTGCATGTCACACGTGTCACTGCATTAGACTACCCTTGCAGTAGTGTTGGGCAGAGATGAGAACTATACAAAGGGCCAGTGGTACATGTCTATCTTGGCATTTATTTTCCTGAAACTCTTCCGTGCTGTGAATGCCACCTCAGTGTGGTTTGTCAGGGATCCTGAACTCCAGCTCTTGCTGTCGTGTTTTCCACTTCCTTGTGGTTCTGGTCCGTGGGGTTTTTTTTGTTTGTTTTTTTGGTTTTTTTTAAATAGGTGGCAACTTTGAGATCCTTGGCCTCCTCTGCCATTGCTAGGAAAGGAAACAGTAAGACCTTTATTCAGAGCCACTGCAAATTGCTGCAGCTCTTGTGATGGATATTAGGCATGTATACTTTCCCTTGTCCAGTTTGGCATCTATCAGTCTAGTGTAGCTCTCTGGCATGTCTGTGCATGTTTGATTTTACCTTGCAACCTGAGACACATGGCAGACATCAGGAATGGGGGAGAAGGATCATCAGTGAAAACACCAAGTGCCCTGGTGCTCTGTTATTTGAGACAGGAAGGCTGGTGGCAGCCTTGGACCATTTGTTAGAGGGGCTGTGGCTCCAAACTGATGCTGATTCCCTCTGTTTGGAGCCTACTGAACAGCATCCCTGTTCCCATTCCTGCTGCCTCAGACCTCATGCACAGTGGTTCAGCAGCGGTGTCAAAGCTGGTGGCATCCCAGCAGCAGCTGTCACCTCCTTCACCTCTTCGGCCATCCATGCTCCAGCAGGTTCACGCAAAGACAGCTGCCCTGACAACAGGGTGCTGGGGTGAGCTGCTGCTGAGCCTTTGCCAGCATCATGGTGGGTTGAAGTGCATCTAGAATGCAATTGGCACTTAGGCTATGGTCTGTGCTCTAGACATTCCTCTTGGGACCTGACTTGTGTAAAAGAGCAGCAGCTGTGTTTTGCACCAGCTTTAATCTGATGGCTTTCCGAAGTGCAGCCTATTCTGGGAGCTTAACCTTGTAATGGCTGAGGCCAGGCACAGCTCTCAAAGGAAGAGAAACAGGCTTTTGATGTTGCTTCCTCTGAGGAAGACAGAGGAGAGCATTTCTTACAGCCTTTTTTCCCTCCTGCTGCTCAATGAATCCAGCCACAGAGTCGGATCTATGGGGAGGCTGTTGCTAGGAAGTGCTTGGCTGCTTTTCAAGCAAACGCCTGAAAACAATGCTGTAAGGTAACAAACCTTCTCAGTTCCTCAGAGCAGATCTCCCCATGACCAGACATTCCCCACCAGACCTTGCTGACGACGGCTGACAGGCATCCAGGTGAATGGCAAGACTGAGAGAAGATAGCTGATAGTTCATTGAAGAAAACATCAATGTCCAAAGCCTGCATCCTCTCTCCTGAGCAAATGTGGTCCACAGGAGTTCACAACACTGAACCTGTGGGGCTAAAAGAATAGAAAAATTATCTCTCATACCTGCTTGGTGTCTGGCTAAAGGAAGGCCACCGTGCTGTGTTCTCCTAGCCACCTTAAAAACCATCCTGGGCAGCAAGGTGACCTTGCCAGGCAGCACACAGCACACTGGACAGATGCTGACAGCTGCATTTGTAGTGATCATCCCTCAAAGATGATCGTACAGTTCACTGCTTATGCTTGCAGGTTTTCATATTTGATTTTGGACTATGGTTAAAGCACTGGAATCCAGATTTGGCACCATTTCCCAGCTCTGCTACAGCTTGCTTGGGTGAAGCAGGTAATATTTTCCTGCCGCTATTCCCAAATGGAAATCTTAATTAATCTTTAATTAACCTTGACTATTTTCTTTGTTTAGCTTGCAAGCTATTGAGAGAACATTCTTTTTATTTTAGCAGTGGATTGCTGCCTTTTTCTGTTCTGGCCCTGGTATATTGCTATAGAATAAAAGTACCTTCAAAAATAACAGGACATTTCCTCACTTGTTATCTTTACCATCATGGCAGTCACACCCACAGTGGAAATGCTGTAATTGGCTTGTCCCTCTACAGTTTTGGCTGAATTTTGAATCCCAGCACGCACAACAGGAGAGTTCAGATAAGCAGTTTTGCAACATCTATGTTGCTTGTGTTTAAAATAGGATTAAGAGGAACAAAACAAGGTACGTCCGTGAAAAAACCTCAGCTTTCTTCATGGCAAACCTCAGTGTTTTAGGAATTCTTTACATTTCATCTAGTGGTTGTATTAATTTTCTAATTAATTTTGGGTAAGTATATTTTATTTCTTAAGGCCTTTGCTTAAGAGAATCAGCATGACAAGTTGAGAATATGTATGGAGTTTGTAAATTAGTTTTTTTTTCCTGTGAATGTAAGTTATAAAGTCGTTGGGTGGTTGGTTTTTTTTTAGGAAAAGGAGCTTTGTTCTTTTTGGCTGCTATTTTCGCCTTGTATTTGGTTGTGATGCAGTCAGAGATGACTAGAATTGTAAGCAGTGAGATAAGCTTTCTGAGACAAACTTAAAACTGCAATTTGGATGCCAAGTGGCATGTGGATTTGGATGGAAATGACGAGTAATTTTAAAAGCACTTATTTAGGTAGCCTTTGTGGGTTTTTTTCTTTTTTTTTTTTTTTAACTTAGTTTTAACATAGTTCTCCTACAGCCCCCACTTCCACTCACTAAAATATACAGAGAGAATAAGAGGAGAATTTAATGTGCTCTTGCTGTTCATACCGTGGATGCTTTCTTCTGGCTCCACTTGTACTTCAGGAAGAAATGAGACTTGTTTAGCAAATGGAGGTTTATTGTAGGACACCCAGATCTCTGAAGAGCTCTGACGTACTAGGCTTGTCATCTTAGTTTTTCATTGAACATATTTCTCCTGTCCTTGTGTTCATGCACAGCTGTGCATGTGTCAAACGCAGTTTCTTTTCGCTTAATTCACTACAAATTGTGCCACAAGCACCTGGTCCAGTTTTCCTCTGATTTTGTTGCATGACTTGGAGCAAAATGTAAAAATTCCTCTCTTTTTTTGCCTTTTGTCATGCTTAAAACTGGAGTACTGGTATTCCTAGAGAGTTTGTAAGCTAAAAATTGCTGTAAGCTAATGGACAGTGAATTAAACTGGTCTCAGCTGTCCCAGGCCACTGATCCTTGGTCTGTCAGAGTTTCAAGGTGTTGGCTTCCTTACCTCTAAAGCTGAAATATTGCTTTCTTAAGTGTTGTTTGGAGGGAGGAGCTGTGTAATAGCTACTCTTTGCATTGAACAGGGAGTCCAGAAGCCGTCAGTTGAAGGTGTATTTTTCAAACTGGTGGGTCCAGATCTGGAGGCCAGCAAAACAGGCTGCTTCCAGCTTGCATTTCTTGCCCGTTGGCCATGACAAAACGAATACCATAGCCTTTCCCAGAAGGTTTCCTGTGGCTTGAAAACAGAGGCATCTGCTGGGTTTATGGACTTTGCTGCTCAGCTTGGCAGTGGAGCTTCCTGTAAATTGATCAGACCTGTCTTTACCTATAGATTTTTCAGCTGTCATGAGGAATACTGTTTTCATGGCACAGCTCTGGGAGTGAGGGCAGCAGAAACTCTGTCTGGAAGAGATGGATGTGTGGTCACGTAAGGAGAAGACAAAAAAGCTTAAGTCTTCTGGATGTGCCTTTGCACAAGAGGGATTTGGAGATTTTTGCAGGGATGAAAATGGCTTTTCTTGGTTCCGGTGCACCCTGAAAAGCCATGTGAAGTAGCATTTCTGTGCCCATTTTCTATTCCTTTCCAATGGCAAGTTTCAAGGATACTTGTTCTGCTGGTTGAAATCATGAATCATCAAAAAGGTCCTAGTTCGTGAGCTGGACCAGCATGGATTCTGCAGCCTGATGGTGCGCTCCTTTGCTGGGAGTGTTGCCCAGTGTCATCAAAACCTCGTTGGACCCCAAAGGGGCGGGATGGCCCTGCTGCTGCATCCACCTCTGCCCCCACGACCGTGTCAGCTGTATCCCTCTGCTGCCTGTGATCATGCAGCACCAGAGACATCACATCCCTTTTTTTTTTTTACTTTCCCTGTTTGAGTGAGACATCAGAACAGGCAGCACCAGCTGCCCAGAGCCCGCATCACTCCTCCTTTAGCTTTTGGAGAAGGGCAGTCTCTCAGCCAAAGTCATATGTACACTTCCATCCTTTCTCTGTGGCTTGGGTTGCACACACAGTCTGCTTTTATAAAGAACATCAATGTTGCACCAAGATATGGGCCGTCATTTTTGTGAAACTGCTGAGTACCTGCTCTCTTTGAATCAGAGCCCTTTTAGAAAAATGAGTTGGTCGTCTTCTAATTTAAACTAACATCTGCAGAGCTGAAGATCAGGCCTTCCACCTCAGTTAACCCAGGTAGAACCATCATGGGGACTTTCTTCTCATTTCTTCTGTTATGTGCCTTAGCTCAATGAGAACATAGTAATGCACTGGAAGTTGTTTAAATTTTTATAGAAGTATGCATTTTTGAAATATGCCATGCAAGCTCCTAGCAGTTGAGTAGGCTACGCAGAGCCCCTCACTGAAGGCACTTCTCTTCCCTTCAAGTGGTGAGGGAGATGCACAACATCCTAGGCTTTCACGAGCCTGCTCAGGCCTGAAAGTTGATTAGCCCTTTGTTGGGTTATGCCTGAGTGTGATCTGAATTTATAATGTGCTGTCACTTCCAGAAACGTGTGTTATTATCATGCTGGTGTCCTCACTCTGAGAGGTGCATATGGAGAAAGCAGACCGGGTTAGCAGTAAACTGTGGTGGATAATGGTTGAGATGTGTGTTGGTAGGTGATCTCTAGATTGTGTTTCCGTACTGGTCTTAATGGTGATGCTTCTTGAACTGTTTCATTTCAGATTTTAGCCTGATGCAGCCTCTTCTCACCAACCTTACTGTATTTACTTTGGTCCTACTCTTCTCAAAAGCCCTTCCCTCCCACCCCCAAGGTTAATTAGTAATTTGGTAGGAAGCTGAATCTCCTCCCCCAGGAGATGCTGTAAGCTATGCCTGTGCTGTTCATGGGTTCAGGCCATGGCATGTGCCATCAGATCTGTTAGATGAGGCCTCCTGAATGCAGAAGAGAACAGGATGCTATGAAAGGAAAGGGCTAAGTCCTCTGTGCCACCACATCAGCATGGCCCCATCGTTGTCACTCAGTGAACCTGTGGCAATGTGATAATTTGATTCTTGAGGTTTTGCATCATCTAAAGTACCCAAAAGAGATTGAGAGACAGACCATTTTTATGTGAAGCAGGCATAGCCTTGGCATCTGGCTCTGTCCCCTGAATCTCCCAGGGTCCCTTTTAGCACTATTTCCTGTTTTCATATTACTAAAAGCTGGACTGAAAACTGAACCTCACCCTTAATTCTTTTTCCATTTTGAATCTAGCAAGATAAATAAGTGTTGTTTTACATAAAAACTAAGCCTTAGAAAAGTAGACAGATTTATTGAATTACCTCATAGCAAAATGAGTGTGTTTGTCACTTTTTTTTTTGTCTAGCAAGAATTTTTTTTTTTAATCTACTGATGCCATGGGGAAATAGCTGCATTGGCTATGAAACAGAGAGAGGGCACCACACACTGACCACTCCAATAATGTGCACCAGTAAATAATGTGCAAGAGCTCAAGGATTCTAATTTCTGAATATATAATATATTAGAAGTTAAGCTGTTGCAAAAGCACACAAAAGACTTCCCTAAACCTTCATAAATTCTTATGCTTTAAATTAGAAATAAAGTAGTCTCTTTTTCATTAAATGATAGGTCTTAGCAGTGCCTAATATTCAGTTCATTGCAAATAGTACCAAATTTCTACATATTCACCACATATATTTTATTGGTGTAATTTGTGGTTCTCCCAAGCAGAATAATATTTTTACTTCACTGAATATACCTGTGCAAGTTAAAGGTCTCAGATGTATTCCTTTAAAGTGACAGTTCATTCCAGCTAGCTTCCTGCTTTATATCAGTACTTAATTCATTTAAAAGTATGTATAAAATACAATGTCATTTTTCTTAGTCCCAGATTCAAGCAGTGGGGAGCCACATCCTGAAACCCATGAAGTGTTCTCTATTCACACTTGGGCTCAGAGCACACATTTTGCTGCAGGCTGCTCCCTTAATGCGTTTACCTGCGTGCTTCGTTAAGTAAACACACCGCAGCGCCAGCCTGCCCAGGATCCGCCTGTGTGGCAGCCTCAGCTGGTGGCAGCCTGGCTTGCTGCAGCCGTGCCGAGAGCACTGCAGGGACTCCCAGTTTCATTCCTGCTCCTCTGGTCGGCTCTGCAAATACGGGGAGGGTTTTCTGTGCTACTTGGTAGGCAGTGATTAATGACTGCTTGGTGTGGCGGGGAGATGAGGAAAACAGGTGAGGAGGATGCTTGTGCACAGCAGAGAGGGATTTACTCAGCTTGGCTTTGAGTGGGGACAGCCTAGCTTTCAGATGAACCAGCGCATTTAGTGCTGCCTTCTGCTCCGTACCTCTCAAGGAGGCAGCTCTGCCCATCTGTGTTGCACTGCACAGGCGTGCACACAATCTCTCCCTTCCCCCCAGCACATCTGGAGCAGGAACTGGGGAAAAGGCATGGGAGCCTTTCACAGTTCGTCAGGGCATGATCTCCTCTGAAACATCTGCCTCTCAGCTGAGATTCTGTTGACTCAAAGTACTGAGAGCTGAAGCATAAGAGAAGATGAAATGAAGACTCCTAAGCAATTTTCTGCAGTACTTGCCTTAGCAGTTTGCAGATGACGTGTGAGTGTCAGAATAATTTCTTAAGAGTATTTTAGGAATGAGCCTCAAAGTGTGAGCTGTGCCAGTACCTTTGTGTTACACATGTGAGCGTATGTGTGTGTGACACACACTTGGGTTAATTATTTAAATCTTTAAAAGTTGGAAGTCACTCCTCTGCATGTGAGTGCGCATATGTGCACACGCACACACATACAGCACACATGCGTTAATTACTTAAACCTAAAAATGCTAGAAGGCACGCCTTGGTTCTTTTTCTTTTTTGTCTTCTCTTTTTAAATAGCAGATGTTGTTAAAATTTACACCAGATTGTAAAATCTGTTCCAAAGGACCAGTTTGAAGTCTAACATCTCCTTTCCCCTGCTCTTCATTTGCTCTCCAAAGTGGTTGCAGTAAAATCCCACCTCTCCAGTTACTTTGTAGGTGTTCCCTCAGTTCAGATAGGAGAAAAACGTGTCCTTTTGTTGTTCGTCTCTGTGGAAATCTTTTTTCTGATTTTGATGGGCATTTTACTACAGCATCCAGTTGGAGACGCTTAGGAATAACTATTATTGACAGAGGCAATTGATACAAAATCCTTCCTGACCGTTCTCTCATCAGCTAAAGAGAAACGGTGTTTCACCTACCAAAGAGTTATTAAAGGAAACTCAGCCATAGCAGCTGGTGTCAGCAATATGCCTTGCAATCAAATGAGAAATATGGTAGATACTCCAAGACATGAGATAACTGCCAAGGCTTATTGCAGAGCAAAGAGCTTTTCAATAAATGTTTTCTCTGAAGAGCATCAGATTTCACTCACTTCTCACAGCTCAGACATGCCTTGGCAATCATGATTAGCCTCATTTGGGCCTGTGGAATCTATTATTTTATAGCTAGTCTCATAGCTGGCAGGATGACAAACAGTTTATTCCTCTTTGGAGAGAAATCTGACCAAAAGACACAGAGCTTTAATTCAGTGCTCCCCCACTGAAGATATTTTTCCCTTCCCACCTATTGCTTAAGGCAAGACATTTAATGTTTGCCTTGATGGCCCTGTCAGGCTCTTGACATCCCAGATTTATCTCTTGCCCAGATGAGGACAAATCTTTTAATGAACTTCAGGATTTTGTTCCTTTTAAAGTCAGGTAAGGAGGGTTTAATTCATCCAGCAAGAAATATATAAAGAGCTATGGAAATAATTATTCTTAATTAGCTATATTTGCCTAGGTGCCCTGTGATCTTTCTGTGCGTTTGACATCCCAGAAAGAGGAACAAATGGGGTGGTGGTTATCCAGGACTATTTACCTGCCCCAATTACACATGGGCTGAATGAATAAGGGGAGTAAGACTAGGCTTACACTTGCTTACCAGAGCTCTTTGAGGTTAGATTTTACCCAGCAAGTTTATTTATTTCCCCAAACAGCTGTTTTGTTGTGGGGTTTTTAACCATTCTGTCAGTTTGTCTTTCTGTACTCTGAGCACTCCTGGGCTGAGCTGGCAGCACTGGGAATTAGGTGTATGTTCTTGCCCTGAAAAACCACACTCAGCAACCCTGGAGGATCAAACCCTGCTTCCAGCACCTCTTGGTCCCCCCCTACATGCCCAGATGGCTTTCTTGATGGAGGGGAGCAGCGTTTTGGTACTCAGTTTGTGCCTAGACCTTTTTCAGAGGGGCACCATTAAATAAATGTTCTTGGAAAAAACTTAGCTATCTTTATTTTTTTTCTTTTTAGAGTTGGAGCTGCAAGTAATGCACAATAATGCCTTTCTTCCATTTATAAAGGAGCCCACAACCTGGATGAGGTTTAATTCATGTCTCTGTTGGAGAGACTGGATCTCCACATCTCACTCATCCCAGCTGCAGGGCTGTGTTGCAAAAGGCTGATGGTTGCTCAGCATCAGGCTCTTCAGCAGCAGTAGGAACCAGCTACAGAACAAGTGCTGCAGAGGGTCAGCCCCACAGTGCTTACCTCCCTTTCTGGATCTCTGCTTTCACATTTTTTTTTTTAACTTTTTGTTTGTTTGTTTGTTTTTGGTTTTTTGTTTTGTTATGGGAGAATGATGTCCAGGTGGCTGATTCTGCTGTAATTTAATGGCTACTCAGTCAGCTGCTGTTGTAGTGGAAACAATAAGACGCCAACTGCCAAGGAAAGTTTGGCTGAACGACCTGTAGCCATAATTGAATTTTGCACAGTACTTGCACGGTCCTTTTTTTCCACTCTCATGCTCACTCATCTTGCTGATTCTTTTTAATTGAGAAATTTAAAAGGAAAATTCTGGTGCACAACAAGCTGAGAGTTGCAGTGATTTCAGAAGTTACTGCTGTTTTTTGTATAAACTGGTGTCAACAGAGAGATGTGCTACTTGCCATAGGGTCACAACTGAAGTCTGCCTGGCTCATTTTTCTACTTTTGAAGGTCGTGAGTAGTGACCAGTGCTCTGACTTAACACTTTGACTAGCATAAACAACTTTCTTCCTTCCCAAATTCAGGGATGAATTAGTTTTTCAGATCGTTTTATCTTTGGAATGGTGCTCTAAACATAAAATCTCATCTACAGAAGAGATTTATACACCTTAAAAAATCAGATATTTCTTCTGAAGATGAACTTTGAATATAACAATTCTTGCTGCTTCTTGTCTTTCCAGTGCAGTATATTTCAGGGCTCATTATATCTTAAGTGAATTATCTTTACTTGAGAAAAAAATATTTATCTCTTGGAATAATACATTTAGAAGTGCAGTGCAATCACATTCAGTATCTGCTGAAGCTGATTAAGTGTCTGCTTCTTCAGAGAAGCCAGTCACTGTGACTGCCACCTGGAATAATAATGAGAAGAGAGAGGCAAAAAAAGAATAGAAATTATTCACTGAATTTCGGGAAATCCAAATGTTTACAAAATCGTTGAGAACCAGCTTGATGTTTGCTGCTCTTGCAGGGCCGAGTGCACAGCAGGGATCTGTTTAACCCCACAACCCAGAATCCCTGAGTTTCATTTGCTTCCTGCACAAGTGATTTTTGCTTCTCCCTTAAAAAAATGTTTAAAGGCATAATTTTTTGTGTGGTTTGGTACCTAAAATTAGGAAATGAGGTAATAACATTTAAGCTCCTAAAATTTACCTCAAGGGGACAGAGCCATGGAAAAGCATTGCTTGGGTTTGAGGGAGAGTCCATAAGAGGGCTCTGGCCTCTGATGCCTGTCGTCCGTGATGCGAATGTCTTAACAAAAAGATGGCACTCCCCCAGAATAGCCTGAAGTTTGATGTATAATACACAAGGCAATTTTGCAGGAAACCACAATTTTTTTTCATCTTACAGAAACCTCTAGTGGACAAGACTCAAAGTATATAAGTGGTTTCTTGGGTCCTGATGACTTTAAGTTATACTGACGGGTGTTTTAACATTAATAATCCTTAGTTTTATTTTAGTGAACATCTATTAAATTTAGTTATTATGTATTAAAAAGCAGACTGAAAGCACTGACATTTTAAAGAAGCTCAAATTAATGGTTTGAAAGGTTTCACAAATTTATCAAATGAATGGAAATCTAAGGAGAAAAAAAAACCACTTACGAAAAATGACAGCTTTGATTTCTGCAGATCTATAGATACCATATTTAAGGATCTAATTTAGGTTGTGGTTCATGAAAGTGTAGATTATTGACATTTCCAGTCTCTGTACTTCACGGCAAAATTAATTAGGAGGTGATAATTTTTGGAATGTGTTACATGAAACCATTGTAACTCACAGTACTTGTAGAGCGCTTTTGTTTGCTGATGCCTGGGTATTATATGAAAAATGTAATATGGAAGCTGAGCAAGTAAGATTATTCCTCCCTTTTATTAAATAAAGGATTAGCACTTCATTTGCTGTAAAAGGCAAGCATTTCTCCTGTGCAATAGATCGAGACAGTTTTTTCCCAGTCTTATAGGAGGGAGTATAATGTGCACACACAGGTACGTACAGTCAAGAAGAGAGAAGTATTCTATTTACTGAAACCTTAAATTTTCGTGGAAGGATAAATAATGTTACAGACTGACTCCTGCCATTGTAATAATTTAAATCTAAAGAAACTTTAAAGCTTAGCTTTTAGAATAGTTTTGGATTGGTGGAGAACTTCAACAGGAAGGCTTGAGGTTGAATGTTCTTTCATAACAGAATTTTCAGCCACAAGAAAGATAATTTGTGGGGATATAATTGATAAGAATAGTGTCTTATTCCTCTGGCTGGAGAATGAAAGTCTGAGTGCTTTATATTCAAGTGTCAAGTTGCCCTTGGACTTCAAAGGCAGGTAATGTTAATGGGGTCTGTTCCCCATTTAAATGCATTGTAGAAAACCTGTCATATTGAGGAAAAAAAGAAAATAAAAATTGTAGTAAAGGAGGATTTGGTGGCAAAAAAATGGAAAGATAGCAATAGTATGTATTTGCAAAGTAGTCTCAGAAAACCGAATTCTTCCATTTTCTGTGCTTGCTTCTGAACCAAGACCCAAGAGGTCTTTCACCGTTGCAAGTCCAAACTTTTCACATTAAAAGCTCAGAAAATAAGTGTTTCACTGGGACTAGCTTAATGACTGGAGTTAAATTGTGATTTGGGGACAGCTTGGTGTGGAGGATGGGGATGAAGGCCTGTCACTGTGTCTTCTGTAGAGAGGATAGCTGCAATGAAGGGACTAAAACCAAAGACCAGTGTATTGCTATTTGCTTTCCTTTGCTTAGAGGCAAAATATCAACTGAACTTCTGCTGACTGGAGCTTGCTGCAGTGGATGTGACTCTGTTCCCATTATTAAGGCATTTGGGGTCTGGTGGGCCACCCACCTGCACAAGGGGACCCCAGGCTTTACTAGAAGGAGAGGGTGGATGAGAGAAATGGTGGCATGTATTTTGTTTTGTCTGTGCTCCACAGAATGAGTGCTGAATTTGGCTATGTGGTCTCTTTTGTCATTTTAATTATGTGTGGGGAGAATAAAAAGAAGCAGAGACAGGTACTTCTGCCGCATTTTGAACTTTAGGTTTCCAGAACATGTCACATAAATGCTGAGCTAGCTCTCTTACCTTTTCTTCTGGTAAACTGTATATGAGGGTTTAAGTGTGTTTGAAATTATTTTTTGAAATTAATTTCTAAAAAACAAGTATTTTCTTTTTTTAATGAGGCTGCGAGCAACCTGATCTAGTGGAAGGTGTCCCTGCCCATGGCTGGGTGGTTGGAACTAGATGATCTTTGAGGTCCCTTCCAACTGAAGCCATTCCATGATTCTAAGATTTTCATTCCCTGGGTTTAGATATATTTCTTTTAGATGTGCTGCTGCAGAGTCCAGCTTTCCTCCAACTGTGTTTCCCTACTGGGATCTGCCTATATACCACCTGTAAAGCAGTAGAGCACCATGGGTTTGAAATGTGTTCAGGTGTGGTCCTCTCCAGCCTCACTGGCTGGATGCTGGTATGAGGAAGCAGAGGGTGAGTGAGAAGCTGATGACCCTCCTGCAGTATCTTGCCCTGCTACTCTCATGGTGCCTCTGATCTGTCAACTGCTGCATTTCCTCAGGGACCTCAACCACTTTGGTAAATTTTGGATGTTAGGAACAGAAGCTGCTCAGGACTACATTTTACTGGACCCTGTTATTATCAGTGTGACTGGAAATACCTCCTACCCAACAGCAGATTTCCCTACAACCTAGAGGGCAGAGTTTCTCTGTCACTGACTTACAGGGTCCTGTGGTCAGTGATCTGCCATGCTGGACATGCTGTGAATCTGATGTTGCCTCGTTGTCTAGACTACTGCTTTCTATTTTGATAGGTAAAAGGAAGTCTGTTATCAATGTGTGCTTGAATTCCCTGAATTTTGAGTATGTCTCTTGTTTACTTTAACCTTTTAGTAGGGGACTGTGACTCCAGGACCCAGCCATGACTTCAAAAAAGAAGAGCACCTTCATATGTGAGCAGGCTCTACAAGGGCATGCTTTGGGGTGCCTTGCTAGATTTGCAGCTTCTCAGATGTGTTCTTGTTCAACCTAAAACCCACAGACAGAGCTGTGTGTTGGGGGAAAACATGTAAATTGGGAGAGCCTTCTGTGGGTGCTGTAGGGAAGCCCTCATGTCAAAAGTTGAAAGAAATGTGGATGCTTGAGGTCTAGAGAATTAGAGAAAGAAAGAAGAGGCTGTAGATCCCAGACCACCCTCATATGGGAAGCACCTTTGAGACTTGGTTTGATAGTTAGAGAGAGATGCAGTGCTCAAGTCCAGCGCAGCAGGGCTCAGGGCCAAGTGGTGAGTCATCTGTGTGATGGTCACCATCTTGCACTGTGGGTCATCTGTCAGGACCGGGCCTTCTGGGGATGTTTTTCCCTAACCTGTTCCCTAGTGTGGTGATTGCTTTTCAGCTTCGCTTGCCTACGCATCAGGTCAAGTTGGCTGGTGGGTGCAAGATGCAGCAGTCAGCCACGTCTGGCATGAAGCACCCTTGACGTGGCTGAGATGCTGCATCTTGTGCTCCTAAGGTCAGCCTGGAAAACTTGGATTTTTTACTCCTCTTTTGTCATTAACTATGTGTTTAACACACACACATTAATTATTAGTCTGAGTGTATTAAATCAGGCTGATCTGTAAAGGACAGGAACAGGGAGTGGATGTCACTTGTTCTGCTATTAAACATCTGCCCTGAAAAACAAACAAACAAACAAAATCTGGCAAAGTACAGGGCACAACTTTTTGCTCACTTCTCACTTTTGTAATTGCCTTTTAACATCCCCCTACTCACATAATTTTTTTTTCCAGGAGTTTTGTGCTGCTGTTGTGTGGGTTTGAAGCAGTGCCAAGAGAGTAAGGGAGACAGCTCTCTATACGACTCTGCCACTGTGTGCTTGTGCCTTAAATGGTTGAGTGCAATTCAATGTGGTGGTAAGAAAATGAGCAGTTAATGTTGTTCAAGTGTTAATTGTGCCAGAGTGTGTTTTCAGAATCTCAACCAGCAGTTCTAAGAACATTTAATTAATGTTTTTGTGTGATTTCTCTGAATGGGTGGCAGGAGTTTGCCTGATCGCTTGGGGGCAGGCTGTGGTGACCCATGGTTGCACATTGTCCTCGGTTTTACTTCCATCTGAAGAAACATGAGAAAATCACTGTACGTGGAAAGTCTTGTTCGTAACTTCCCTCAGACCTGGCAAGTGGTTCTTTGATTTCCTTTGGGCCTCTGGCACTGTTGAAGCCAATGGCACTGACCTGCAACCAGCATATGAATTTGAGGAGAAATGTCCTTGTTCTCCTCAAATGCAGAGATAGCAGGAATGGAAGATCTCTCTGTAAGAGTAAAAACTGTGTATGCCTGCTTTTTCTGTAGATCCCTGTAGGAAGGTAAGGTGGCCCCTGTGCTATCAGCAGTACTTCAATTCTGTGGACTGGCACAGGCATTACAGAGATGTAACATTGTCTAATTAGGTGAAATTAAAAAAATTCCACTGGTTTTTCATGAAGACAGTTTTGCAGTGGTATGTTGTGTAACTGAAGGGGTAATCGGACTATAATTAGACTCTTCCTTTTAGTATTGCTCGATGAGGTAAATCCTCCAAGCCACTGATGCAACCTCTTTGAAAAATATGGCCCCCAAATATAAACTGAGTAATTACTGGCATTCAAAACCATTAAGTCTTAAATCAGCAGAGGGAAAATATGTATTTGGGATACATACAATGGAAACAGCATGCAGAAGATCAGCAAAACACGTCTGTATTTGAAATTAGAAGAGAGCTGGATATGGCACTGACCGCTAATAACACATATGAGCTAGTCAGGATAAGGGTTATCAACACTTCAGGTCACCCAGAGCAGCTGGCTGCAAATATATTATCTCCTCTAGAAGCTTCTCTCTTTGTGCTTTACAATATCACACTGTTGTTCGAGTGCATTACAAAAGCTTTTGCTCATTTGAAAATGTAAATTACTACCTTCTATGCTGCCAGAGGTACTGTATGCCATCAGCCAGAAGAATCAGCATGAAGCCATGCATTTGAGGATCTGTCATGTTGCCTTCTTGCTTTTGCCAGAGACATTTAACATTTTTTCTGAATACTTTACGTAACTGTGACCAGCCACAGCCTGGGATGGGGAGTACAATTGCTGTGCAGGTTTCTCCAATTGCTAAGTCTGGAGCCTTTTAATCTTGCTGGCTCTTTCCCTTGCAAAATCAGGTGCTTGCACTCAAATGCATTGTCTCTGTTCCCCAGAGCCCTGACAGCCATATGCTGAAAACATTTGCCTTTAACCTTAACGTGTTATGAAGTAGAAAGGAGCCTGAATCAAAGGCCAGGTAAAAAAGGCTGTTGAAATTTGGAAAAACTCGTTCTGGGAGCTGCATTTGGCTCCAGCTTTGTGCCTCCCTGCACGAGGAAGTGTAGAGCCACATGTCTGGCCAGTGCATTTGTAGTCCTATCCTGGAATTGTTCTGCTATTGAGCCTGCAGTTTCCCATCCAAATAAATGAAACTTTTGAATGCAAAGGGATTTGCAGTCCCAGCAGCAGAGGACAGTTTGGAAGGGGCTGGAGTGAACTCTGAGCAAGCAAAACCAAAGCACATGTGCATACCTTTGCATTCTTGTCTCGCTTCTCTGAACAGAGATCTCTCAGCTGTCAGAATCATACTGGTTTGCTGGCAAGTTCTCACTTCTCCCTCTGATATTTTATGGGGCTTGTCTTCTCTTACCCCTTCAGGGAAGAGGCCCTGAGGAACCAGCAAACCCCAGGTCTGGGGTTGCAGGAGCTGTTTGTGTCCCCACCACGCTGTAAAAGACAGGACCTGTGCCACAGCTGCAGGAAGCTTTTAGATAAGGCCCCCCCCAAAGCTTCTCACAGGAGGTTGCTTGGTACAGAAACTAGTACTGAGCATTTAGCAATTAATAAGTGCAATGCATTTATTTATTCTGCCTGCAAGGGGCTTTGTCCAAAGGGACACATCCTCTTCAGCTGCGTTACGAGGCATGGTGAATAATTCACAAAAAAATATCCAGCAAGTTCTGGGGTTGGGCTTTTTAAATAGTGCTTAGATATTTTTAACTCATGAAAACACTTTAAGTCTTTGGGATCTTATATAAATATTACAATATTTCAAATGTTTGGTCGTTCCCCCCCCTCCCCCCAGGTCTTACTAAAGTTTGTTTCTCCAAGGATATAGGACAGGACTCTACGAATATCCACCGACGTGCTTCATTTAACTCGCCTAAGTTCTCTTTTTATGTCACAAGGAAATATTCTCCTGCTTTAAATAGGAATCTCTGTTTCACAGGACTTTGGTGAAATATATGAAGATGTATATTCTATAAAGTTTCTCCCTGGAATTTTTATTCTATACATAAATCTGTATCAGTCATATTTCAGTTTATGGGTATTTCATTTTGCTCTATGAAACTAGTCCAAGGTTGCTGCTGACAAGATATTTCAAATAGTTCAGGGGGCTCACTATGTCCCAAGTGTTGAGCTTTCTTTTTTTATTCTTAAAGATTTTTCTAAAGTTAAAATTAATCTGTATTTTGTTCAGCTTGTCTGCATATTATCCAGTGTATATCAGAGGAAAGGTTTATATATATATATATATATATAAAATGTTCACATACTAAAGTAAATTAATGAAACTTCCTTTTCATATGGAAGAGGTAAAGAAAAATACCTGGCCAATACAGTACCATTAATCTATTCTCTTTTCTCCTTTCTCTCTTTACCTCTCTCTCTACAATAGAAGTGGAACAAAAAGGTAATTAAATACCTTTCAAATTATATATATATATTACTTATGTATAGGCTAAGTTATTTAACAGTTTAACGTTTTAGTTGAAATACTTTGTCATTAATTCTCACTACCTTTTTGTTAAAGTTTATTTAGTATCTCTGCTGCTCAACTTCACCGGATAACTCATTTTTGCTGAAAGGTTTTTTTACCACTGCCACTTTTTTTCATTAAATTTCTATTCGAAGGCTTAGATAGCTCACTCTTCTCCTACCCCAAAGAATTTGGAAAGTGTGCATATGTACGTGTGTGCATAAGTATACTAATTATGGCGTAAAAGCCTCTTGGAAATGGCACCTCTTTATCAGCAACTCTGTGTGGTTACTTAGACTCCAGTGGACCTATACAATTTTATGCCAGTTATTAAACCTGATTTTCCTCCCGCCTTGTTCTCCAGACAACATTACCAATTTCTGCATTTACAAAAATAATTAATTACACTCCGAGCAGGAAGTGTGAATGTGGGATCCCATCTTGCCATCCCCATGCTAGCGGAAAGTACGTGGTGGGATACCTCTTCGTGCTTCCCTGCTGCCCATCCTGTCGTCGTGGTTACGGTACCACTCACGCCCGTGGAGATCAGCATTACAAATAACCAACATGTATTCTCCCCCCCTAAAGCTGCACGTGCACCTCCGAGTCAGGAGGCTGCTAGCGGGGATGACGAGGGCCAAACGAGCTGGTTTTGCTCTGCAGCATCCCTCCTTTTGCCTCCCCATCCAGCTGGCCGGCCTCTTGGTGTTGGCGTTCCGGTGGTGCCAAGGACAGCCGGGCACCGGCTGAGCCTCCTCCCAGGTGTTGGGCATGCCCTGACCCCTCTCAGCCCCCCCCTCCCCGAAGTCTGAGCAGCAAAGCATCCCAGTTAGTCAAACTGCTCCTCTGTGCTCCTCTCATGTAACAATAGAAGGTATATGTTTTTAAGTTTGAATTACTACTATATTTAACAGGACATTTTTTAACTGATTAAAATCTAGACCTTGGGTTCCTCTCCAGCGAACTTTATTCTTTTCCTTCCTTCTTTCCTTTCTTCCTTCCTTCCTTGTCTTTTCCTTTCAGCATCCATATGTCATTCGTTTTTAATTGTGTGGACTGCATGTTTCATGTGTCCTGTAGCAGCTTTGAAAGTCTCATTTCTAGTTATACTACAGATGATTGTTCCCCCCCAACTCCCTTTGCTTTAAATGCTCCTCTGAGTTGCTAAGGGATTCGCCTCTGCTTTGCTATTGGTACCCTTTAAATATTTAATATCACTTGGGCTGTAAGGATGGGAATTTCTTTCTCTTATTTCCATTTCTAGGCCACTCTTCTGTGGGCTGTTCAAATAAATATGTGGATCAATTCCCTCGGAGTTTAGCCCTTCACCCAGTAGGTACAGATTCACTGCAGAATATAATTTGGAAATACAAACCCAGAAATCCTTTGGGGGCACATATTCATTTCAGAGTTTACAAAGGCGAGCGGTCCAAGTAAGTACACCTGTAAAAATAGATTTGAAAAGCAATGAGAAAACAAGCCACAGTTAATAGAAAAAGCAAGGGGGGAAATCAGTTTGATGGAGCAAATCTTGTTCTAGAGACATGGCGGGCAGGAAGGCTAGTCTCTAGGTACAAGGCATTGCTCTTGGGTTTCCACTGATCTGAAGTGTCCTCTACTCCAGGACTAGAAGCTTTTGAGATGCTTGGGCCGACCACCCCTGAACTGTCGTTAACTCTGTTTTTCTTTCAAATTCTTTTCCCCTATACCAGTTTTTCTTTGCCCCGGACTGCTGAAAGGAGTGTACCAGAGCGAGCACCTATTTGAATCCGACCACCAGTCCGGTGCCTGGTGCAAGGACCCTCTGCAGGCATCTGACAAGATCTACTACATGCCCTGGACGCCGTACCGGACAGACACTCTGACGGAGTACTCCTCCAAGGACGACTTCATTGCCGGGAGGCCAACCACGACCTACAAACTCCCGCACCGGGTGGACGGCACGGGGTTCGTCGTGTACGACGGGGCTTTGTTCTTCAACAAGGAGCGGACCAGGAACATCGTCAAGTTTGACTTGCGGACAAGGATAAAAAGCGGAGAGGCCATCATAGCTAACGCAAACTACCACGACACCTCTCCCTACCGCTGGGGAGGCAAGTCCGACATAGACCTGGCTGTGGATGAGAACGGGCTGTGGGTAATCTATGCAACAGAACAAAATAATGGCAAAATAGTCATTAGCCAGTTAAACCCTTACACGTTAAGGATCGAAGGAACGTGGGATACTGCCTATGACAAGAGGTCAGCTTCGAATGCCTTCATGATCTGTGGGATTTTATACGTGGTGAAGTCTGTGTATGAAGATGACGACAATGAAGCCACAGGGAATAAAATAGACTACATATATAACACTGACCAAAGCAAGGATAGCATGGTGGATGTGCCCTTTCCAAACTCCTACCAGTACATTGCTGCTGTGGATTATAATCCCCGGGACAACCTGCTTTATGTATGGAACAACTATCATGTTGTAAAATACTCCTTGGATTTTGGCCCGCTGGACAGCAGAGCAGGTAAGGGTTTTAATGCCAAAACAAATTCTAAATTGGGCTTTCTGTTTTTCTTGCAAATAGGGTGTAAAATTGAAGTACACGCCTGTCTTACTGATCTGCTTGAGGTTCTGTAAATTAACCTGCACCACAGAACCTGTGATGGTTATTAAGACATTTATACGTGCAGAATATTTTTTTTGGTCTTAGTTGAAATAAAGTGGACAAAGGAGTATGCTACACATAATTAACCTGAAACAGTTTCCAAGTGCCCATGCTCTTCCTCACATCACAGGGGTAGCGGTCTTTTCTGCTTGAATTTTCCTTCCTACATCATCAAATTGTTTTCCCTGCTGCAGGAATCTCAGCCAAAATAAAACCTAAAAGATGCTGTCACTGCAAACATCTGGAGAAAAACTGCCTGCCAGTTTAAATTACTTTGTTTCATTAAGCTGGGGGAGTTTTGTCTGTTTAGAAAAGCTGAGCCTAATTGCATACATGCACCCACAAGTGTGTGTCTAGAGTCAGGAAGGGAATCAACACTAAAATCCTACACGTTCTTGGTTGATTTTCTGTAAAGTTGCTCTGGGAGGTTTTTTAAGCATTTCATTACTTACTGTGACTTACTGTGCTTTCTCTCAGAGAACTGTCTGGCCCCCAGAGGTTTCCCAGCTTTTCCGCCTTTTTCCCCTCTTAGAAATTGTGCTTGTGATTACTTAGTTATGTTCTCTTAACTTTATCAACTTCTTAATCATTTTGCAAGTATAAAGTTGCCACTTTATTAGTAACATGACTTAACCTTAGATTGTGGTCTAACTTGTATGACAGTTCAAGAATTTCCAAACAGCGCTTGCTCAGTCATTTTCAAATGGTTGCTTCTGTATGTGATTTAGTCGTAGTTCTCAGGTAGTTCCTGTGGTGGACTGTGTATTTTGAAAGGCTGAAAAAGTAAGAAGGAAGACGTTATTAATGTAATTTGGACAGTAAAGTACTCAGTTCATAACATGGCTATTTCTAAAACATTTCTTTTTGTAAGCAAGAAACTTCAAAGTGGGTAAGTGGATTCAAGGCTTCAGAGTGCAAAAGAGAAGTCAAAAGGTTTCTGTTGCTGAGCATTTCTTTTTTTTACTGTGTGCAGCCTCTTACAATATAATAAAAATGGATCAAGAAATGCAGAAATTGTGGATATGAAAATCTGGGAAGGGTTGGAATAAAAGTATTAAAATGGCAATGAAATTCTCATTTTTATACGAAAATGTAAGGAAGGAGAGAAGAAAATCATGAAGAGGCAGATGAACAAAAACCGAGTAACTGTTAAGCCAGGAGTAGAGATATTTTTGATGATGTTAACCTCTGCAAAATCTCAGATGAGTAAAAAATGAAGTAATACTTCTCATTCTCCCAACCTAATGATCAGCATGTATTTTCTGAGTGTTGGAGTGAAGCACAGTAATTTGTGAGCTATTGGTTATCCCCAAGGAGTGAGAATCAATTGTATCCCCTCTATTTCACAGGCTTTCCTTTTCAGTGAATTATTTCCAGGTATTATAATGGACTCTCTGCTGCCACTTTTTCATTTGGTGACTGTTGTCAGTGATAGTATCTTTAATAAAAAAAAAAAAAAGCTGTAATCAGTGAAAAACCTAAATTTTGTACTTTCCTAAAAAAAAAGAAAATTTTTCTCCTTTTTCTTGCAGTCTAAGCTGGTGAGATGAGACAGCAAGTGAAAACCTTGTAGAGGACTGAAAGTCCGTGAGGTGCAAGGGTTTGATTTGTCCTTGTTTCACTCTTGTTTGGAAGAGAAATTAAAATCCTACAATGCTTTAGATTGCTGAAGCAGTTTTTGGGTTTGAGTGGTGGGCATGAGAGGGTTAATCTGGTGTCAGGGAATCTGGTGACCTTCTCTTATGTTCCTGTTGTGCAATTTTTGATAGCTTTGTAATGTGGACATGAGGCTGAATTTTACATGTGTTCCTCTTCTCTGAAAATTGTCAGGATTTCCTTTTTGGCAGAAATCCATAAGGATCCCATTACCTCTCACTATTTTATGAGTTTAGAAGACTTTTGAGAGGACTGCTCTGACAGCAACTGAATTTTTCAATGAGACAATTTGAATGGGCCAAGGCATTTCAAAACTAAGAAAAATAACTTTGCAAGGGGAGTTTAGTACTCCATTACCACGTAGCCTGATTAGTGGGGAGCATTATTTTATGAATCAGTCAAGCAGAAGCACTGATTTTTGAACTGAATAGGTGAGCAAACGCTTGATACCAGAGTTTTTTTTGCAGAGAGGAGCCAGGAGACCAGATCTGCATGATGCTCTCTTCCAAATTCAATGCAACTCATTTCCTGGCTAGCACCAAATTTCATGCTGCATTGCTTTACATGTAACACTAAATATATGGTTGGCTTGAGCCCAGCTCCTCCACCAAAGAGCAGAACAGGAGCCAATACGACACTGGGAAAGCAGTGAAAACTGAGGATATTTTTATTTGTTTTTTTTGGATATTTATTTTTTTACAGAGTGGATTGTGGCTATGTGTTTTCCTTCTTGTTGAAAATTGTCAGCGTTTCTCCATGTTAGAGCAATGTTCAATGCAGCCATTTTCCATAGGGTTACAGTTTGAGTAGCAAAATATGTAAACAATATCTGCTTAATTAGAAAATAAAAAAAAAGATTGTAAAATTGATGGGTTGAACATATGGGTTGTTAAAAAACAATTAAGACTGAAGTTTTAGAAGAGCTCTTAAACCCAAAAATTGGTCGTAACAAGAAAAGTGATATATTTAACTACTTAAATAGTCAGTAACATATTTGAAACCACTGGTATCATGCATTTCAGAGATATCTAAAATAAAAAACAGGTCCTGGGTACTCCAGTTCACTTTTCAGTCTTTTAGCAAATTGTCCAGAGAAAATGAGAGTAGGCAGGAGTTGATAGTTTATAGGAAAAGCAGGGATCACATCCTCTTGCTGTTTACAGTATCTAAACATTTTCTGTGATTTTTAAAGAGCTGTGCATATAGGTTTGTAACATATTTGAGATCTTCAGTGTTGTAGAGCATCTCTCACCCACTGTTTAAAAAAATGGGCTTTTACTCCTCAGAGTAAATGAGTGTCAAACCCTGGAGTTTCTGTGCTCATCTTCTGTAGCAGTTGAACTTATCAGATAAGACAAAATATTTTGAAGTGTTAAAAGTTGAGTTTAGCTGATCTAGAAGCAATTCAAGGCTCTTGATGGAATTAAACCCAATTGTTCATTATTCTCAGAAACTGGAATAGCTGCATTTTAAGGATTTATCCCACTATTTTTTTCCCCTTTTGTCTGGGGTTGTTTTTTCTTTTATCCCAAATGTGTTTTTGAAAGCAAACACTGCTCAGTGCCTTCAAGTCCCAAGAAACAGATCATTAATGTCTACCCTCAAGAACTGAACTTGAAGATACCAAAAGCCTTTGAAGCATATTTTCTTTGAGCTGTTTGGCCTTAAAATGTGTTTTTTGGAGGATGCTTCTTCATAACCCCTCCCGAGTTTTTGGGTTATTTCTTTGTAGCTGGTTTTGAGTTTGCTAATTTGGAGTGATAGTAAGAAAAACTCTGCATCTCGTCACATTCTTCAGGAAGTTAAACCCAGAACAGTGTTCAGGTTGTTTTTTTGTGTGTCCTACCAGACATGTGCAGAGAGGGAAACGGAACGCTGTATTGACAATATGAAAATTTTTTGCAGCCTAATCAGTCTTAATATGCACCAGTGTTACCTGTTTTAATCATCACCCACTTGTGATGCATTCTGCGCAAATAAATTCGAGAAAATATCAACAAACCCTCCTCTCCGAAAACGGAAAGTGCTCCCATCCTGCTTCCCAGTGTTGTGCTGCATACAAATGCACATCTCACGGTTTTGTGTCTCTGCACCTCCCTGAGCTGTTCTGGATCCTGCTTGGGCACCAAGTAGGGATTTCTGGGCAGCAGAGAGACCAGAAGTTTTGTCTTTAAATGACTGGGGTACCCCATGCCAGTGTTGGCAGCTCTTGCTGGGGCTTGGGGGGTGCTGACTGAGAGTTTAGGTGCTTAGGTGGGGACTGGAGCCTGTCCCGTAGCTCGGCAGTGAAGAAGCCCAGGGAAGAACTTGAACCAGTTTGATAATCCCTCTGTGCATATCTGGTACTTGAATGTCCTGGCAGCTGTTCCCAGTGATGTGGGACATACAGACCTCCTATTTATGAAAATATGTTTTAAACTATGTCCAGGAGACCCAAACCATAATAGATGTATGAACTTAATAAACAAATATGCCTAATACATAAGGAAGACAGTGGTATGATATGTAGGACTCCTAATACAGCCTCATTCTGCCTAAGTGGCGTCCATAGATTGCATGTTAACACTGTGGACTGCCATTCTGATAACCAAATGTGATACAAAGGTTCCGTCGATACCTGTGATAACTTAAAAGTCTCAGAGGGTGCATGTCAAAATTTTATCTTCCACATTTTGCCAAGTATTGTGGGATGCTCTTTTGACGTGTGATTGCAACTATCTTATTCAATAAGAATGTCTGGGTTGTTTTGTGTTTATTTCTTCCTGAAGCATTTTTATAATGCAGATAAGGTGAACCCTCTGTCCTCATAGTATGCTAATTAAGTGCATTTGCGTCTTGGGTAAAAGATGTGGCAGTATGGTGATGAATAAGAACTTTAAACACATATGACACCTCGTTAAAATGTAATTTTCACATCATAAATCTGAGGCCTTTCCTTTGACAGCTGAGTAATGTGGATAGTGGGCAGAGGATCTTGAATGTTTCAAAGCTGTCACGTGTTAATAGGTAGCTGAAAGCTGCTTCCTGCACTGCTCGCCTCTAAGGCCTGACATCCTTGCCCGGGAACGCATCGAAAGGCTGCAGAATCTTAAATCCCACTTGTGCACAGGGTATGAATTGCCACCACTTCAAGATCCCATTGTGATAAGCCACGCTTACCATCTCTGAAGCTGAATCTGAGCTGCGTTTTAAAAGGCCAGCTGAGCCTTTCTGATGAGCAGCTTCTGGTGGACAAGGGCCATTTTTAGGGAGCTGCTGAGTGTTTAATTGCGGCTGCTCCTGTGTTTTTATTTTCCAGTTGCTTTCCTCCCATCTAGGAGCATCCCTGACTCACTCCTGTTCCTCTTCATTGCTTACAGTGACAGCTGCTGGTTGCACAGTGTTGCTGGAGGTTTTCAGAGAGATCAGTGCTTTGTTTCACGAGCCTCTGCTAAACACGTAGCATGACTCGGGCCCTGGCTTTTATCCTCTAATATTTGCCTACATATTCATGTTCCATTTATTCTATAAATATTTTAGTCCCTTTTTGCTATCTAAGACATAGAGACATGTCTAAGTTTGGAGGTGAAAAAAGCAGTACATCTTTAATAACAAAGCAGGCATCTCAGCCTACATTTGCTGGGCAGATGGTACCTAAAGTTCAAAAGGACAGGAGGAGATTTCATCTACCCTGGAGTATGCTGGGATCCAGAATTGCATTTCTACCCCATTTTGAGGCCTGGTCTGTCTCCTCATTTTTATCCTGTTTTAAATTTGCCCTCTTTGTAAAGCAGTGTTTGAGTAAACAGTAATAAAAAAACATCATACCACTGGAGACTTTTCTGAAACTAGGGATTTCTGCTTTTTGTCCAGAAAGCTGGAGCTTGAGCTCTTTCGTCTACTTTCTCACAAAAAATGCTTTAAAAGTGCAAGATCCCTCAGCTTCAAAATGCTCCCTTTGTGGAGCACTTCATCAATATTAATACTGTTTGGTTAGCACAGTGGGAGTATCTTCAGTGTCTCTCCAGCACGAATAAATATGTGGTTGCTCCCTTTTCCCAAACAAAACTGTACTCCTGTCAGTAGGACCATGGAACAGCAAATAACCTTACCAAAGGGAGTTGGAGCAGCCCTCCGTTTCCTCAGTTCACTGCTCCTGCTATGAGGCACCTATGTGAGCCAGCCTGAGAAAATGGTACAGCAGACCTAACTCATCCATGAGCTAAACCAGGATGCTGCTGTATCTTCTTGGGAGATCAGTTGTTACCATTGCAAACCAAATGGAAATGAAGACCTGCATGCCATGAAGTCACAGCCAATATCCATGGGCCAGGAGCACATGGGGACTGGGCTGGTGGGCAGCCAGGATGGCTGAAGTAGGGAAGGGGCAGGAAGAAACAAAATTATTAAGCTAAACTTCACTTTCAAGCTTCAAAACAAAAGGAGACCAGAGACTTCAGCACTTCATAATCCTGTCAAATGCTATGAGGGAGAAAGCACCTTGCCAAGAACATGTCTGAAAAGCTGAGATGGCTGTTTCTGGCAGCAAGCTTGGGATGCAGATAGCGGGGTAATTGCGTAGGGAAAAAAGCATTAACTGCCGATGAAGGATAGGGGCTTTTCCTCTTCTGCAGCGAGCTCTTCAGTGTAAGGAATCAGCCTGGAGTTGTGATTAATTGTCATTTCATTAAGTTCAAGACCACCGGGTCGTGCTGACATCAGCCATGGCTTATCAGTTCGATGCACCAAACACTTGACACCAAACCCAGCCACGAATGTGCCAGCACTTTGGGTTGGAGCTGTTTGCCAGTGGCAGGGAGCGAGGGGTGACACATAGCAAATGTCCAAGGCCGCCTTTTGCAGGAGAGAGGGGCGGCGTCGTGTGCTAGAGACAGCCCATGAGCGCTGGGATTTTAAACATGGGCTTTTAGTGATCAGTGCATCATTTATCACTTGGCCAGCAGATGCAGCTGACTTACGTGCAGCAGTGGGGGTCTGCACAGGGTTGGGGGTTTAGCCCAGCTAGACACTCCAGAATGTTTCCTTTTTGAGCTGTTGCCTCTACCAGCTCCTCTCCTCCCACCTCCAAAACAGGATTATAAGCTGCCATGCCTTTTCTCAAGGCTTAAGTTATATTTGTGCACCTCAAGGCTGGCCCTGTGTCGTGAAAACACCTTCTGCTCCTTGCAGTTCTGCAGTGGCCTGGCTGCAGAGCCACTAGCCTGGCTTGGGATGTGGGATCCTGGGTTTGTTTTTTGCTACTGGGTTTTTGAAATGAGCAGCCTTTATTCCTGCTCCCCATTGAAAATGCCTCCATCATGGTAGCTCATGGGTCTGGATCGCTGTCCTCCCTCGTCTGCCACTGATTGTGTTTGTTCTGGAAATGACTACTGTAATATTTTTAGCAACACTTATTAAGACTTGTCTCCTAAAGTCTAATTCGATGTTGTTAATTAACTTCTTCAATGCCACCAGCACTCTGCAGTGCTGCTATGCCAGTTTATCTTTTTTTAATCTTTTTTTCTTTTTTTTTTTTTTTTTAAACCAAGAAAGCAGATATGGATGCACTGCCATATTCTGTTATAGAGTCAAAGCAAGCAGAGGATTCCTGGGATACCCTTCTTTCTGCCTTGATACTCAGGTTAAAGAGGGGTAAGAAGCTCTTTATGAGTAAGCTACAAAATTACTGAACCTTTACAGGGAGGTTTTACAGAGCCCTCTCTTGACTTCAGGCACTTGTGGTGATGTCCCTCGCAGCTCCCCATCCTTCAGATATGACAGTAAGGCAACCTTCCAGAGTTGCTGAAAAGCACACTGTAATGATGCTGATTAAAAAATGCCCAAGATATACGTGAAGATTTGGAAGGGTCAGTGTTATCCTCAGAAATCCAGCTGTACTCTTATGGTAGGGTTGGATTTGCTGGGTGGATGATAGGAAGGGAATTTAGGTTGAGGGAACAAAAATAATCCTGGTAGATAGTTTGAAGATCTTCTCATTCAGAGAGAAATGGGACCAGCCATGAGGGGCTGTGAAATGATAGTTGGTGATGCTGTCAAAAACCTGAAAGGAGAATATAGGTAAATTCCAGAAAAAAAGGAGGCAATAAGCACTCTGAAGCACACTTCCTCAAAGTGCATTTTGGCATTAGTAACTATGCTAAATCAAGAGAGCAGAGTTGGGGGGGAAGGGGGAAGAAGTACCTTTCGGGTGAACCTGCCAAGTAAATGTTGATATAATGAGAAAGTTTCTAGGACAAAATCTCAGAGTTCCTGGAGAGTTTCAGCTCAACCTTTCTTCAGATAAATCCTCTGAAGCTGGTGGGAGCTTGGGCTGGAGGCTTCAGGAGCAAGTCCTCAGTGAATTTTGGTTTGCCCTGGAAGGAATTGCATTTTACCAGTGAGAGGCTTTTTGACCTTCCAGTTTCTGTCTAAAGAATCCAAAGAAAATACATAAATTTTAAGCTGGAACAGTTAGTGAATATCCATATGAATTTGAGTCGCAATATCTGCCCTACATTTTTATGTTGAAAAGGCTCTTTTTTAAGGGTGTGCCTCATGATAGGAGGGCGAAGCAGATGATAAAGGCTTAGGTGAAAGAGATGTGTCCAAGAAAACAATGTAGTGATTGTTTGCTGTAACAGGATTTCTTCACCATAAATAGGATTTTTTGCTTGATTAAAACGTGCTGAGAGGAAACAGGGCTTAAGGCAAGTTTCACTGAAATACGGGATTCAGTTAAAAAAGACTGGCACTGAATAGGCAAATTGGGTGCTGCACGTTACATAGCTCCTCGGGTCTATGTTTTCACAAAGTACCACCTGCTTGAGACTAAAAAAGGAGGGGGGGAAAAAAAGCAAAGAAACATGAGAGCTGAAAACTAGAGAAGTTATATACTGGTCATGACAGAAGAAAGGAAAATCAACTACCTTTATAATAGTCTGAGCTGACTTACTCGGGTGCCATTCACGCTGCCCTCAAATAGCTGGAATAAATTAACACAACCACTGGAGAGATGAGGCATTAGGCAGCTCTGCAGTTCTTTTTCATCTGTTGATGTTTAGGACAGAGACAAGGAAAGGGCTGTCTATGCTGCAGGCAAAGAGAAAAAATAAAGGTGACATCAAGTATAGATATACCAACAGAGATGAAGTCCTCAGTCCACTCATAAGATCTTTCCAACATACCGTGTGAGGAAAAGCTTTTGTGAGCCCCCATGTACTGGCCCCTCTGTGTTAAATTATTCCCTCTATCCAAGGCATGCATGAAGGATGCTGTGGCTCACTAAGGTTGATCAACCTGGATTCGTGTGATGCTTTGCACTCTTGTACAGCTGAATTAAGCAAATGACTGGTGATGTTAATGTGAACACTGAGGCTCCAGGAGAAGGGAAATGCTGAGGGAAGGCTGCATGGAGAAGAAAAAGAGGGGATTTTTTT
Source organism: Myiotriccus ornatus (assembly GCA_036023395.1). Classification (NCBI taxonomy): domain Eukaryota; kingdom Metazoa; phylum Chordata; class Aves; order Passeriformes; family Tyrannidae; genus Myiotriccus; species Myiotriccus ornatus. Next base: position 17,663,841 of record JAYRBT010000139.1, read on the forward strand.
TCTTCTTTTTTTTTTATAGAAGGAGAGGTAATAAAATATATTTGCTTGATAGGAGCATATTGTGTACACCGGAGGGATTAACAGCAGTGAATATTTCTGGTCTTCTCCTCATAAGTGCTTGGTTTTCTCATTGGACAGTGAGTGCCAAGTATTTTCTTGGTGCAATATTGAGTGTGTTGCAAATTATTCACAAGAAATATCCTTAGAGTGATGAACAGATTTTATTGATAAAAATGTTGTGCTCTTCACCATGGCAAGTATCAGGCTGAGCGAAGAACGCCAGCACCCAAAAAAACAAGCCAAGGTGGAAAGTGCTCTGGCAAGTTTCTGTTTGATTTGTGTAGTTTAAGGTGAACATTCATCCAGAATTTTGTTGGGAGAGGTGCCTGTGCTTGGTGCCTTGCTTGTAAATATAAGCTGTCTTGATGGGTAAACATGAGCTCAGTGGGAAGTAAATGAAGCTTTTGGGTAGCCTAAAACTGCATGGTCAGAACACGGTGTGTTGTGTAAGGCTGCTGTAATGTGTTCTTTTCATATAAATGAGTTTAAATTGACTCTGGTATGAAGAGTAGAACAGAGAATTAAATTAGATTAATAGATTTTTTAAGACCAGAAGGGACCATTAGCTCATTTAGTCTGACCTCTGTAATGCATTCTATTGGATTTCATCCGCTTCCTCTTCTACTGAGCCTAATGATTTGACTTTAACTGAGGTGTACCTTCCAGAAAGGCACCCAGACAATCAGTGCATTACTTCATGGTTGGATTTTCTCCTCCAGAGTTAGAGGTAAAATAATATTCACATTTTAAATGTTTTGATTGTACCGCCTGGTTAGTGAATCTTTTTTGTGCTTATTTGCATCATATATAAAAAGGCAAAAATGTGCTGCTTCAGTTGTACTGTTTGGACCTTGCTCAGACAGCGCTCTGGAGGTTGCCTTCTATGGGAGTTACTGGTAGGTCTGAGATTTTTTATTTTATTTAAGATATTAGGAACTTGTTACATGCAGTGGGAAATTCCAGAATAGACCAAGAGAGCAAATAATTCACCAGCAATGAGAAAATAGCTTTCTGGGCACTAAAATCAAGAAAGCCTTCTACTTTTAGATGTATACTTTATAAAGAGTGCCACTAAATGTATGTGTAAACTCTGCTTTTTAATTAAAATAAATTACCAGTTTGCAGAGCTTGTATACTGCTCTCTTAATGCCACTTCCATTTTTATTTGAATCAGAGTGATAGGGAGTGACATTTAAACCTCTGAGTTTGTCATCAAGTTCTAATTTTCTCGTTGATGAGAACATCTGTCTGTTGGAAAGGGCATAAACTTGTTCCAGCAGTTTTTGCATAAGGTACTGAAAGATTTAATTCCAAATGGGTGTTCTGATTGTTGGCCTGTCTTTTTCTTTTTGCTTTGTTTCCCACCCTCTTTTTAAAGGAGCCCATATTTACACTGAGTAAAACAAGATGATGATGCGAGGACGTGAACTGTAAAGGATAGAAGAAGTATTTTGGTAAATAACCATTAATTGCATCAAGAATGTTGTTACGCTAGGTTTTTTGTGTCAAAATGTGCTGGCAAATTCTGGTGGAAAGAGGTTGCAATTTTCTTAATATGCAAATGTAAATTTGCAGCACTAAAAATGGCTTAATTTAAATTGAAATACTTTCTTTCCTTTCAAACACCATTTTCTGTGATATTTTGGTTAAACTTCACCTTCAGGTATTTCTGTGTGGTTATTAATCACTTGAAAGAGCCTTTATCATGGCTGTGGCTTTTTTAGATTGAGCATTGTGAGAATAGGCATGTTAACCCCTCTTTTCATTGGAGAGAGGAAACCTTAAAATGGACACGTATCAAGGAAGGCTAGGAAAGTTCTTTCTTTCCTTTGTAGTGTAATTAGTGACCAAAATGTTCCTGCACAAGTTTGGAAGTAATTTCCACGATGTAGTTGACAGTGTATGCATCAGCTAAAACCACATTAAAAAGAGTGGAATTAGCCAGAATGACTCCAAAATGTCTTTGGGGCTAGCTGGTATAGGGTAATGCCAATGGGAGTTTTGTGCTGCAGATTTCTGTGCAACTTGATTTGCACATTGAAAGTGGTAAACATCGCCTTGCTGAACCATGGCCCTTACATGTTTCATTAAATTTCCTCCTTACGATGTCTACGAGGGAGGGGGGAAATGTTTCTTTCTACAGTTGGTAACTGTAGAAAGTAACGCTGAGCAGTGGCAAATATCATTTCTTTAGTGAACAGATCCAGAGCTGGAAAAGCAGGTCTTCTCCAGATAAAGGTTTTGTTACAGTGACCTGACTGTCCGCTTTGTACTCTGATTTGAAAGCTGATTTTAATGCACCAAAGGAATAATCATCCTTCGTCTGTTCAGCCTGGAGAAGAGAAGACTGAGGGGACACCTCCCTGCAGTCTATAGCTTCCTCATGAGGCAATGAGGAGGGTCAGGCACTGATCTCTTCCCTGTGGGGAACAGTGACAGGACCCGAGGGAATGGCCTGAAGTTGTGTCAGGGGAGCTTTAGGTTGGATATCAGGAAAAGGTTCTTCACCTAGAGGGTAGTTGTGCACTGGAACAGGCTCTCCAGAGAAGTGATCACAGCACCAAGCCTGACAGAGTTCAAAAAGCATTTGAATGATACTCTGGGGCCCAAGGTGTGACTCTAGGGGATGGTCCTGTTCAGGACCAGGAGCTGGATTTGATGATCCCTGTGGGTCCCTTCCAACACAGCATATTCTGGGAAAAATATAACTCGTATCAGTGCATTTCTTTATTTCATCTTCGCTGGAAACCTTGTGGTCACAGAAGGAGTAGACACAGACTTGTGCTTGAGGTTTATCCACAATGCATGGTGTGCTAACGTGATGGTTAAATGTGATTCTTGCTTCTGTGAGTGGACCGCAGAGACCTATTTAGCATCATGATGCTAACCTTTGGATTCCTCCAAAAGTCACTTCATGATGTGACCTGTTTCCTTCCTTGAGAAGTTCAGGGGAGACTGTTGCACTTTCTTTTCCATGGAGGTGAGGATCCTTTGAGGGAGCAGAGGCACTGGTGGTTTAAGGGGTTATCTACTACCGTGTAGCCTGGGACTGGCCAAGAATGCCCACATACCTCTGGGGTGTGGGAGTGCATCCTGACACAGAGGTTGCCTGTCCCTGTGTGGTTCATGCTGAAAAATGTCTGAGGCTGTGATATCAAACAGGGAGCTAGAGAAAATACGAGGCTTGTGACTGGCTGAAGCTGAGGTCTTTGAGGTTTTAGTCGTTTGAAGGTGGACCTAGCAGAGGGCCACAGAGTTGCCAGTAATAGTATGTCTCTAGAAGATCCTTGATTTGTCTCTCTGCCCCTTTCCAAGTATGGACATGTGTAAGGATAGATGACATCAGGGGGAGAGGAGGGCTAAAGCAGCGTTTCTTTCCACTTGGAATCCACAGAAAACAAGCAAATATTTTTGCCTGAAACCAGAAAAAAAGGGTAAGTTGACAAGTTTTATGAAATCCTGTAACTTGCATGGCAAAGGCTGTGGCCAGTGACTAAAAGTGGTACTTCCCACAGCTGACATGACTCAATGAAGAGATGTCTTTGAGCCATTTAGTAAACATATTTATTTGTTTGTTTGTTTAGAAATCTGTAAGAAAATCCTTTGGGTGTTTTCTGACTGATGTTGATGTTATCTTCTCCCTCGGTATATTTATAAGCTTCAGTTGTTAATTCTAGAAATCTGTTTTACTTATCCTGGGCTTGTCACTCTTCTACTGCAAGAGATTGATTACTGATTTTTAAAATTTATTATTATTATTGCATGTTTAATAATAAAACTGAGTAATGTTCTATTCCCACATGAGTCTCCAAGAAATGCAACTGTTTCTCATTATAAAGGGGGGAAAAAAGTAATTAAATTTTGATTATTTTTCCCTTTTGCCCAAATATCTTCACACAGTGCAAATTAAATAAAATTAGTTAACCATGGCAAGCACTTCTGCCAATTAATCCCTGAGAAGTGAAGATGGAAAATGTATGCCACACACAAGCAGGCAGTCACACACGGATGCCTGGAAAAAAGAAACCCAAAGGAGTCAAAGACAAGCATGAGTTAAGCAGCCAACAGAGCCGTGAATGGGAGTTTAAGCAATAGTGATGTCCCTAAGAAAGCTAATATGAGCTCTTTGCAGCTTTTTCTTTTTTTTTCTGATACTCTGAAGAATCTTTTTCTCTTCTGGCTTAATTGCTGAAGATTAATTGAAGTTCAAGAACTCTGTATTTCTAGTAGCCTTTATACTGAAATTTAAGATGGGTAATTTAACTTGGAATTGATTTTTTTTTTCCTTCAGTTTGAGCTTTTAGTATGTGCATATTTTTATCTTGGCTACACTTGGGTTTCCTGAATTACAGGCAAGCTTACCAAGAGATATTCATTAGGCAAATGTGTTTATTAACAACATAAAGATTGTTGTACTGAATGCCTGAAAACTGATCCCCATTATTAAAAAGAAAATATTTCAGGCAATTTCAAAGCATTAAAGAAAAAAAATTCATGTTGTCTATCTGGATTTTTATATGCCGTGTTTCATTACCTATTGGAAAACACTGGTGCTTTTTGTATGGGCAGTGTTTCAAGGTCAAAGTTAGCCCTGTTTCTGAGTTTTAGCAGATTAAAAACCTTACTTGAAGTCAATGGCTATGTCCCCGGGAAGCAACTCTACTCCGGAATGATCTTGCCTCACTTCTGTAGGGAGGTTCTCAGGTGCGGGTATCGGCAGGGCACGTGAGGTGGTTGCTGGCTTGGTAAAAGCCATGCCTGCATCTCTGAGGTGTTTATTTGAGCCTATTTAGGGTACAGACTTCATCTTCTAGTATCTGAAATCAAACACTGAGTTTAGACATGTCTGAAGCTACTGCTGAAGGGAGTAGTCTTGACAGCAAGTCGTGTGCACTTCAGATGTGTAAATATGTGTGTGTCTGTCTGTATATATGGATACATATTTGCATGTTGGTTAGGTATATTTGAAAAAGAAGAATTTGCAAGCTAAATATACATTTATTCTCTTGGAAGACAGGGACATACATGGTAGCATTACAGAGGAGGGCTTTTTCTCCTTAGATGCAGCTGTCCCAAGCAATGCACGTGTTCTGCTAGAGACAAGCATTTGATAGACTTCCCTGACTCTACTCAGACATCAAGATGTTGTGCAGACCTAATTAATTTGATTTTGCACATCACTACAAATGCAATATAGGGAATTGATATATTTCTATCCCTTTCCCTCCCATAGGATCCTCTCCTCTAGGCAAGACTGCTTGGGCTTTGGCAGAGCAGTGAAGTTCTTTGGCTCTGTTGGACAACATCAGCTGGCTGATACTAAGCTTAACGGGAGAGGAGAGAAACCTAGACCAAACCAAAGTGGGGCAGCAAGACTGTGAGGGAATGGACAGGTTCCTGAATTGGGCAAATATCCAAATTATTTCGTAAATAATTTGCAGTGAAGCAAAGACTTGGTTCTGACTCTTAACACCATTAGACCGTCTTGATTTGTTAGGCAGTATTTTCCAGCCTCTGATGTTTCCAAGTACAGACACTGCTTTGAAGAGGAGGGAGCACCAACCTAATGGAAATTCAGAGACAGATTTTCACAGGCTGGAGAGGATTTGCGGGTGGCAAATATTTGGAACGCCGCTGCTCTCAGCCTCCCTCTCTATTAAGGTTGAAGGCTTTTTATACTACCCTGGGTCTTAGATGTAGAAAATCGTACATTTAAACATGGAACATTTTAGTATTACCCAAGGAAAAAAAAATGTGCTGCAGAACTGAAAGATTTGATAACCCTTGATTCAATGTTGTTTGAAAGTCACAATCCTTTATAAATTTCAGCCTTTTGTTCCAGGTCATAATAAAAACAGATCCTTGCACATCATAATTTCCTTTGGTGAACAGGTTTTCCTGACGAGGTTTTTTTTCTGTGGACTGACGTTATGGCCCCTCAGCTCTGACAGTGCAATGTAAAGCTTGTGTTGTTCATTTGAGCCCTGTACCCTAGATTCATTACGTTTTTAGACCAAGCAAAGAAACTGGTTTATCTACCTAGAGGAGATGTAACAGGGAATATTCTCTGCCTTTCTAGCCAGCCCTATACCTATTTTATGTCTGTTTCATACTCCACCCTTTCCATAGCTCATGACTTCCATCCGTGGGTGGCAAAATGTTGGAAAGTCTTGGCAGTGATTGCTGAACTGACCAGGGAGAGTTTAAAGTTTGCTGTTCGCTCGGTAGGAAGATCAATCACGCATCCTGCATTTTGCTTTGGGGAAAAAGGAACAAGCGTGCCAAGCAAATTACTGGGTGATTTACTTATTTGCAATTCTACAATGGAATCTTTTATCTTCATAAATCTCATATTAGGATACATATTGTAACTGTGCCCAGTGGTGATATATTTGTCTATATAAAAATCAACACCTTAACTGCGCATAGGGAGCAGACCTCTGTGTTTCACCCTAGCTGCATTTGATATCCAGAGTTAACTAAGATTGTCCAGTGTTTGTTTATGTGTTAAGATGAAGCTCTGAGCTTCATCTGTATTGCTAGATGCAAGGACTGAGATTCAGCTTCAGGCTTGCATGGAGATACTGGCATTTAGCAGGGAGTGCATCATGTGCCAGGATTTCTGATGGTTGGATGCATCACACTAACAACAAACCAGCAAGAGGAGCTGAAACATGCATGGAAATGTCAAATGCCAGGAGTAAAGGCATGACAGAAAGGTGACCAGCAGAGTTAACTGTTGATACGGTCTTTTTTTATGAGGCCATCATTTGTTGCAGAGCTAAGCACAGAGGACTTTGGTTAAAAATGACCCTTGGTGCCTTTCCAGGTTATGTCTCTGAATGAGAGATGGGGATAAATCCAGACCCTGAATATTCTTGAGCTGGGCTGAATGTCTTTTTGAATTTCCAGCCATCCTAGGAGCACAGGCTTGCTTTTCCACTTGTTGTTGTAGGGTCCTTCTTCTCCAACTGTAGTCTCACATGAGTGCTTGGATGCTCAGTTTTCTAGCTAAGTCAAAGCCATCTAAGTCATCTTCAGACGGTTGTGATATTTTCTCATGCACCCCACTGTAAAGTTATCGCCTGCTTTTTTCTGTGCATGTTAGTGCTTCATTCATATTATTTTAAATTGAATTCCCTTGGTCTGAAACTGGGAGATGTGGATCAGATCAAAAAGGGTTTGCTGACATCGAAGTTTGTCTACACAATTACTGTCAGCAACCTATCCTTTGGTTATACATACTGATCAGTTCTGATGTTTCTAGTGCTTTAATTTGTCTCTGACTATTTTCTTAGTTAAAATTTGAGCAGCAGGGCTGCTGACCTCAAATGGCCCTAATTTCTTCATGTTGCAGACCTCGTACTCTCTAGGAGGTTGTTGTAGATGAGATCAATGAAATTTTGATAGATGTTCATCAACTTGGGGAGATCATGATAGAATTGTGAAGTTCCTGCTTGGTCCTGTGCCCATTGAAAATGGAAGATGCATCAGTTCACTGGAAAGTATTATTTTCTGAATTGGCTGATCTTTATAAACAGGGTTGAAGACCCTTGCTAGCTTCTGGTGGTGAGAGGGTAATGCGAGGTATCTTCTCAGCTTCCCATTGCTCCCTTTTTGTTCAGCTGCCCCTAGTAAAAAAGTCCACTGCCAACTTGGGGGAGGAAGCCTACGTGGAAGATGAGTGCTGCTGCTGGCAGCCCATCACTGTGGTGCAAATACCTGTGTTGTACTAGAAATTACTGTAAAGTGTCAGTTTTCCCCTCCCTGCACAATGGCTTCTTCCCAGATGACTGCAGTTCATTACTAATTATATCACTGGTCCTGTCTAAGGCTGGAGAGGGCTGGGTCCACAGCTCACATGGAAGGGTGCAGCCCTGCTGAAGGCAGCATAGCTGCAGCCATTTGCATCAACAAAAGAAATGGTCTTTTGTCTTGTCGACTCTGCAACCCCAGGGCATGTTGCTCCTTGCTTGCTTAATTGCCAGCTAAATCAAAACCTGACATGCTGTTTCAAATACTGTTTCTCCCACTGAACACCTCAAGCTGTCACAGCGTTTCAGTGTGTGTGTCCTGTGTACACCATGAATAGCTGAAACGTATGGTTCTGATTCAGGGTGCCATGAATCTGAGCAGATTTCAGCTGCCCAGGCACTGTGGATGTGTAATGATGTTCCTGTTCCCAGCTTATCATTGACCTTGAGAGAGGTTATCCCCAGCAGAGCTGGTAGGACAGAGTACATGAGCAGTGCAAAGTCCAGCAGCCTGACTTTCTTACCAGATCACCAAGGGGTTGACCTTCTGCGGCTGTGTTTTGCTTTCTTCATTTTCTAAATGCCCCCAAAATATACAAATTTTCACGAAGACAGCTCTCCAGTTTGCCCTCTGAACTTAAATTTCAGGGCTGTCCATGCTAGTGACTTTTGTTGAGCTCAGTGATGGCTTTTCCAGAGCCTCAGCCTCTGTGATCACAGGATTTTCAGTTCTGTTTAAAAGTATAAAAGTCATCTTGCATTTCTAAGTGGAAAGAGGCTTTACAGTAACAGTCCTGAAGACAGAGGCACAGGAAAGAAAAGCCTAAACCCAGGATATTTATTATTTCTTGTGGATTTTATTTGCTTTTGGCTAAAAAGTCCTAGGATGTAATCTCAGAATTTGGGTGTGTCTGTCCCGATTTGTTTGTTCTTGAGCCTGAAGGTGACATGTCTTCCCAGTTCTGACTTTGGAGCAATGCCGTTTCAAGCACCTGACAAGCTGAGGCATTTTCACAGGTTGTTTTTTTTTTTCTTGGTTGTCCTGGGTGCTCTAAGCTTGTTCCGGTCATTTGTAACCTTTGTAATCAGCCTGACTGAAGTACCTGGGGACAACCTGCAGCTCTGCTCATCCATCTTGTAAAGCAGAAAGTGTAGGAGTTTGCCCTCAATCCACAGCACAGATACTTTGTTGCCCTCCACTTTTTCCTGCAATCGCTCACTTCTTTTGTTCTCACACCTTAATAAAATCTTCTAGTGTTTTCTAAACCTCTGCTTATCCTGAGCAGAAAGCCGCCTTTGTGTCAAGTAACAGGCAGTTTGCAATCTGCCCTCTCATCTTTATGAAACTAATTGGAGATTTTTGTCTGGCGTCTCGCAATGGAAAAGCTTTCAGAGGACTTGCTCCCTGATCGTAGCGATACAGGGTTGGATGCCAAGCTCTCCAACGTGCTGTGAAGGTGCTTTTTGTGCTTTTGTCCTTTTTGTAGGTGCATCAGGGTTATCTTTTTGGGGGTCCTCTTTTTTTATTTTTTTTTTCTTTTTCTTCTTATGTGGTTTGTTTTTTTTTTTTGCTCTGCCCCCCCCCCGGACTTTACCCCCCCCTTTATTTACTGTCCCTCTTTGCTCCTGCTTGATTTGCCTGGAAATAACAACAGCATGATTCCTCAAGTACAGTAACTTGAGAAGGAAACCCAATCTCTAATTAAGTCATCCCTGGAGGCAAGGACAATGAAAGCTTGAACTCCCTCACAAAGAAGTCACCTGTGCCAAGGAGCTTAAACACACTTTGAAATGGCAGACTGGCACAGAGAGCAGTGCAGCCACCTTCCTCAGGGGCTGGAGAAGGGAGGCAGACTTTTGACTGAGTCTTGCCCAGGGTTCAGCTGGTTTGCTTAGGGACTGATGGCTGGATTTAGGAAAGTGAATTTATACTGCTGTGAAGGTGTCATTGCCATTAGAAGTACATCTACACTGGAAATTTTCTTCTTTTTTTTTGATTTCTTTTCTTTCAGTTTTTTAAGCAGATTGTGCTGCCTAAGAATCCCTCTGCAGCAAGAGGGCTTGTTTGTAACACAAGTTACTGAAAACAAAGTACTCTTCTTTCAGATGCTTGTGTGCACACAATTCTTGCTGTAGTGGTAAGTGAGCCATTCAACCAATGTTACTTGAAACTATCACGGCAGTTGAAGCTGGAATGGCCAATAGTATTGAGGCTGTGTATTCAATCCCAAGATGCCAACCCAGAAATCATACCTCCCTTTGAATGGCACCAAAGCCACTAAATGGCATTAGATGCAACCCTACACAAGAAGGATTAAACAGGGTTGCCCTCTCCTTTCCCTGACCCAGGAAAGACAAGCATCTATCCATCCTGGGCTCCTCAACAACGAGGTGGTCATAACCACAGCTCAGTGTGAAGCTGTAGAAGTTGTGAATCCCACATAGTTCAGATACCTCATCAGAAATACTGGTGTTTTTTCTTCCTTTCTTGGGTCATAAGAGGGTGAAGGAAGAAATTCCTGTCCCTGACAGAAGACAAGTTGGCCAGAGAATTGAAGCTTGAGTTTTCCAGTTCTTCAGTCAAAAGATGATTAAAGAAACCTAAATGCAAGGTTAAGGGTTAGCCTGTTAGAGGAAACTTAGCCTCAGATGGTGGTCAGGGCTAGCATGTATGAATATGTAAATCTCTATATTCGTTAAGGCAACAAAAGGGAAAAAAAGAAAAAGTATTTCTCTTGCATTGAGATATTGGGTATTTGTGTTTCAGAGGTGATGGAATATATGACTCAGGACAATTTGAATATTGTCTGTTGCAAAGCAAAATACTCTGAACTAAAGCTATGTATTAAGTTCATAGCAGCATATTTTACTGCGAAGAGCAGGAGCCTGAAGCAGAAGGGGCTGAAAGAATTCTCAACTGGGATGAAACATACCACTTTGGGAGTACTTTTCAGACCCCTTGGTCTCATTTTCAATCATGCTGTATGTCTCCTGTAATCTTTTGGGGGGCCAGACACGCATATCAGAAGTGATGTAGTGTAACAATGCCTCTTCCCCTGCATGCATGCAGCTAGATCATTGGGATCAGGAAATTTGGCAGTGCCTTGGGACCCTTGCCCCACTGCTGTCAGACAGAGCAGTGCTCTAGCAGACCTGTCTGCTGCCCTTGCAGAGGGCAGACTTCCAGTATGATTCATACAGTGTGAAGGAGGATCAGGCAAGAATTAATTTGTATTGCTCAAGAAATACCAATCAGGATCTTATTGTTCTAGGCAGTGTGCAGACTTATAATCAAAACTGTCATCCAAAGGCCTACAGTAACATAATGGGAACTAAGATAAGAATAATCCTGAGACATGAGAGCCTGAAGAAATGTAGGTTCCAACTACAGAATATCTGATACTAAAAAGTTATATTTGACCTTGTATAAAACATCTGGTCTGTAGATGTTTAATGTATGAACCTGAGGTCTGTGCACAGTTATTGTGAAGTCTGTGAGCTTGTGGAGTTTCTGACCCACTGCAAATTTCGCATTCCCTGGCCATGTAGGAAGAAATAAATGTAGGACGACAACACCGAGAGAACAGATAGTAAAACCTCCTGTGTCATCCCTGACTTTGTGAAGCAGTGAAAAGGGACATGGTGAAGTTTATAACGAAATCCATAGCTGACTTCACCAAAACTAAAATTGATAAGCTGTAGCTTATCAGTTGTAGTCTGTAGGCCTCAAATCTGTTTGAATCTATAAACCAGCAATTCTGCTGCATGGGTCTTAAAAAAAATAAAAAATATTTAAAAAGCCATGTTAGATGCAAAGGTGAAAAGAGTGGAAATCAGAAAAGCCATAAACTGTCTTTGCAAAGCACTTTTGGGCTGCTTGACATTGCTTTACCTTAAAGAGATGGGGATTTCTGGAGTTCCCAACCAAGGCAATAGAAAGAGGTGCTCCTTTACTGACTGTGACAGGAGCATGCTTAATCTTTGCTATAAAGTGTTAAAAGTACTCTCAGGATTTGACCGTCAAAAATTGTATTCAAAATTGCCACTGATGCAGAAAGGCTACAGATATATTCACAGCTAGGGACAAGGTTTAAAAAAACTTTGATTTCATTTTCCTTGGGCTGAGGAAGGGGGAGATGATTTCTAATGATTATTTTAAAAAATCCTGGTAGGGCTTTCTTTGGATGGCTGATCCAGCAGTTTGCCTGTTATTGGCATTGGAGATGAACTCAGGCCTATAAGCTCTGCCTCCTGTGCTCTTAGTGTCTGCACACAAAATATATTGACTCTGTCCTTGCTGACAGTCAGAAAGTCCATATGTAGTTGCTGTGTGTGAATTAGGGAAATTGTTGTATTCAGTTCCTGTGTCTGTGTGCAGTGGGGAGATGCAAGAGACTTTTGAGACCTTCCTCTTCCTCTCTCAGGTTTCTCATCCAGCTAGGTTAATGATGAACAGTGCAGCAAAAGTAGGTGATCTCTCCTCTTCTCTCCCTTCACTGAACTGAAAACATGGATTCTTTTAGGAGGCTTTTGATTGAGAGAGAAAACATGAAAACAGAGAGGAAGTCTGTCAGAGTTAGATCAATTTGCCCAAACAGCTCAGTTTTTCAGCTGACAGCATTTTAGCACTCAGAGGGGAGTTGTCAAAATCTCTCTACAGGCAGTCATGTCCTTCATGCTGAGACATACCTTATATTATCTTGCAAAGAATGAAGAAAAGAAAAAAAAAAGATGATGAAGTGGCTTAGATTACTTTCTTTTAGGCTATGAAGAAAAAAATCCACCCTTGTTTCATTTCTTCATCAAATAATGTAGTGTTAATCTTGTTTGCTGCTTGATCACTCACTTTGAGATGGAATCTGTCCCCTCTTGCAGCATCCCGCTGCTGCACCACAGCTGAAGCTTGGCAGCAGGCAGGAAGCAGAGCCAGGCAGGCTGTACTGCCTGTCTCAAGGCTCCCGTGGCAGATCAAAAGAAGTGATTAATGCAGTTAGGGTGCACTGACCCACTCAGAAAACAAATTACTCATCTCTTTGCACTTTACTAATGAGAGCAGTTGATAAAAATACCTGTAATGAAGAAAATTGCTCTGGTGCTTTATTGTTTGGCAGTCTTTTCAGGGCTGCAGTCACAGTGAGGAATAGTCACAGAAACCCATGGAAGATAGGAGTTAAGGTTTTAATAGTATATTGGCCACATGGCGATGGAAGGTAGAGTTGATTAAGCTGGACAAGAGGATGCACGTTGGGAGCCAAAGAGGCAGGCCTGTGTGATGAAATTGTTTCTTGGAGGCTTGCAGTCATTAGTGCCTGGAGAGAGGATGTAGAAGGTGAGAGGAGTTGGGGTCTCACCTGCTCAGGAGGTGGTGGAGGAGAAAAAGAGAGGATCCCAGCAGAAGTACAGGCAATACTGGAGACGTACAATGTGGGGATGGAGACCATGCTACACATGCAGAGATACAAAGGTTAGAAAATAAAGACACAATTGGAAGGGGCATCTGCTATAGGCTATCACAAATGGAAGAAAGCGAGAGTGACAAATTCTTGGACCACATCACACAGTATTTGAAACCACGAGACACTTCAATTACCATCTCCAGGCTGGTGACTCACAGATCTACCTGTCTACTTTGGACGTGTCTCTTACCTCGCAATCCACCATCTCAGCTGATTTCTCTGACAACCCCCCTAGATGCTTTGCCACTGAAATTTAGGCTCAGCTTGGCAGCCTGATTCCTTCTTCTCCCCCACTGCTCCCCTTTGTGCATGAACAAGAGTGGTATAAGTAACAGAATGACAGGGCTGCATCCTAAACGTTGCCTGCAAGGAGCAAGTATGCTGTAACGCATTTGGCTTTCTTTAAAACCCTTGACCTGGAGTTGTGAGACATAGCTCTCTAAATTATGCTGGCAGGTGGATTAAAAGCTGTCTGAAAGGCATTGAAGGAAGGTTGCAATTGGTGGGAGTCTCCCTGGGGCAAGGGGAGAGTCTGGTGTGGGGATGGAGGGGACGTCCAGATACAATGCCACTACTGTTCCCGGGTGCAGTTTTATGTTACGTTTAAACTGATAGCTGTCACCGTCCTACCCCTGGCTCTTTTATTCTTGCCCTTTCTTTTGCATCAGATCTGGCACTGTTGCCACAGCAGCCTGAATAGGTTCTGCTCATTGAGCCAGTGGAAAATTAGTAATTATTGTTTCCAGTGGGTCGTTTTCCATCAGATCATCTCTAGCTGGCTCTGTTCTTGCGTTAATTGCCAAATTTGCTGCAAGAGAGGGGATGGGAATGCCTGGCCCTGTCACAGGGGAGAGAGGTCTGCTGTGAAATGGCTTAGCTGTTAACACAAGGCTGCATCTAAGAGAGATTGAGGAAACAAGAAACATGGGTGATAGCGGGAACAGAGCAGCAAATATAAGGTCCTGAGGGAGCTCAGGTGGGGAAAAAAGAGCAAGCAACAGGGAAAAAAAAAAGTGACGGTCATCTGAGGCAGGGAGGCAGCAGGATTCCTTCCCCTCAAAGGGAAAACTGAAACAAAATCTTCTGACAATGAGATATGTTGCTCAGTGTCTGATAGTGAGAGGAGGCAGACAGCCCAAAGGAGATATCTTTCAGAACAGTGTAAGGAACAGTCTTGCCTCTGCAGGAGATGGACTGGATGGCTTTGGCTACGTTTCCCCCCAAAAGGTGTTTCTAATTTTTCCATCCCAAGTCTTTTCAGCCACACCTGATGCAGAACAGGCTAGGCTTGACCCACTAAGGAGGTTGGTAACATCCTGTTTAACTTTTGGGACAAGAGCAGAGAAATGACATCAGAAGCTGGCACAATGCTCTTCATAGCAGATTAAATCCTGAGAGGTGGCCAAGGAAACCTCCCTGGGCTTTGCTGTATTCACCGTCGCTAAATCTGCTTTGGGTGGTTTGTGGTTACCAATATTTGTCATCTGCTTCAGTGCTCTGAGGACTGTATTGGCCCAATTCCTTCCATTTCCTCTGCATCAAAATCCTTCTCTTTTTGCCCCATGTTTTTCAGTGCAGGTGACTGGTAAATTATATTTCACAGGACAGCAAGCATGTCTGGGAGGGAAAGAAAAATACAACATGTTGTGTTTCTGGGAAGAGACACATACTGGGGAGAAAAGCTCAAAAAATGTGCAGCCCTGGAGGTCAGCTCCCTGCCTTGGGCACTGGGGAAAGCCAGATTTGGATACAGCCTTCTGTTACGTGCTGCCATTTGGGGGTAAGATAGGAGGTCTTTAATTACAATGGCGTGGGTGAAATATTTCTTGTGTATGTCAGTTCTTCTTCCCAGCCCTTATATCAAACTCTCATACCACAGGGGAGATTCTGTGATGTGCACTGAAGGATGCAGAGCATCACCAGAGACAGAGTGCTTCTAAATTTAATGTTTTAAGTCCTTAACAAAAGGATGAGGTCCATCTAAACACAAAACACAAATTACAATATTTGCACATCAAAATGAGGAATCTTGGTGTGACTTGAAGAAGCTTACTCACCCCTGACTTTAGCTGGGACACGAGTCCTAAATGCTCCTTGGAAAATACACATCTGCCACTGGGAAAAGCCTCCAATTGCTTCAGCTGCTGTAATACTCAGACAGTTTTTAATCCATTCCTTTGGCATTCTTTTTGTCCTTATTTTAGCCTGTGGCTCAAACCTAGCCTAGTCCTTCCAGGTAATGGCTGTCACAAGAGGGACAGTTTGGTTTGATTTCCTCCCTCTCACAATTAGGGCTGTTGTTTGTTGTGACAAACTGAAAACAGGAGTAGTACTTCCTCAGGAAAGTCTAGTCCATTTGATTACACTTTCTGTTCGCACAAGCACACTGCCAGGCACTGCTTTTGGATTTGCATTTAATCTAAAATATGAGATGCACGTGACAGGGCAGGGTCTTTGCCAAACATTTCCGCAGCTTGCCCCTTTCCCTGCATCCTTTATTGAGCTTTCTTCCTTAACTCCAAGGTTTTCTTTGCATTTGTCAGCCCCGTTGACTGAAGCTGAAGTTTGCTTTGGTCAGTGCCGGGGAACTCAGCCCCACTTGGGACAGGGAGGTGAGAGCACACCTCTTGCTTCTCATCTGCAAATTAGTTCCTTTTGAGTTTTCCTGTTGACCCCTCTCTTTTAAAGGCGGAGAAACAAAATGCATGGGCAACCAAAGCAGTGCTTTTTCCAGAAAAAAGCCCAGTCCTGCGTCCCCTACATTCGGACTTGAAACATGAAGACATAATGCTGGCATTTAAAAAAGCTACTATTTTGTATACTTTTCTAGACAGCTTCGAAAGAAATGTGTAACTAAACAACATAAAATGCAACCAACAATAGGACAAGGGGACATGGGCTCAAGCTCTGCCAGGGGAGGTTTAGGTTAGATGTTAGGAAGAAATT
>JAYRBT010000139.1:17680156-17733734 GCA_036023395.1 Myiotriccus ornatus
GGAGTTGGATCAGGGGTTGGACTTGATGATCTTGGAGGTCTTTTCCAACCCAATCTATTCTATGATTCTATGAATATTATAACTTCTGTCAAGAACAGCATGGGAGGGGAAACGTTTGCTTGTTATGCTGGCTTTGCACAGGAGCCCTCTCCTCGATGTGGATGGAAGACTGTCTGACAGCGCCCACTGAGGCTGCTGGTGTTGGTAGCCTCCATTTTCAGCAGGCAGACGTGACCAGGAGCTGTTCCTGTGTGGCAGCCTCGCTTGCATGTACCCTGCTTTTCCTGCCGCGGTTGCTTTAAGCTAACGATGCTTCCCAGTGTGAAATACGGGAGGCAAAATGGCAAGAGAGCAGAGATAATGTAGCCAGAGAGTTCCCGTTGGAAAAGAGGGTTTTCTTGTACTCAGAAGCATCCACGGCTTCGAGGGAAGGACAGGGAAATGACCCTGGGAGGGAGGGAAAAAGCGGGAGCGGGTGGGTTGCTGCTACCCTAAGGAGTTAAAAGGGCACTGGAAGATGAAAGGGAGATGTACAGATGAAAGAGAGATACTCCATAAAAGGCCATGAATAAATGAAGCGGTGGGCAGAATCAGTGCTAACTCTGACATGTCTGAGGTAGAGAATGGCTTTATAAAAGCTTTATTTAAAAAGAAAGCTCTTAATGCAAAATGGAAAAGGCTGGGCAGTGAGGAAATGATGTTTTGTAAAGATAGTCATTAATGGAAGGCAGAAAAAATGGCTGCTGGGAGAAGTCTGAATATATACCGAGTAATAGACCTGAATGAAATTTGTTTCGTGGCATGTCAAAGGAGCATGTTTGCAAACCCACCAGCTTTTTAATTTCTCTTCCATATGGTTTTATATATGCCTACGTATTATGGGATTCAAAAAGATTCATGAGGGGAGAAAAAAGGGCAAGAAAAAAATGTACTGACTTTGGAAATTAAAGAGTATGAGAGATATGATCCTAGAAATTGCAATCCAACTAAGTGAAGTAGTCTTCTGTTAGATAATAAATTAGATTTTTTAAAAGATCCTGTTAACATTTAGAGAATTACAGAAATGTGACCAAAAAGTAATGTTGTATTTTGCAGATCAGATCATCACAGACAAACTGGACTGTTTTTAAAAATTAGTATTTTCAGTTACATGGCAAAAAGGGTCACAGCATGAAAAGAATACTTTACCTGTAAAGATAATAGTAAAATTGTCAGTATGTTTTCCAAGACTTTTCATTAGAATATGTATTTAGCATACCTAGTGTGTGCCTACCCCATTGCTATAAAAAAAATAGAATTATGTGAAGAACTGAAATCAAAGTCTGAGGAATTGATGTGGAGTTTTATGGGTATTAACTCATTAGTGATCCGAGCAAGTGGACTAACTTATGAGGGATTAAATCCATGTCTGCATTCAGAGGTGCAGACAACAAAGGGTGTAGGAGAGGCAGTACCTGGGAACATGGGTCATCAGAGATACCAGCATGAAATTGAATTAAATCCTCTGCATGAAAGGCTAGCTAGGTTGTCTGAGAAGGATCTTGAGTACTGGTGAACCTGTGGAAGACAAAGCATAAAAAAGGAGGCTGGAAAATGGGTAGAAATCTCAATAATCCGACATGACAGCAAAAAAAATGTGTTGCAGTGATTGCCTCTGGATAAGGATAGCAAAGAAAGGGGACTGTCACCCCTTGAGAACAAAGACTTTAAAGCATGTTTGTTTAAAAAAATATATCTCCTGGTGGCTGCTCATTGCTGCTGAGGAAACTGAGTCAGTCATGGGGCAGAACTGCAGTTTAGTTGCACAACTGTCCATACACGTCATGGTACCATAGGCACCGAACGAAGAAGCAGTAGCAAAAAGTGAGAACCATCCATTCTGGTGATTCTAGTTATCTTAGTTATATTCATGGCATCACCAGTTTTAGGAGACAAGTAATCAGATGTTTAGGAGGTCTCTCATCATATGTTTTAAAAAGTCTTATTTTTAGTCTAGTAAATGCTGGTGTTCTTTTTCTTTGCTTTTCAGGCTTTTGAATGATTCAGTTTTCTATTCTGGTTTTCTCTGTGACAGTGCACAGGAAAACTCTCAGGTAAGCAAGGGCCAGGCAGAAAGGTTTCCCATGTGCATACATGACGACAGGAGTTGCGCTCTAGAAAAATCAAATGTCACAGGCACTGTGACAGTTGCGCTCTAGAAAAATCAAATGTAACTTGGCACAGGGTCAGGAAGGAGGCCTGCCCTGTTAGATGCTACAGTGGGTGTGTTTCTAGAAAGGATCAGAGCGAAATAGTTTTAATAGATACACAAGTGAGACTACTTTGTTGCAACTTTTCTTGGTTAGTCCATGCATTTGCAGATTTTTTTTCTGTAGTTTTATATCATTGCATCTGTAGATGACTAAATCACTTAGGGGCAGATTTTTGAAGATATGTAGGTGTTTATTTTCTGTCTGTGAGCATCCAGATCCCTTTTAAAGAAACAGTAAGAAAAAAAATCCCTTAGGCCAAGCTATTATGTTTCTTTCAGTCTTCACAAAACATTTTCTTTGTTCTTCCAAGTTATGGGCTTTTTAAAATGTGTTGCATCTCTCATGTGTCAGACCTGAAAATAATGGCCAGTCAAGCCACTTTTTCTAATTCAGAAACATCTTTCTTGTTCCCTCTACCCGTGGAAGGCCATGTCACCAGATAGATTTTCAAGGTCATATCCATATTTTGCTCCCAAAATTGTTGCTACCAAACATGCTTTTTTTCCACGTTGTGACAGCACATTCCTATGGCTGCTATGAAGACAGGCAGTTTTTGGCTACTTGTGTCGCACTTACTGTTTGCCCTGTCTCACCTGAGATGGTTTTGATATTTAGGCAGTCTTGGCCAGACCCGAATGATACAAGAAAAGAAGACCAGGACTGATCCATAGTTGTCTTCCAGTATTACCCCTTGTTGCTTGTTGCTCCCCCTGCCCGGCACCTGCCACTCTCAGGAAGCCATCGGCCACGTCAGTGCCCGGATATTTCCAACAAGAGGAGTAAGGGAAATGGAGCACAACCTTAGCTAGTACATACAAAATTGGCAACTTCATCAAATGTTACTTTGATGATTATGTTTGATTGTTGTTTACTTTTTTACCTGGGAGACGGCTGCAGAAACAGCAGATGGTTATAGGCAGGGTGGAATCTGGAGAGGGCAATGCAAGCTGTTATAATACGAAGCATGGTGAACTTCTCATCAGCAACAGAGACATCTTGACCTTTGGTATTTTGTCAGAAGTCTACTTTTTTATTTTTTTTTTTTAAATAACTAAAAGACAAGGTGCAATTTTCTTTGGAGAATCCTTCAAAATTTAGACAAGAACTGACACCAGGCATTTCCACTCCAATAAGCAGAGATACCAGGCCACCATTAGGTAGGACGTGGGCAGTTATTCAGTTTGAAGAGCAGTCAAACAAGTAGGGTCATGGTTTTATAGGGGTGTGTGTGTAGATATGAAAGTGTGGCAGCTGGAGAGATGGTATGGGAGGCCAGGTCCTACCTCCTGGTGCTGCATCGGTCAGCTCAGACCCAGTGTGCAGAGAAAACAGCTGAAGGATTGGAGAGACAGGTGTTGAGCACTTTTCAAGTGCTTTTCTACAGCAGCTGGAACTAAAGAGGAGGAGGTAGGAGTCATTCATTCCTAGAGTTGGGGCTTGGAGTATGCATCTGAAAGTGCAAAACTCACTCAAAAAGGACTGGGAGTTGGCCTCACTCGGCAAAGCTTGTTCTGTCAGTCTTTGTTATCAACTTGAGCTGCACCAGTATTATCAGTCTCAAAATCTTTTATAGGTCTGTTAGGTAAAATACTGGTCTTCAACAGAATCAGTAGCAGAACTTGTAATACTGTTAAAGCCAGGAGTACCATGTGTTTGTGTACCAGTTCCATTGCCAGGCCTTGATTCAAACACCTCCCCTTGCCTCCCTTCCCTCAATTCTCTCAGAGGTCACCACTGACAATAATATTAAAATCAAAGCAAAAATGTGATTCTGTTGATTAATAAGAAGATTTATAAGGTGTCCTGATTCTGAATGTGTCACTGGGGACTCAGCAGTGGAAAGCCTTTGTTCCTCAAATGGGAAGACTCTGATGAGTCTGAAGAACACCTGAGCTGGCATTTGTGCCGAGAATATAAATCACAACAATTATTCACATTGCTTTTTCATAGAAGGAATATTAAAACCCAAAGTTTGATTTATTAGCATTGTCGGAAGTGTACAGTATAACCCAAGTCAAGTTAGTTTTTTTTTTTTTTTTGGAAGTACTGTGTTTTGCATCAGCAGCAGGTAGATAAAAACTTTCTGTAAGTTGTTTCATTTATCACTAGAGAGCATTTGATGCTACTGCCTCCTCCATATAAGGTAAAAGCTTTTATAAAACATTAATAGGCTTCCATCGTTATTACTGATTTGTAATGAATGTCTAAACAAACTCATGGATGTTTTGTAGTCTTTTATATACTGTACATGTATGTTCGTTAGCCTAGCCCTTTAAGCTTACAGAATCATTCTTTTTTGGTTTTAGGATTTCTTGGTCCCAAGAAGACCAGTATTTTTTTATTTAAAAAAAAAAATACAAAAGAAGCAAAAAAAAAACCCCACCCAAAACCCATGTGTTAGCAATGGGCCCATAGGGCAAAAAAGACCACCAGGCTCCTGGGTTACACTAGGCAGAGCATTGCCAGCAGGTCAAGGGAGGTGATCCTGCCCTTCTACTCAGCTCTGGTAAGACATATCAGAATGTTGGGTCCTGTGCTGGGCTACCCAGTGCAAGAGAAACAGGGATGTACTGGAGCCAGTCCAGCCAAGGGCCACAGGCAATTAAGGGATTGAAGCATCTCTGTGTGGGGAGAGGCTGAGAGAGCTGGGAGTGTCCCGCCAGGACCAGATAATCCAGGAGATCTTACTGATGAGTATAAATATGTGATGAGGGGAAATAAAGAAGATGGAGCCAGGCTCTTCTTAGAGGCAGATAGTGGAAAAGCTTTTCCTTTTGTTTTTTTTCATGTGAGGGTGGCTAAGCGCTGGTACAGATTGCCCAGAGAGATTGTGGAGTCTCATCCATGGAAATACTAAAAATGAGATTGGACACTTGCTATGGGCTCTTGTAGCCCTTGGGATGGATTAGGTGATTTCCAGAGTTCCCTGCCAACCTCAGCTCTTTAACATTTCTGTGGTATCTTTGATGCAGCAAATGCTGAGACTGTTCTATGGTTATAAGGGCACTGATCCTGCACATTGAGCAGCTTGGAGGGGGAGCAGACCGTCTGCCTGTTTCTGCTGCAGAACCAAGCAGCTCTTAAATGATGACTTGTGCACACTAATGACACCAAATGGATTTTTAACATGTAAACGAGAAGAGGAAAGCAGAGTAACTCGTTATTAGCTATGGGTTTGCCTGAAGCAGATTTCCCATGTTAAAGCACTTAAAAGCAAATACAGAATTTATGATGTGTCAGTAGATTTTAAACCTGAATTACGTCCAGTTGCTGTAATGGCTAATAATGCAAATTATCTGAGTCACCCTCAGTGTAAAGCAGTAAATATAACCTGCCCATTCAGACACACTTCTTTTTTTTTTTTTTTCCCCCTCCCCTTTCCCATTAATATTTTATCTCCCTGAAGAGATGTTTTCAACATATTATGTGCACCAGCATACCGTGCTTGTGGTATTCCTGGATGTCATTACAAAGAAGCCTGCAGACTGTATCGCTGCTCCGCTGCCTGTGACGCTAGCTTGGAAATTGCTTGGAGCAACAACAGCAAGTGTCAACAGGGAGCTGTATTAATTATTTGGAATGTGTCTCATAAGAGGAATCAACTGCTTTTATTGCAGAGCGAATATTACTTGAAACGGGAAGGTTACCCTAACTGTTATCATAATCTATGTGTCATTAACTTTCCATGTTTAGAAAAAGAGATTAACAACCCTGTAAATTGTTACAGTAAATAGATGAATTGTAACAAAATGTTTTTATTATAAATAGAAGTTGCTCGATATAGTTATCTTCAAATTGCTAGAGGAGAATTGGGTCTTAGCAACTCTGAAACTGCATGGTGGTGTAGGGAACCAAAAAAGCTTCCACGGAGGTGAAAGCAATGCTGAGTTCCAAAAAATGATATTTACATCTTCTGCAGGTGGGACAAACAGGTAGAACTGTGCTTCATCCCATGCTTGCTTCAAAAACTGCTGTGACACAGAAATGCTTTCTTCCCTCTTGGAGTGAGATGAACAGATTGAAGGGGCTTGTGTGAAATCAGTCATCTTCTATAGCGTATGGCCTTTCAAGAGAACATGGTGCAACGCGTATGTGGTAGTGGTAAACCAGATATAACTGAAGTTCAGCAGAGTACCCATCTCTGCAAGGAAAAAGCAAAGAGATGGGAGTGTTTTCAGCTTTTCATCAGATGTCTGCACAAAATGGAAGTTCCTTGTGAAGAATGCACAATAGAACAAAATGCTTCAAAACATGTTTTTAATCCGGTGCCGTAAAAATGCTGTGCATTTGATTATAGCCCTGATAGATCTCTGTAGGAAACAGCAGAACTAAACCACTTATTTGTCCACAGGGCAGGCTCACCATGGGCAGGTTTCCTACATTGCCCCACCGATCCACCTCGATTCGGATCTGGAGAGACCGCCATCCAAGGGTGAGTCAGTGAGACAGCCTCCATTCACATGCTTTGTGAACCAGCCGTAGGCGTGGGCACATGTCACTCACTTGTTCATAGAGCCTCCATGGAAAGGTTATCACCCTCCATCCAAGGACACTCCCAGGGGCAAATAATTTTCTTACAAGAGAGATGTATGATGGGCGGCCATGTCCCGTGTGTCCCATTACATAGCTTTGAACATACCATCACTTCACAAGCCATTTTGCTCTCCCCACAGGTTTACTCTTGCAGGGACAGTATACCTTATATCCTACCCTCTGTCCTGCACCTCTCCTTCCTAATAGCAGTACAAAGGCACAGGCACCTGATGGCAGAATGCAGAAGGGGAGTTTTCAGCTGCCCCTCAGATGAATAAAGGGTACAGAAGGCGTTGTGCAGTGGTTCAAGCCTGAATTCAGTCCTCATTGCTGTTGCTTGAGGTTTTTTCTAGACTCAATAGAGGATGACTGTAGAGGATGACTCAAATTTTAGAGCTGATTGCCCTTGGGAGTGATGCTAGTAGCCAGTATGTATGTAGGAAGTCCAGAATAGCCCTGCTGAAATAGGTGCTTCTCTTGAATGACACAAATAAAGCAAAATGAATGTAAGCCCTTGATTTCTGTGCCCCAGCTGGAGGATCATCCCCTGGCTGTGCTGTGCTGAGCCCCCCGTGTTTGCCTTTGTGGCCTGGGGAAGTGAGCTTGGCCCCAGAGCAAGCATATGTGCTGGTGCAGACTTCTTACACCTCCCTTTGCTCCTTTTAGTTAGGTTGTCAATATTCATGGAGGATATCAAAATTACCAGCTTGTTCTTCTTGGAATAGAAAATAGCAAAGCTAAAATCAAACAGGAATATGAAGGGATTTTTTGGTCAACTCTGTAAATGTATATGAATATCAAACACAGGGAATATTGCAGAAGAAGAGAAAAGGAAGAAGAGGACAGCCAAAACGTGATAACTTAGGTTTGTGGGTTTTTTCCTTTCTCCAACTCTCCAAAGGGTGCTACAGTGGCAGAAAAGGTACCAGGTTGACCTTTGTACTGATAGTTACCATTCTGCCACAACACTGTAAGGCTGTTGGTGTGTGTCTGTGTCCACACTTGTTTCTCTAACTGCTCTTAATTGAAAAATACAACATGTTAACGCAAAACTAATCTGGATAGACACACTTTCGTTACGGAATATGAAGAAAGCTGTCTTCTCAATCTCACTTTTTTATGCATCTCTAATAATCTGGGAGACAGAAAAACCTTTGTGTTGGTGAATTGCAGATACAACTGCAAACCTTGTTCTTCCAAATGGCCCAAGGGCTTTGTGGGCTAAAGAAAAGCATAGTGTTAGTGCTCTTGGCATGAAAGTCTCCTTCAGTTTTGAGTGAGCTTTTCCACCAGCATCCATGTGGCTAGGTTCTGTTACTTGATCTTAAACAAACTTAAACTTGAGCTTAAATTTTGTTTGCTGAGTATTTTCCCTTTGAACGTGTGATTGTGTGTTTTGCTTAGATGATGCAATAACAAAAATTAAGGAGTTGAGTTTTGCTGCACAGAAGCAGCCTCAGCGTTATCATTCTGTGGCTGTTCCTCTTGTACCTCTGCAAGGTGAAACCATGTGGTGGTGTAACTTGGATGTGAGGATGCCAGATTCACAGTCTTCTCTCCCAGTCTGGTCTTGCCATGATTCAGGCTGGTTGAGTACAATTTCCTGGCAGTCCAGAACCTCCATACAGCTTTGGGTGTACCACCTTGAGATTTAACACAGGCATCTGAGATCATCATCCTCTAAGTCACTTGAAAACCTCCAGCTCTGTGGTAAAATTTACTACCTTGCTTTTATAGCAGAGCACTCCTCCAGTAAGGCAGAGACAGTTATGCCTTCCAGGACCTTCTGGCTCTAGTTTGTTATTGATTTGATGAATCAGAGCTTACTTAGAAGAGGTCAGAGTAAATCCTTGCGTTATGGAAGACTCAAGGATGCTGGAACAGCAGCAGCTAAAGAAGCTGTGGCTTGCTTTCTCCAAGATGAAAGAGCCAAAGACTAACAAAAATCTTCAGTGATCTGGTGTTCATGAGGGCATAGCTTCTTCGGCAAGCTAAATGGCAGTGCCACCAGGAGCGGGGCAAAGTGGGTCAGGCAGAACAGTTGCAGTGCTTGCAGAGAAGGTAAAATGGAGTTTTTCCAACACAGACTGCTGCATTAACTTCTTCCACCAGGGCCTCCACACCCCTGGCTGACAGATCTTAAAGAAGGAGCTGCTTAGGGTGGAAGGGCTGACGTTAGTGCTGCTGTGCATTGGTAAAAGGGCTTGAATACCCTTGTGTCACTTCACAGGAGAGGGCCAGGGAGGAAGCCAGCTCTGGAGGCATCAATCTATTAACTGGTGACTAGGGGCTATTAAAAATCTAGTAATCGGTACTGTCTCTTGGGGGAAGAGCAAGGCTTTCCTCTGGCCCTGGCATGTGGGATGTGTAGCTTTACTTATTTACTTACTGCCTCATTTCTAGGCTCAGAATACAAAATCCATTAGGGTATTGTAATAATATTTTATGGCTTTTTCTAAGTATGTTAGGCATACTTTTTTGTTGTGGTTGTTTGGCTGCTTTTTCTGACACCTTAGGACATGCTGAGGTCATGTTCCAAGCTTCGTCCCATAACCACAGGAGCTGTTTCAAACAGAGGAGTCAGAAATACCTGTCCTGAAGCTCTTGTTCCTCCACAATTCCTGTAACTGGAACTCTAAAAACAGAGCATTATGACAGTCATCATAAAACACTAATGCTTTTGTCTGCTCCTTTGATGCTCTTCATTTCCCCTCTGCATTCCCCCTCACAGTAAGCTGAACACCAGGAGCAGCTCAATGTTGCACTTAGAGTGGCAAAAAGAAGAAACCACCATACAGTTTTAATTGTAATTAATGGAAAGAGAGCCTGGGTAGTGATATAGAAGCATCTTTCCTTCCTGTATTATCAAAAAAAGATACAGCTTTAGTGCTCCTGTGCGTCTGTGCAGTTACAATTCTCAGCTGACAGATTTATTTGTAACTGCCTCTTCCTTCTCCTTTTTAAAAATTTTATTACTGGTGACATTTACACACATTGTTTATGCATGCAAGGAGTTTTTTACCTGCCTTTCAGAGTCCTGATGCTAGCAGTGAATAGAGTGTGAACTCCAGTAGTTTACTAGCACATCAGTGTCACCGTGCATTACTGGGTAATTGCTCTGAGCCACTGCTCTGTACAGCCAACCAGTAATGACACTGTACAACACTTAGTGGAAATTAAGCCCTGAATCAGCATTTTTCATGGAAACACTTCTTATTCCCCACTCCCTTTTTAATTTGAGGCTGTTTTAAAATTAGTTCTGTATATGAAGCAGTGTTAACCATTATTTTTACACTTCCTTGCAGTCCAGCAATCTGGATGTGATTACATGATTTTTATGCAAGTGTTTACACTTGCTGTGTACAGAATAATTCCAGGGATAGCTGATACCTTATGTTGTGATCTCACAGACTGAAGATAAAGCCTGTGTTTTGGAATGGATCACTGGTTCCTGACAATAGCAAGGAGTTTCATAGATGAGAGTGACACTGATACTCTGGCTTAGAAAGGGATTTTATGGAATTATCATATATAGCAATAAATTAAATTTAGCATTTGTACTCAAATTCTGCCAGATACTAAAAAAACAGTGAAGAAGTGAATTAAACTCACTGAATATGCACACTGAAACTATTTACAAAGCTGTATAGAAACAGACTTTAGCATATATGTGAAATCATATTAAACATGAAATGTATGCCTGACATTTAAACCTGGACAGACTGAGAAACTCTCCTTGCCTGTTGAGCTGACGTTTTGGAAAGGCTTCCTTTAAAGTTGAAGCTCAAAGAGTAGTAATCTTAGAGACTGATATGCTCAAAGACAGTACATTTTCAAAACATTAACTGATAAGCAAAACTGTGTATTGGTCCCCAGTTCTCAAAATAAATAACAAATGAAGGAGGCACAGAAAGTTCTCACCCTTCTGTGCAGATTTCTCTAGCCAGGGACTTTGTTTTGGCCCTAGTTAAGGCACTGTGGAAGGTTTTCCTGTAAACCTCAGTTATTAGGTTTATCTTCCATAAACAGAGAATCTGGCCCTACTCCTCTCCCTGACATGCTGTCAGGGAGACAGAGAGAGGTTTTGCTGGATTTGCCCCTTTCTTCTCCATCTTAGTGGCATGTCCCTTTGTGCTTTCTTTCTTCGAAACTGGATCCATTCTACCACTTTTCTCCCCCTTTGCATTTGCAGTGTCTGAGGGAGAATCATTTCTGAACATTAGCAACCCTATGAAATCTTATAATCAAAAATAGAGTAGGTTTTTGTAAGTATGCATTCTGTATAATTTTTTTTTTTTTTCCCCTCCCAAAGGTCCCAGAAAGGGTCGATGCCTTTGCAGATGATGTAGGAGATCTGACAGCTGGACTTATTGCACAGCCCCCGTCCTCCTTCCCAGGTCCAGAGAAAGGGGAGCGCTGGGCAGCGAGGCCCAGTGGCACTCCTTGCCTTAATTCAAGCTGACACGCAGGGTCACGTATCCCGTGCTCAAGAGGCCCTGAGACAACAGCTTGCCTGCCTCTCCCTCCCCAGGCCCAGCGCTATGAGAGAGGTGCTGCACAGGAGCTCCTGCTCTAAGCTGATGCTGGACAGGCATCTTCTTATTTCCAGGCTGGGGAAGCCATTCTTTCAGCTCAAGGGTCCTTTGCAGTGTCCCTCTGCTGCTCTCTGGGGTCCTGCTTTTACTCATCCTGCTCCTTCCCTGTAGAGTTAGTTACAGCTATGTGTTTCCAGCTCCTTAAGGCAATATTATTTTCCTGATGTCCTTCATGTGGAAGAGTCCAAGGGAGAGGCTAATTGAATACCTCTAAGCAAAAGGGATCATGCACTGGATGCTATTTGTGGTTTCCTGTTGTCAGGACCCTTATTCCCTTTTTCCCTATGGAATTCTGGGATGTTATATAGTGTCCTGCTCTTCCTTGGTCATGTACAGGGTTTTCTTCTTTGCTTTCACTCAGCCTTTTCTTCAAGGTTAACATCTCTCTCAGCACTTCTTTTTGGCTTCCCTGAGCCCACCAGATGATCTCACTCACTCCAGCATGGGGTTTTCATGCTCATTGCAGCAAGCCAGCAACGTTCTGTCTCATGGGGCTTTTCTGACAAGGAGAGTATAAGAGGCATGCTGGTAACTGGTATTGAACGGGATGCCAGTTGGATGGGACACAACTGTTCACCACACCTACATGGTCAGTGAAAAGGTTTTGCAATGGCTAGAAGCTTCACATATGCAGTGAATTTGAAGCTGCCTTGCTTTGAAGAGGTCTACACAGATCTGCTTGCTGTGTTCCTTTGCTGTTTGTTTACTTCTCATTTGAGTTCTGCTTTTTTTTTTTGTGATGGGCAGCCGCATTCCAGGCTGGATATGAGTCTTCAAATGGCTCAGCACTGGGAGCTGGGGTTTGGGGAGTGTGGTAGATCCAGGTACAGGAATGTATTGCCAGGTATGGAGCTTGTTTGGATTGTGAAAACGGTGGAGGGATGAGTGAGTTCTGATATGAGGATGCAGTGCTATTCTAAGTTTTATCCAGAGCTCTCTGAAAATCTCTCATTGTGACTCAGATATGTACCAAAATGTCCGTCCTTCTGGACTACACTGACTTCCCTGAAGCAGGCAGCTGCTTTGAACATGGACCATGCTCTGCATTTATTAATTCCCCATTAGGTATTATGGGTGGTGATAACCAGTATCATAACCAGAGTAGCCAGAGCTCCTGGAAATCTTGCAGCCAGCCCGTAGTCCTCCTGTTTTGCTTGTTACCACCAGCGAGGTCCCACGTTATGTCCTGTAGGTATTCCCAGTCAGAAAGAGTTAATTGCATGCCATTCGCAGTTTTTGTTTTTACTATGGTGTTGAACTGTTGCTCTTATTTCTTTGGAATGTGTGTTTTCACTGCAGAGGAGCACCTCGGGGCATTGCTGTTTATTTATAAGATAACAGCGTTTGCTCTAGCAGAAAGCTGGAGCTAACGAAGTCTCTCAAGGAGGAGTGCTAAATCCTGTGTGCTGGTGGAAACTGTTCAAAGTATTTACACTTGAAAATATTTAAGGATTGGGGAGGGGAGGGGGGAAGAGGAGGAATAGTTTGAGCGATATTTAACACCTTTTGCATTATTCCTAGCCATCCAAAAAAAAAAAAAAAAAGAAAGAAAAGGCACTTTTTAAGTAGCTTTTTTTTGCCAGCTAGCTAGTGCCTCGTAAAGGAGTTTTGCTATGGAGATCAGCATGAACAGTGATTTAAAGATGCCTTGAAATGTTATTCTTTGTAGGCTGTTTGAAGCTACTGTATGACCTGATAAGCTCAAAATGGACAAAGACATGCACCCAGGAGATTCTTTTGACAGTGGGTTTCATTTTCCGCTGTACTGAGTTTTGCCACTCGCCATCAGTGGAGGAAGTTTTCACCCACCTGACAGTGGCAACAGCTGGAAAGTAGAGTCAGCTATGGTGGTGCACCCTCAAGCATCACTAATCTAAAGTGAATGTCCTATTACCAGCTTGAAAAAAAGCTGTTAAACCAGTTCAGTGTGGAAAAAAGAGTGCAGTGCTGCATACAGCATGAGACCCTTCTTGAACTTTTCTTTTTTTCCACTTTTCTGCCAGACTAATTTTTGGCTACACTTCTCTTTTTGAAATATTTATAGGGCAAATAACTGTTTTAAATGAGCAGATGGGGGAGACATAAGACAAGCTGTTAAATTAATAAACATGTGTGGTGCTTTATCAGTAAGGGAGCCCATTTTGGCATTTCTTCTGGATGATTTGTATGGCCTATCACCATTGCACCTGGTGCAGGGACAAGAAATGGGCACTTAATAACCAAACAATGTGCAAACTCCTTCCATTATAACTTCATTATGCCAGATATAATCATCTATAACTAGATGTCAAATACATAATTTATGTCCAGCTCCCCTGTGGAATAGTGGGCATATGAATGAATGGCCCCATTAATGGGAAGGAGCTTTTACTGTAACTTTTCCCCTCTTGGTACATAGTCCATTTTGTCATATGGTATTAATTCTGAATAATTTCAGGGCTACAGAAAAATGCCTGTTTTATTTATATTTGTGTAATGGGAGAAGGTGGCAAATAAATCATATGAGAGATCGAATTTCAGGTTCAGTGATTTCCTAAACCATGCGCCTGTGTAAAAGAGAATAGGGTTGGTCTGCAGTGCTTTGATTGAGAGGCATAACAGACCTTCATTTTACCCATCCAGAGATATTAAAAAAGTGCACAGTGTGGGGTAACACTTCCTACGGGAGCGCTCTGCCACAAACAGTGTAGCCCCTGGAAAGCCTTGGTCTGCCGCTGCAGTTGTGCATCCTTTGCCGGATGTTGTATCTTCTGTCACGCTGTGTCCTATGGGCCCTGTTTATAGAAGTGCTCCATAACGTAAGTGGAGTGTGCCATCATCAAGTGGAAGGATATGACAACCATGTTTTTCTAGGGGAGTCCTCTGGGTGAGTTGGAGTTCGACAGCAGTTGTCTAGTGGAGGACTTGTGTACATTCACAAAAAGGTACAAATTTGAAATATCAGGTTGGTGAAGGATCCTTTATGAAATGCCTTTTATACATTTTTTTTTTTAGTATATGGCCCTGTTTGGGGGTTAAAACCCTGGTGGGGAACAACTCTACTGTAAATCTGGAAGACAGTTTGTTAGCACTAGGAAGCCATCTCTGATATAGCACTATTGGTATATTATCAGTATTTTGTTACTTTGTGAGAAAACATGTTTTGTTCTGCTGAAACTACAAGGGTGTAGTATTTGTGTTATTCTGCCTCAGTTATAAACCTGGAGGAAAAAAATTATCTAGTTAACACCATTTATAATAGTAGATAACTTCTTAGTGTCTAATAGAGTTTCCTGTTGCCAGTACACACTGATTTTAAGACTAGATTATCAGTGGTATATTTACCTAACAAAATATTAACCTTTCCTAGTCTTGTGATGTGGATTTCTGAGTGGCACGCATACTGAAATATTTGCAGTGCTAGAATATCCTGTTACATCTATAGCATCTTCTCCTGGAAGATGTTAATTCTTTTCATTTTTTTATGATAATTTTTTCAGTTAGTCTTTTCATCCGTCCTCCTAATTAGAGGAGTGCAGTTGAATCTGGCAAATTAACAAACGTTTATGAGGACTGGTGCCCCAGCTGGGGGTTTGGCTCCTCAGACCATGGGACTCACTTTGAGAACCATGAGTCAGTGAGCAAGCTTACCGTGCTTTCGTTGGTGTTCATCACCAGTGCACGTCTGGAAAGGCAGGCAGATGATTTCCCATACAAGCAAATCATGTTAGGCTCAGACATACTACTGTTGACAGCACTGAGTCAGAGAGTTTTGTGTTCATTTGATGGCTCTTCAGTTGTGCAGTGAGATTTTCTGTAGGTAAGCAGGTTTTTTTACAGCACTTGGCTGGCTCTTGTAATAATTTTTTGTTTGATCAGAAATTGTTGGAAATGAGAGATTTCCACCAGAGACAGTGATCTGATGCTTTCTAAAATCCCTGGGTTTAGAGCCTGTTTTGGCCCCTGAATTCCCTTAAAGTGGATTGTTGAATTTTGATTATTTCCTTTGTGTGTTGTTCTTTTTAAGGAATTCTAGTGATAATGATATAATCCATTCAGATGGAATTTTATATCTGTGAACTGTGTACCTCACTCCTAAAAACTGTTTGGAAATCCCAGCCTTAATAAATGCATACTAAATACTGATTTACTGATAAACATTATGGAGCCCCTTGCTAACATTGTAACTTGGCTCCCTCGTAAGAGGGCCTCATGCTTGAAGACTTTCAGCCAAGTAAATTTGGCTTGATAACTGCCATGTTTGCTCAGAAGACAAGGACTGCTATCCTCTGGCTCCAAATGGTTTGTTACTGCCTTCAAATTGGCTTGATGTAGTTCATTCTCCCTGAAAACTCGCAAGAAGCAGTATTTGAAACATCTAATTGCCATTGAGAAGATATATTAAGGTTGATTAAATGTAATTATATGGGTTAGAGGGCCAGCATGCATGAATGTGCAGCAGCCATGGGGCTGTTGCCCAAGAACTTTCAGGGATGGAGAGAAACAGCTGGACTTGAGGCAAGGAGAAGGCTTTGCCCTTACCCAGCTGGGGATGCTGGGTTTTTTTGCAGATAGGTACAGGGGAAGTCTTATAGAGGGCTCTGGATTAAGCATACTAATTTGTAGCAAATGTTTCACTGCAACTGTTTGGGGTTTTTTTTTGGAGAAAATTTCTTGATTTTTCTGAATTAAAAACTGACCACAACTGTGGATGGTCTCATGGCAGTCGCCCCTTTAGATTTTCTGTAAGTCCTGGTTTCATCTTTATCTCATTATGAGCATTGCTTTCCGCAGATTGTGTGTGTCTGTGTCTGTATTATGCCCACAAATTTAGAAGTAGATTTGCAGCAAAATAATACTGTTACTGAGTAAACAATTACATTCCAGTTTCTGGAATAAAAGGGAATGTGTACCCATAAATCTTCTTCTAAATAATCTGTGTTGGAGAGTAAAAAGAAGATGAGGTTTCTAAATTCATGAAGGCCCTTCACAGTGGAATCCTGTGTGTCACTGAAGTGTAACAAGCTTATTTATATTTTATTGTGCTTCTAGATCAAGCTGCATTATTATGGGCTGCATTCCCCTGACGCTGTAGCTGTTGCTAAGGAAGAGGTACATTATGTTAATATTTTGTGATCATAACTATGCAAGCTGGGTTATGTGTGTTGAAGAAGTTGGGTGGGGGGAAATGAAGTTAATGCACCATTTTGATTGGAGCCTCCGCAGATTGTTGCTCACATTTCGAAGCAGAAGGTAAGCTTGAATTTGAGAAGAATTCACACAGAAAATAGGAGAAAACCAAACATTTGAAAGAATTTGTTTACTGAACTTTAGAATTGCTCAGCAGGAAGAATCTGGAACTATTGCTGCTAAGAAGGAATCTGGTAGAAATGAACCAAATGCTTTTACCAGACGCATTTGGTGAAGAAATTCTCAGCTTTCTCATGCCTTTATGTGTCTTTATCATGTAAACAGAACATTCATCTTTAATTCCTATTTCCTGACCATTTCCAGTGCTGGTGTCTATTATGTGATTTCAGTACCTTCTCATTCATTTAAGTTGATTTGCTGAGAGCGTACAATCAAGTAGTGGCCAGCACCATACACAAAGTAAAATGGCAAATCATGCATTAGATTCAGTGTAGGGAGTCAAAGAAAAGGTCAGAATCACGAGCAAGATACTGATGTTCGTGCTGCTTACTTTAATAAATACACTCTACAGACTGTATTGATGAGCATTATAAAAATGTTTACACAACAAGTAAAATAAACAAGGAAGGATCTTGGCATTCCTCCTAAAGGAATGTTCTGAACTGAGTTTCCCCTTTCAAAACTGTTTTCTCATTAATACTGCTGCCAAGGCATGAAGCAACCAGGACTGGATGGGTAGGAGCTCATCTCAATTCTGCTGTGCCTTAGATCCAGCTGATTCAGCCAGAACAGTGTCCCAGGAGTATCCAGGATTATCATGGTCATGGTACCTGAGAATAGATAATTTTTGCCTTGTAGTACTGCCTCTCACATTTTCAAACATTCAGTGCGCCGGAGCTGGGTTTGCACCTGGATCAGGTATGGTGAGGCTTGTCCCCTCTTAATCTCATCTCCTAAACCATGGCGTGTTGAGCAAGCAGTCCACCCACTTGAGGTCAGTCCTATTTGCCAGAGCCTCAGCAAGCAGCAGTCCTTAAGCAAGGCTGGGAAACCCATTGGAGGCTTGCCAACATCCTAACCCCATCAGTGATTTTTAACATCAGCTTCAGCCTCTGGCCCTTCCATGGTGAGCAGAGCCACTTTTCCTCCTTCTTCTCTACCTTCCCTCCTCACTGTTCTTTTTTTCCCAAACGTTCTCCAGTGGGTTCTATGACCCTTAACAAGGCTTTAGGGAAGTTAATATTACATTTTCCTAGTCAAGGCTGTAATAATTTATGTTATACCTTGTTGCACACACCTGATCATAAAACCTTTCTAGAACCTTAGGTGCCTGGCCTGGGAAGTGTCCCTTGCTTGGGCAAATTAAATATAATGTGAGACAAGAGCAGGATGGAGGGATGGGAGGAAAGGAGCAGTCCCCCGTGGGAGGCAGCGGAGGTACGTACTGGAGGTATGTGCTGCAAAGAAGGAAATGGGAAGAATAAAGAACTAGAACAGGAATTGGAAATGAGGTCCTTGGGAGAGAAGTACCAGAGGGTAAAAACAGGTGCCATGGTTTGGGCAGAGAGGATGGGCACAGAGGGCATGCTGGACAAGCCACATGGCTTACAGTAGAGAAAGGCAAGACAAGATGGAAAGGATAGGATGGAAAAAATGGGGTTTTTTAAAGGATGTTTTTATGTAATGTATAGAGAGATTTAAAATCCTTTAGCTTTGGACAATTGAGACTTTCACTGCCTCCAGCAACTATGCACAGCCTAATCACGTAACATTTATATTCCTGGTTTCCTACCCCAGGCACCTGTTTCTATCTGCTTGCTTCTCTCCAGCTTTTGCTCTGAGCTGCTGCAATTTAACAGCAAAAATCCAGATATTTCCTTCATCCTCATTAAACACTCCTACATTGTCCTCTGGGCAGTAATATAGAGCTCAACCTAAATGTCAGGAGCAGCTCAGTGTGCTCATCCATTTTTGGAATCTGTCGAAGTCTCCTTCTCAGCCTGACCACCCAGATCTTCGGCTCCTGTCCCTTTTAGATTGGCCTAGCTCTGCCTGCTGGCTCCCAAGACTATGGGCAGGGTTATTCAAAGTCCTTGGCCTCTCCATGATTCGCCCGTGGTTTAAAAGAGTGTGTACCCCCATATGGCCTAAGGTTTGTGCTTATCTTCAAAGCACATTGCTTCTCCACATTGTGTTTGGTTAAACAAACACGGCTTGATGTAGATATTTCGCATATAAGCTGACAGGGTTGACATTGTGAGTATTTTGCAATCATTTGTTTAATTAGCTGAAGCTCTCTAGGGAGAAGTATATGAAATGGCATACTCCCAAAGTCTAATTTAAATCTGTTTTGCTTTATTTTTGATTATTTTTTGATGGAGGGCTTGTAATGCAAAGCATTAAAAAAGGTAGTAGTGAATGGAAAGCAACAAAAACCCTTTGTTAATGGGCAGTGCCTCAGTAACAAATTCGTGCAAATACAGAAAGGAAATTACATTGAGTAAAATGACCTACAAGAGGAAAAAATGGAATTAAGTCTGTGCAGCTGTCTTGTCTTTCTTCAATTTTTTTTTTTTTTAAACATGTATTTCCCTTCTGTTTTCTTTTAGTGTGATGCTTAATTAGGCTTCTCTTTTGTTTGGAGGTTAATTCCTTTTCTAATCTACAGCTATTTTTACAAAGGTGTTCATTACTGGAGCGAACAAAGGCTGGAGACAAGAGAGTGGCAGGTGTTGAGCCTCTTTTAGTGGAAAGGAATTTTTTTGCTCACAGTGAAATCTCAAGGCCCCGCTTTCGGATGCAGTGCTTCTGTGTCAACTCTCCTCTGCTTCCTGCTTTAAGTGAAAGGGTTCCTGGGAGAGAGCTGAAGTTTCTGCACCAGGGCAGAAGGTGTGGCACCAGGGCTGTGGTGTTCCTGTCTGCCCACTTAATGCCCTTTGCGCACAGCAGACCCTTAAACTCTTCCCTGACTATACACAGAGACCACTGGTTTCTCTTTTGATGCTTGCCTGCTCATTGAAATAACTGAGAAATTAAGATCCTAAATATTTAAAGAGATCTGATGTGATATTCCCGAGTCCCTGTGGAGCAGCAAGCTCCTGCACGCATGTGCCCCCATCGCTCAAGGCAGGCTCTCCTGCTTGCTGGCGTCACAATGGTCGGAGTACCTGAAGTCTCTGGTTTATCTGCAGTGTTTGTAGAACACGCAGAGCACGCATTAATCATATAAAAGTGTTTATGTTGCAAGAAACTAGTGTAGCAACACTATAGTTTGCTGTTGAGCTGCAGTGCTGGGGAGGCTGGTAGCAACGGTGGAGCAGGGGCCAGCTCGGCACAGGGTCAGTGTGTCTCTCTTTGTCATGACTGTCCTGGCAAATGAAAGTGAGCATAAATAAGAGCAAGACCTAAAACAGCTTTTAGAGCAATAAAGCCTGTGATTACCGAAGGAAGGACAGAATGCCCCAGTAGTTAAAAGCAGGACCCCTCTTACTCAGCATAGTCCTGTTAGGATCAATGTGACCAGCCACGTCTCCAGGCATTGCTCTGCCCACACAGTCCTTCACCTTCCTGTGGTATTAATAAAGGCTTGCTTCTTCCAAACAATGGTGAAAGTTGGGCATGACCTGGGAGCCATTGCTTGTCGTTAGGAGACCAGATTTTATTGTTATGTTTCCTTGTACTGGTTATGTGATTAGTCACTTCATGCACTCACACATACATCTAGTTTCTCTAGAAAGTGATTTTTTAACTGTGGCACCCACTAACCTTGTGGCTGTTTATTTCACATACTATTCTGAGAAATGGGAAATGGTCTTTTTGGTCCTGTAGAAGCTCTAGGAAGGAGGGAAAAGAGAAAAGGCAATTGTAGAGCTGGTTGATTATTGCTGCCACAGGATAATTAATGTGCAAATATTCCCAAAATCAGCAGCCAATGAAAGAAATATATGTCCTCTCATTTTCACACAGAAAAGAAATGGAATTATACTTTAAAATATTTTTTGTTTGTTGTGCGCTCTAGGAACCATTGTTGATAACCTGCACATGTGAGTAAAACATTTTGCACTTTCTGACATTTTATTTTTTTCCAGAAGAATTGTCAAGATGAGAAATGGCGCAAATGGCTGAAGGAGTATTGACTTTTGCAATCAGTAGCTAGTGAAATTAACATCTTCCTTCTGTTCTCTTTGCACAGGCAATTATAAATTAGATCCAGAAAACATGTTCCCAGAGGTGTGATTTTGGTTTTTAAAAGAATGCTGGCATAAGAAGGAGCGAAAACATGTTAGCACACAGCATTTTACCCCCATTTGTAGGGGGCTCAAAGCTACAAGTCTTACAAAAATTTAACAGGAGAGGAAAAGAAGGAAAATGTGGGAGGAAAGGCAGTGCAGGAGAAAGCAAAAAGCTGTGTGAACAGCTGATTAGTACAGATTGCATTCAGCTGTGCAAGACGTGCTGGGAAAATACCAGCATTGTGGGTTACATGATAGGGAGGATGGAGGAACGGAGGTGCGTGCCAAGCAAGGTGGGTTCTGCCGTCCACCAGAACTGTGTCTTTGAGGATTTCTGAACACAAAAGTTGCTCTTCTGAATTGACTTTCCCATCCAGAATGCTTCTTCAGCTGCTTTAAGAGATAGCAGCGCCTGTCCTTCCTGCCTTGGCAGGTCCACATGGCAGCGTCCCTCTCTGGTAGCTTGTACCCCCAGAGTAGTAGTAGTTCAGCAAAATGCTTTGTGTTGGTGCAGGCACGGCTGTTTGGGACTCTCAGTGGGCTTTGGGCAGATGTACAGAGTCACACCCAACGTGCTTGGAAAGGGCTGTCCTTCAAGCGGGTAGTGCCAAGTCAAAAACACTTGTCATAGACCTGTCTCCTGACTGTCCTGGGGCCTAGATGTCGATGCAAGGTAAGATCAGGTTGCATCCTTGCATTTCAGCTCTGGGCACTTGCCCAGTTCATCTTGAGAAGGGGCTGAGCTTTAATTTCTGTCTACCTGGCAGCCTTTGAAGTAGATCTACCACCAGGCACCTCCCTCTTTTAAGGATGTCAGGTGGGGGTAATCGCAAGCGTCCTTCCATAGCTTGCTAGAAAAGGCAGAGCAGAAGGATCTCCTGGTGACGAACCCAAGCTACATTTACAGTCCTGGGTTTTTTCTCTAGCCAGATCCCATCAGGGGTGTGGCGGTATTTCTAGAATGGTTTTCTGATCCTTGCTTGAAGCGTAATCTCCACCATATGGTCCATGTAGAGCCTCATCCCAGAGGCACTAAGTATCCCTGGAGTGGTGCAGCATCAGAGAGAGAGTGGTCTGTGAGCAAGACACCAAGGTAGTCTTTGGATCTGTAGCAAAACCAGTTTCTGCCCCAAAATCCTCACCTACCCCACACCAGAGTGTTTCAGTGTATAAACCTGCATCTCTTGGATTCCAGCACCAAAGAGATGTAAGTAACGAACAACTTTTATTGACTGTAATTGCACTTGAATTAACTAGATGACTGTGTAGTTGATGGCTCCTGCAGCCTGACATCCCTCCCGCAGCACTGTAAACCTCATTGCTTTGCCTTGCAACGCTTTCTATGCCAGGAAGCTTCAGAGGGCACAGCTCTCTTGGCATTACTCTAAAATAACTTGGCAAGTAAGCTCCGGAGGCTTAAGCTCTTGTCCCAGCTGGGATACATAATGATTTAGCTACCTGCTTCTTTGATCTTCTCTTTGTTCTCTGATTTTCACAGAGTTATTCATTTGTTCATACACACACCCCCCAAAAAGGGGGGGAGGGAGAAATAGAGGGGAAAAACAAAAAAGGAATAGGATTGGAAACACTCCCTGCAATCTGCAGACAGGACTGAGATGCAGTCTTGACTCTGCCCTTTCTGTCCTCAGGGTGGTAGTGCAGGTACTGCTTCCCCATGCCTTACCTTGTCCGGCTGGCAGGGAGGAGGAAGCACATCGTAACATTTAATTTGCTGTTTAGAGGTTTGTTGTACCTGCATCCCTGTCTTTAAATGACATGGATGCATCTACTCGTGTGGTTTGTTTCTTGAAGCTCTGTCAGCGCTGCCGGGATGAGTAGCAAAGGGGGCGTTTTTGTGATGCTGTGCTAAATGAGAGGGTTCAGAGTCAGGGACTGCAAGTCACTATCAGATCAGTAGGAATTAGTAAAAATTTCTTCTGCCTCTCTATTTCAACCTGAGGAGACAGGGCAGGACTTTTGTGGCCAGCTACATGGGTGAAAAATAAAGGAAAAAAATACATAGGCAACTTTTACTGGGTCCAAAGATACTGAGATTTTTTTTTCTCTGTGTCTAATTAAAGACTAATGCAGATATCAGAAATCTTTAAAGAAGCTGCTATTACTGACTGGGTAGCTGAGAGTTTTTCATACAGCAGTTTTCGAAAGGCAAAGGTACTTCACACAGTCACAGCAACAGCAGCAAGCAAGGATGAAACAGTGTAGTTATTGAAGGTATATCCTTCAATGCTTCTTTTCTCCTTAAATTTCTTTTTTTGGGTTCTGTTCAAAATGCTGGTGTGCTACTATTCTGAAAAGTGTGGTATTACAGGAAAAGATAATCTCGTAGTGGGATTTAAACTGTTGCAGAAGGGAGTGTAGAGTACATGATCCACTTAAAATGAAAGAGTATAGCTAAAAAGCCACAGAATTTTACAGTGCACAGACCATAATATACTCCAGGACATCCATCCTTAGTGGGAAGGGTTCAAATCAGTGGGGCTTTTCAGCTTTCATCTATGAAATCACTTTAGTGTTTAGGTTTTTCATTTGGCTTTCTACTCTATTTGATTGTGGCCATGTTTAAATAATGTCAGAGCGGAAATTGGTTTTATTGGACTTAATTTTGTCCACTAAAAGATATACGTTGCCTTGAAATATGATGTAATTCCTAAGCAAAGAGAGATGGGCTTCTCTTCAAGTCAGACCTCGGCTCTGGTGTCTTGGTTTTTAATACACCAGGCTGCAAAGTAGCAGGAAATGGGAGAAATTGCAAGGTAGAAGTGGGTTTAAATGGCAGTAATCTCTACCCTTGCTTCAGGCAGAGAGCCTTAAATTGCTATTCTCTCTTGGGTCTTGCCCTATTGTAGGTTGTTGCTCAGCTTTTGTTTGATGGTATTTCACCTTTTCTTTAAGAGGACAGAGATAAAAAATTATCAGGAAAAGAAATTTATATAGCATGGGGGGAAAAAACCAGCAAAAAGGTCTCTGTTCAAACACCTCATATTGCTGGATGTGACTACTTCTCAGGTAGAAAAAACTGCCAAGGGTGAATGCACACAGATGGAGATACTGGCTGTGAGTGAGGGATAGCTGAAGTCTTTGATTAAATGCAGTTGAGTGAAAAAAAAACCAAAGAAACATGGTGCAAAATCTCCTGGAGCCCTGAAATAATTCATGGCTCATCCAGCAACTACATTCCAGGTTGAGCCTCCCAGGCACCACACTGTTACCTTCAAAAACAAAACAGGAATCTCAGCCGGATGAAGAACTATTTAAGAAAGAAAGAAAGAAAAAAAAAAGGTGTTGCTCACATTTTCAGGTTGCCATGGTTTTTGAAGACTTTGTTATTCACTGCATTCTAGATATCAGATATAGACATAGCTAATTTCACCTGTAAGAGTAGTGGGATTTTCTCTTCTTTTTAAAGTGAAGACTTTTTCTGTTTGTTCTTGACTTACAGTTTCTGGGGGGCTGTGTTTTTGTTTATGGGTTTTGTGTGCATGCAGAAATGACACTGAATAAGATCTGTAGGGAGTCTGTTGGGCTCTGCTTAATAATGCTGAGGTTTAGCTGGTGTAGGTACATAGTAACTCAATGCAGTGAGTGCCCGTACCTAAGATAAAGGGTGGCAAGCCAATTTTTGGCTGAGAGTCTTTCTCAGCAGGCAGATTCAGCACTTACACGGCAAGACCGATCTGACAGTGATGCAAACCCCAGAGCCTGAGTTTTTGGCACGGGGGCTGAAACAGTACCAGTTGGTTCCCACAGAGGTCAGAGCAGATTATTCACAATACCTTCTTGCTTTAAAAGCCTGTGAACCGGTGGAAGGAGTCTCTGAGTATATTTGTGCAGAGGGATGGTTTATTCAAGTGTGCATACTGTAACTGCATTGTGCTGGGTGGCATTATCCTCGCTGGTTTGGTGGGAAATGAAATTTCCCCTTTCCTCCTCTTAGCAGTACTTGGGATTTGGAGCATTTTTGAGCTCTGTATATATTCAGCTTCAAAGGGATTTTGCATTTGCACATGGGAATAGTTGTCATAATAACCATGGCTCTAAAATTTTCCATTAACTAAAAAGAGAGGACTGTCTCATAGCTGCACATTCATTTTATGAAGATGTTTCTCTTGCCCTACACAGCGTTTTTTGGTTAAAAAATTTATAACTAGAAACCAGGAGAGGCTGTGCAAGTCAGAACATGGTTTGTTCACTTTGTGTTCAATCTCCCCTTGAGCTCAGTGCAGTTCATCACTAATCCAGCTGGATTTCAGCTGCAATCTGTAATGTACCAAGAGAAATGCATAGTGAGGTACATGTCTTACTGGGTAAGAAATGTGAAAGAGGCTGTTCCAACACAGAATTGC
This sequence comes from Myiotriccus ornatus, assembly GCA_036023395.1. Taxonomy (NCBI): domain Eukaryota; kingdom Metazoa; phylum Chordata; class Aves; order Passeriformes; family Tyrannidae; genus Myiotriccus; species Myiotriccus ornatus. The sequence continues at coordinate 17,705,263 of JAYRBT010000139.1, forward strand.
AGCGTGGACTGATGTTTCTCCTGCCTTTCTCTAAAGAAGTCGCACGCCACTTTAAATAGGAAAAGTGTGAGGCAGGGGTGGAGGTGGAAATATGGTTTGCTGCAGACAAAGTAGTACATATCCATGCATGTTATCCAAACTGGAGACAGCAGTGGGGATAGCAAATTCATTTAATTTTTCGTTCTGCTGAATATTCCTTTTCTCTGCTAAAAGACACATTTTCTTTTGCCTTTGACACCTGTGGCCATTAGCCGTACCAGTGGAAATGGAGGTTAAAAATATCCCTATAATAATTTGGTAGTACTTTACACCAACTGTGCCATCACTTTACACAGGCACAAAAATGACTAGATGAGGTACAGAAAATCAGTCTGTAAATCCATAAAAATTGTGGGGTTTTTGCATCTACTGATTTTCCATTGTCTGTATTCATTAACAGAGAGCAAAATGGATGAATTAGTGCTCAGATCCAGGCAGCTGTTCATCTAACTTCCCCAGGCTTCACATGCTGAGGGTGTTTAGGATATTTTCACTTACAAAGAAGTAAAAAAAATCCCCAGCTTCTGTTATCTCTTCCACTTTCTATGTAGGCTTCTGAGGCTGGGAGCCCACTGCTGTGTTTTCTGCTTCCCTGAAGCCCAGCTCTGATTGCGTGGCCACCTTCTAACAAAGATTTCATACCAAAGAGCAGCTTTTGCAGGGATCCTTCTAGTTCTCTGAATAGTTCCCAGACCTCAGCCACCAACCTCTGTTTTGGGACATAGGTTTTCTGTTAAGAACAGCCTGGGAGGTGCTGAGCTCCACTTGTTATGTTGGTCTTGCTGGAGTGCATAAAGAAATAGTCTCTAGGTTGGCAAGAGGGAATTTTTGAGCTTGGAAGAGCAATAGGAAAGCTTTGAGCCCGCTGTGGGAGCACAGTAAAAGAACTGTAAGTTGCATCTGTCACCAAGAGCTAGAAAGGCTTGATTTGTTTTATGAGAAACCATCGTGCTGTCCTGCATGTTTACAAGGATGGGGAAGGCTGTGGATTAGGCAGACTTTGGCAGGAGATCTGTAAATTCGTAGCCTATGGGGAGGAGGGATTTGGAGCAGTGTTGGGGGTGTCCCATTGCTCCAGGCACAGCTGGAGAAAGAAGCCAAGAAACCAGGCAAAAACCAGCTCACAATCAAGGACCTGGTTTTTGCAGGAAGGAGGGTGAAAGGAAGCTGTACGGGGTTTCAAAAGGAAGCATTAACCTTGCTCCTTTAGCCTAACACACATTGGGAGCAGCGAGACCAGCAGCACTGCAGAGCTGGGCACAAGGGGCCATCTTGGGCAGGAGACTGAGGAGAGGCAGCCAGGAGAAGGGCAGATGCTTGGACCTGCCTGGAAAGCACAACTAATTTGGGATACAGATGGCATGTCAGAGAAACAGACTGCATAGGTTATTAATACAGAGAGTAGCTTTCTTGGGTAAGGGACTTCTTAAGCTGTTACTTTCCTCCCTTTCTGTGTCTTGATACTGCTGATTGCAAGAGGAGAAGAGTATTATTACAGATATTAGCTATTTAGACACCAGAGATAACTCACAATGCTGAAAACTGAACTTACCTCTGATTAAAATTTAATTGCTCCCAAGCCTCCACTAGTTACTTGCATTAAGTTTCACACCATTGGAAAGCACTCATCAACCAGTGCTGGATTTAACAGGAATTTGGCAGATGTTAGTGAAGTGCTGGAGGAAGTCCAAACCACAAGATCTGTGGCATATCATATGTTTGAAAATTTGTTGGCAGCTGAAAGAAAAATCACAAACCTGGAAATAGCAAGGACTGGACACGGATCTCTTCTCATCAAACAGCCAAAAAGTTGGATCATCACCTCCAGCACCTGGAAGACCAGCATAGGTCATGAAATGCTGTGTGCCAGGTGTCTCAGTGAGGTGTAGAAGCTGCAGTTATTATATTACTGGCTTTTGGAGTGCTGTGTGTGAGGAACATTGGTATCACCATGGAAATCTTCAGAAAAAAAACCCAGTCTGTTCTGAGGCAATTTAACAAATTAGCCATGTTTTATAAAACTTATGTTTTAATCGCAGATTTTCCTTCCTCTCGAGGGCATTTATTCAGAAACAGAGTCCGTGTTCACTAAGAGACTAATTTATTTCTGTTACGTATTTCCTTTCTATTGTTCTTTGTCTGTGGCGTTGTAACCTTCAGCACTGCTTAGCTTTTTTATAACCTCTTCTGATGCAAGGAGAGGACAAACACGAGGAGCTAACAAGGTTTGAGAAAGCTTGATCCATTTTTCGTTAAGTATATAAAAATATCAACTTGTCTTTGTATTATGAAAGCCTCAAGAGCTGCAGCACAGTGAGACTACAGAGCAACAAGATGCCTATTTTAGACAAACAGCTGAATTAAAATTTCGGATGATACGAGTCCTTTTCAAAGACATGGCTAGTTGCGTTTTAAAAGAAATATAACATACTTCATGATTTAGTATCCGTCATGTTTTAATGCACGCAGTGTTTGTGGCAGGAACTTGTATGAAAAAGTAAATCTCATCTTAAGCCTTTTTCAATTGAAGCAGTGTTTGGTGAAGTTTGTGTGAAAGATTAAGTCTGATTCAGCCCTTGCTGAGGCTGAGCTGATTGGCACAGAGATAGACCAGGACCTGTCGTGCTATTAACGCATTTAATCCCTTATATATTATTTCATTTGTTCTCTAGTATATAGCCAAACGCATTTCACGTGCTCTTATCCTCTGTTATGTGACCTGGGGTCGGAAGATCTCTGTTGCTGGGTGAGCACTGCTTGGGAGAGATGCTGGATGCCTGTGCTAATCCTGCCTCATCTTTTGGTGCTGATCTGGCTTCTTTTCATCTCCTCGAGATTTTATGAGTGAATGAGGGTTTAAAAAATAGGGTCTCTGACTGAAATGAGTTTAGCCCATGCTAGGCTCTTAAACATAAGTTGAGGTATAAAAGCTGTACTGAACTGGGGCCTATATACTGCCATGCTCTGCACCACTGGCTTAATAAGTTCAGTATGTGGTAGTCTATGTTAGATATTGTAATATTACTAGTAATTAATACTGTTTTTATTATAAAAAGGAAAATCAAAATGCTTCAGAGTATCAGTGCCTTTCAGTTCAGATGCAAAACCCATTAGTGCTCCATTTCACATACTATTTTTTGAAGATTTTTTTATGGAGTATATTCTCTGTATTCAGAAATACATGGATAGAAATTCTATTTCCAGCAGTGAAACTTGTTCAAAAGCTGATAAAAAAAGACTTTTTGTTTTTCTTTTTTTTTTTGAGCACCAAAGGCAGTCAGTTTGGAACTTGAACAGTGACGTGGGAGGCATAAGGTACACGTAGGCTGGCAAGGGGCTCTTTGCCAGAGAGTGGGGAGAAATAGGGCAGCACAGGCTCTCTTTGGGTGTTTCAGAGCAAATCTGAAGCAGATGTTGCTTAGCCCTGAGATGCTGTTCTGACCATGAGCACTAATCTAACATGACCGTAATAAAGGCTATTTCTGCTTCCAATGCTGTCCAACAAATGCAAAGAGACATATACAGAGGTAGAAAACCAGGAGAGGGATTTAAACCATCTTGAGCTATTTAAAGTTTGATGGGCTAAACCATCCATTGGGTTCCCTCTGCCACCAAGGAAGAGGAGCACCTCGAGACTGGGATTTGAAAAAGCGCACTACAAAATTGAACATTCTTGTAGATGCATGAAGAGAATGTTTGTGGTTTACTGGTAACTATAGGTATTTGAGGTGTGAAAAATAGAAGTCAGTGCTCACCAAGGTGCACTCAGGTTTTCCCAGTTGGCTTGAGTGGATTGGGAGCCTTATTCTTTTAGGGTTTTTCTTAGATCTGGCCTCACATGTGCAGCTTCATTAGATTGGACTCCTGAGCCAGTACTAAGCTCGTGATGTGAAAAGATGAAACTTGGAATGAAAGTAAGGCTGAGACGCCTAAATAACCTGATACTCCAAAGGCCAGTGTTTATTTAAGGCAGTAGGAGATACTGCTTTCTTAGTGTTTTTTTTTAAAATCAGGTCACTTGTTCAGAGACTAACATTGGGTGTTGACCTAAATGTCTTACTGTGTTTGCATTGTTTTTTCCCCACAGGAAAAATAATGAAGTGCAAAAATTAAGGGAAAAGGAAGGCTACAAAGACCTGCTTGACCCACTCGTAAGGTCACAGGCTGGACAGGACTCATCCCTACTGAGCACCTCTTGCATCCCTGCCATTTTGCTCTCAGTGGAACAATGGTTTTCTGAATATTCAGTGCCCAAGGAATTTTCTTTATTTGGTTTGGATGGTAACATTTCGAAGGGATTAATTGCAAACAAAAAAAGACCCTAAACTTGTGCTTGCTTCACAAGCTTCACTGGCTATGGGAGCAGGAGCTCCACACGGAGCACACACTTGACTTTGTCTCCCTTGGCACATCTCTGTCACAGCTTGCTGATGTTCTCAGGACAGCATTTGTCCCACTTTTCAAAGGTGAAATAACTTTCCTAGTTCTTCATAGCTCTTTCCATCTTGGCCTATCAGTCTGGGAATAACATGGTCCTCTCTTTACCTGAGAGCTCTTGGAGGATGCTGTCAGATGTGTAATGGTGTACTCTTCCCCAACACCTTGTGCTACCTCAACATTGTAGGCCTGAAATAAATATTCAACTGCTGCTCTTGGATCCTAAAGCTTCTGTGCATGAATGCACTAAGACAAATCCTTATCTGTGTCTCTGACTGACTGCCCAAATGATGGGTCATGTTCACAAAATCATTACCTATCATCATTCATGCCATTGCCTTGTGCCAACTGCACACCTGCTGCAGACAGCCTAAGCTTGGCCACCAAGGACAGTGGGGACTGAATGCGTATTTCATAGAGAAAACTGAGGATGCCCTGCAACAAGGAAGGTTTAAACAGGGCTTTGTTGTGCTCCCATCTTGCTACATGGCAGAGTGGCAGGGAGAGACAGGCAGTGGGTGAAATTTTGCTGACACAGCTGTTCTATTGTCAGCAATTAATGGGAAAGTTTTGTTCAACAAAATGTATTCTGGCCTATGAAGGATGCCCTTGGCTTCAAGTTGGTTTTTTAGAGCACTGTCTCATCATTTACTTTTTTTTTCTTTCTTTCTAGTGTGCTCGGTTATTGTTGGCAAAATCAGGTCTTTGCCTGCAGTTCTGATAGAGCTCACCTACTTGCAGATGGTCAAATCACAAATGCTTTTATGGGTATCAATTTTGTTTTAATTTTTTCTTTTTTTAAAAAAATCACTTTTAAAGAATACCAGTCATAATGAGACAAGTGTTTTGAGTGCAAATCTACTGTCACATCCTTTATCATGTGCTTTTTGATCAGATGCAGGTAACTCTAATTGTAATTTGTTTTGTGGAGGAGGAAGAAGAGTATATATAAATATATACACACAAACACAGCTAGTTCATCTAGCAGTTCTGGGGGTGTGAAAATGAATGTATTTTTGTCCCTGCAATCAGACTGTAGCACTACGCTGCTGGTTATGGTTCTCCAAAGATGGAGAAAGTGGTAATACAGCAAATGTTATCACTGGGATGTAGACCACCAGCCAGAAAGAAAGGTTTTTTTCTCTCCTCTCTCTGTACCCTCCTGCACTGGGTTCTGCAGAAGAAGAGATGTTGATAAATGTTAGAAAATGCCTGGGACGTTATGAGCTTAATTTACACTCAGTGCTCAGAAGGGCTTCCTTAGGTCCATTAGACCCCTACCTGGAACATGAAGAGATTTGTCAGGAGAATCTGAGACTTGTGCTAGGGATCCACAGCCCTGGACAGAAGGGTGCTATAGGTTCCCCCTCCTGCATAGGTGCACCTAAGAGAAGCCATTTATTAAACAGCATGGCTCTGACAAAGCAGCTGAGCCTCATTATTCCTGGGGAGTCTGTGAGCAGGTGAGGTGCGAGACCTGGCTCAAACAGAAATTAGCACTGAAGCTGATCTGGGGCTTTGTTGGGTGTCCCCGGTTTCCAGGGCTGCAGCATGGGAATAAGTTGGTGGGTGAGTGGCAGTAGCAGTGAGCTAACTGCGGTGGTGAAGCCATGGAGCTGCTGCAGGGCTGTTCCAACACTGTCGTGTCTCCTGGGCATGCTCACCGCAGGCTTAGCGGGGAGTGATTTCCCACTCCTCTCAGCGTTAGTTTTTCCATTCTCCGATAGGACAACCCTAAGTGGTAATATCCTGCATCTCCAAGGAAAATTTCATCCTGAGATAATCTTTAAAATAAATTTTAGGTGAGAGCTGAGGATGCCATCCCACACTGTAAGTTGTGCCCACTGGACTTTGAGGGGAGTGGGTGGGGCAGTGTCAGATGTCAAGGAGGAATCCAAAATTGTTGGCATTGAGAGTGTGCTTGGTTTTGGAGTTAAGGGAAGAGAGAGCTGAAAAGCAGGCATGAGGCTGAGGAAAACTCTGGGTCAGGATGTGTTTGCTCCTCTGGGAAAGGAAAGCAAATAAAAACAATGGAGAAATAAAACTGGAAGGACCAGCTTGTTACCTACCCAAGGGGCAGATGTAGAAGTGGTTTGTAGGCAATGACAAGTGAGACAGGCAGGGATTAGTTTTGGAACTGACCCGGGATGAGGAAAAGAGCTAAAAATAGTGATTTAAGACCCCTTTTAGTGGAAGTGAGCCAGCAATGTGCCCAGAGAGCTGTAATGCAGGTTCCACATAAATGAGATTTTATTCAATATTCAGGGAGAGAAATCTGGGTAAGAGAGAGATTGGGGTTTTCTGAATGTTAGGCTGAAATTCCAGCAGGGATCCTATCACCTGCGAGGACTTGGCCTCGCTGGTGCAATGTTTCTATTGGCTGATGAAGGAAATATAACACTGCCTTCACCACTTGGAGGATCCCTGCAGAGAAATTGTCTCCAAAAGAAAAATATTCAGGAACGCTGACTTAACTTGTACGGCTTTCATCTAGTCAGCCTGGGCTTTAAGATTTAGGTACTATCAAAAATGAAAAGGCAACCTAGAAAGGTCCAACAATTAATGCTACTTGTAGGAGGAAGAAATTTGTAAGTCAGGTTGGTTCTTGCGTTTGGCATCATTCTCATTTTACACCCTTTGCATCTGCTCTCCCTTTTTCCTCATCTCTGTCCCATCTCATTCAGCATGCTCTCAGGCTGGCTTGGGTCAGTTCTGCCATGGTTTTGTTTTTCATTTAGGCAGACACCACAGTGTGGACGTGCCTGAGCTTGACATAAAGGGACAGATAATTTTCTGTTATGTTGCTATTGAAGTCCTGCACGCTTCAGCTGGCAGACAGATTGTTGAACATCCTTGAACAAAACTTGTTCAGAGTGGAAGAGAGAAAAGAAATATAATATCTACCTTTAGATTCAGTTACTTCCTTATGTGTTTTATTTGGTTTCTTTACACACACCTAAAATTTCCTTTCTCTTGAAACATATTCAACCCAAGTTGCTTAGTGAGATTTGATATCCAGTGAGCTCACGTTTAAAATTTGGCTGGATCTGGAGATGATTTTTCTCCTTATTTCCACCCCCTTCCCTCTCTGGTGGTAAGTGGCAGTGAACAGGACCTGCTCTTGGGGGTAAACATCCCTATTCCCCCCACAAAACAGCAGCTGTCAGTGGCTGAAAGCCTTCTGTGGGAAGTAAGCGTTGGGTCACTGTGCCCTGGTAAATACCACTCTCTTATAGCTGTTCTTGGAGACGCTTTTGAGTTTTCAGTGCAGGCAGGATGTGCATTGCTATTACTGAAGACAAAATCTCAGCCAGGAAGCACGATTCATGTTGCTGTCCCTGGACCTGAAATGATTCATGTTGCTAAAATCATCTCCCTTTGTTACAACCTGTTGCCTCATTGGAGTCTGTTTGACCAGGCATTTTGGCCTCTATGAGATTTCTGTGTGCTCTGCTCTGAACAAGAGCTGCAGACAGTGAGGGTTTAACTGAATAAGTGATGCTGGTTTAGCTCAAATATGAACTTTAATAAGGGAAAATAACAGCTTAATTTTGAAAGGCATCTTGTAGGCCAGGGGGACTGACCTTGTTCGGGTGGCTGCTGCCAAGAGGATTAGGGAGTTGTATGTTGCACTCAGAAGTGTACTGTGGACATGCTGAGCTTGGCGCAGGAGATGTGAAGAGTGGTCCCTCCAGTCCAATACCTTGTCTGAGCTTCAGACTTTGCAGAAAGAGATTCCTCATGGAATAACATGGATCGAAAGAAGGGCTCATTCTTTTGCATTAGCAAGTAATTTCCTCGTATAATAACACTGGAGGATCAAAGCCTTCCCTGTCCACCTCTTGTTTTGCTGTAATCCTTGGCACATCTCAGCACTTCCCAGGAGTGTGTTGTGGACTGTGATGAATGATGTCCTCTGCAGGAGGAGAAGGAAATAAGGACATCAGGTTGTCTGCTTGGGGTGAAGTTTTCCCCTGCCTCTCCCCACAAGTCTGTTCTTAGCATCCGCTCTGTAATTCTGGATTTTCTGGTTGTCCATGAAAAGGCGTATGACTTTCCCAGCACCAACTAAACACTTAAGGACAGGTGAGCAAATAGTTGAGATGTTTGCAGTTTCTTTTGTACCCCAGAGATTTTCTGTAACAGACACTGCCTTTTTTCAGGGAACAAAGTCAGAAGTTGCTTGCTGTTGGATGACACAATTTTCAGCCAAGGTTCAGGCATGGAGATGTTGATACAGTGAAGGCAATGGCATTGCATGAACCTGCAGGCTCCTGCTGTCATCAGTGTTGTGATGACCTCCAAGGAACACCTGGGATATTGGACAAATTGAATGGCTTTTGATGCTACCTTTTACTGTCTATATACTGGCTGACTCAGATTCCTATATCAAATCTCTTTTTCTTCAAGCAAAGACACATTTCTCTCTGCCTTGGAACAACCTCTGCAGCAGCTGATCAGAGAGGGTGAGCTGCTTGCCACTGCAGTGCTTACACTTTGTAATTTCTTTTTAGCTGAGCGGTTCCAGGTTGACGTGCCAGTGAACTCCATGTCTCTGATCAATGGTCAGTCAGGCCCCTTAAATAAAATTGTCTAATATTTATTTGAAGGTTTAAATATTTCTTGACTTGCTTATTGCTGACCACAAAGGTCTATCACAGATGACCTTCTTCCTCCCTTCCCATCTCGAGCCTGACCACCGTACTAGAAAGTCTTTTATTTCCTTCAATTCCACACGAGTTCAGTGTTATGCTCTGGTTTTTGTTGTGTTTTTTTTTTTCCTGGCATGACAGATCTCCCCTCATTATAAATTATTCTGTCTGCTTCAGCTGCATGCTTTTTCTCATTTATATTTAAGTTAATGGAAGAAGAGTTGCTTTTGATGACATAAGCGAGCTAGATTTTGGGTTAGCATTGTTATAAAATAAGATTTCTGGCTGGATAATGTAAAATATTAGGGATTTTGAGTTTTTTAGTACCTGTAAAGCACTGCAATGACTAAAAAAACTAATGTACTTCTTCCCTGCAAATTGATGAATTTTCTTGATGCATGCATGGAATGTGAAAGGCTCAAGGCTAATGACATTATAGGTCTCAACACATGTAGTAAGTGGTCTGCTGTAAAAAAATTACAAAACAAAAGCATTTGAACATGTTTGACACTGGGGAGAGGGAAAATTAATAATCACTGTAGGCTGGTGCATTTATTTTATGTTACCTGTGAGAGCTGTAAAATGAGGTTTAGGCTGTGTGCTAGAAACATATAGCAACTCTTTAGCCATGTATTATACCAGTAGTTTTATCCTATACTGAAAGTGTAATATCTGTAAGTATATAAGCCTCTCTGCTGTATTTCAGAATTGGATACATACTTCTTGACTACATTTTTTTCCTGCTGTTTTTCTGTTATGCTTTTGAATCTTGCAGTCGTATGAAGACACATTCACATATAACTGTCTATATGTCTGTGTCTATCTATGAAACAAATGTAGCTATATAGCAGCTATATTTTTTAAGATATGTGCACTGGACCAGGTCAGATTTTCTCTCATCACTTCTCTCTCTCTCTTTTCTTTTTTTCTCATGCTGTATATGTGTATCTTTTTCTATTCCTAGTAAGAGACATGATTCTTTTGTTCAAAGTATCAAATTTATGCTTTGCAGTGACATCAGGTACTTCATTTTATGGGTGTATATATTATACAAAGGCAAGGAGATTACACATCTTAAAAATCTCTAAAGGATGCAATTTACTTTTTTCGTTTCTATGTCATCCTATTTGTTTTTCTTTATCAGTTTCCAACTTCCTCAGATTCTTTTGATGCTCGTGAGGATCCACAGTACCTTTTTTGGTAGCCCAAATGGATCAGGTGCAATTTAGGCTTCCAGGACAAGAGTACATTATGGAAAATAGCTATTCTGGCACAGCAACACCTAGACATTCCTCTGTGCATTTGGTGCCTCTGGTTTGGACCAGGGTAATTCCTCAGGGCATGTAAACTTTAGCACCTGACAGCATGTAAAACCACATGCCAAACCTGGGGAGGCAGGCATACAGCTTTGACCTAAAATAATTGCTTTTCAGCGCTACTATTCACTTTCTTGTAGATTTTTTATGCCTTTTTCTTCTGTGGGCTGAATTCTAAGTCTTAAAAGGTCAGTGAGCATATTCCTCTGCTTCACATGAGAAAACATGCTTACCTTGCAATGTGCTGGTCTGAACAATTCATTAATAAGAATAATCTGAAATCCGACAGATATAAAGCTATAAATCAGTGTTGTAAGTTTCTCCACCCTGGCATTATATATTGTCATCAACCCCTTGGGTAAGAGTTTGAAACTACGTCTTGTCAAAGCTGGTAACCTTTAGTGGTGCAGTGCCAAACAGGTTAGTTAAAACTTTTCTTTCTGATTTTTGGAGGTTGGTTGTTCCTGCTTCTTAGGTTTCTGCTGTGACTTATCAGCTGAGATGACAGGCCATTGCAATGCCTCCAAGCCCTGGAGCCTTCAGGCTGGAGATCTTTGAGATGCTGAGGCATATAAATGAATATTCAACATTGCTACCAGCAGCCCAGAGGCCTCCCTCAAAAAAAAAAAATAGCCTCTGGGCCATGGGTGAGGGCTTCTTGCATGCCTGGCTTGTTAGGACATCAGCGTGGACTTGACAGTGGACTCAGTTGCCTATGTCCGTAAGTACTGAAGTCTGTTATGAAAATGGGACATCCTTGAAAGTGCTACCCAGTTCATTTCACCTTAAAACACCTTGTATTTGTTTATTTGTTGTAAATCTGCTTTGCTGAAGTAAATGTGTTCTTCATAATATTAATGGCACTCTCATTGTTAAAGCCCTCTGCAGAATGTCAGATATCCATAAAACAGATTTAGACACTAGTCCTGTAGTTAAGCATTGTTTAGGCAGATCCCTGAGCCAACATGAATACAGCTATTAGAATTGAGCTTTACAAAATATCGATGTTTCTACATCAGTAATAAAGAGTTTTGAAACGGACCTGAGCAGCATTTTATGTTTTTCCAGGGAAACTGCTTTATTTCTGAAAGTAGCTGAATATTGATATTCTTACAACAGAGTTTTGTCAGCTTCCTAAGATTGGTTTACGTGAAATATTTTTTCTATTTAGCATTTCTGTATTTCTAGTGGTTTCAGTGGTCAGTTCTCTTCATAGTTCAGGGTGGTTTTCTTTTAGGAACAAGAATAAATAGAATAAATAATCAGTGTGGAAGCCAGTGCATTCAGAGACTGAGTGGAGCAAGTGCTCTGTAGAGAGGAAGTACTTTGGTGACTTTGCAGAACAATTTGTGATTTTGAAACAGGTTTGAAATAACTAGTGTGTACCAAGAGGCAAAAATAAATGGGTTTGGTGAAAGATAAAAGGTGAGTTTTTGCTGGCAGGTTTATAATTCCTGCTGCTCCAGAGAATGGATATAACATCTACTGTACAGACAGCTGGCCCTGCTGTCAGGTCTCCAGTTCATGTCTGGGAATGCAGTAGGGACCTGCATGCTAATGAAGTCAGTCCTAACATGGGTTAGAAGGGTATAAGCAATCCTAACTCCACCTTCAATATTTTATGCTTTACTGCTTTTCCTCTCTTTGATTTCAGCTGGCCAGTCCACCTACAGCGTGTGTTTGCACTTAAAACACTGGACGTTGGGGCTGATGTGAAAGCCCAGTACATGAATGGGGGAGGCACCTCAAATCCTGAGCCTCAGAGCAGCTGGGATTAAGGGACAGTGCACGTGGTGGATGAGGAGATGAATTGTAAATGCAAAAAGCAGCCTCTGTGATTTCAGTCTGCCAAACCGGACAGGAGGAAGTAGAGCCAGGCAGCTTTCCAGCCATCTCTCCCCCGACACCTCTTGCACACACACACGCTGCAGGGCCAGGGAGATGATTTCTTGTAGTTCCAGTGGATTGTCTCCTTGGGTTTGATTGTACTATGCCCTCTTCCTTAAAATAACAGCATAACACAATCAGGTTTTAAATATTAATATGGAGATCACAGGAGTGTAGCTTGGAAGCACCGAATCACTGAGAATTGAAAAGTCTAATCTGTCCTTTTGAAAGCTGTCCAATTTCTTTTTTATTTACAGCATTTGAACCACTTCACAAATTGGAAAGCAACTATCCAGCCATTTCACAGGCAGATTATGATATGTTTAAGAGAGTCCAAGGCATTTATCCGAATGCAATTGGCCATCTTGCTGACTAACGTCTAGAGTGGAGATATTACACACACAAATGAACAGACTATTTGAGGATGATAGTTTTCTCTTATTAAAATTGTGTTTGTAGCTTGCAACTGAAGAAATGTTTCAGATAGAGGTATAAGCTACTGCCTTTGGCTCTCAGAAGGACTCGTCATGTTGATTGAGTAGATGAGAAAATGCTGGGGCGTGAATAGTTACTTTATGATTCCTGCACTTGGTTCCATTCTTCGCAAATGCAGAGGTGGAGAACTGCTGGAGAGAGACTGACTCCATCTGGCACTGCCTCTGCAGAGTGCATGCAGGTTGTTCGATTAAAGATGCAGAAGTGCAGGCAAAAGGCAGAAAACATTAGATGAGTCTGCGTCCGTTGCCAAACAGACGGGAAAAATTTGTTTTACTTCTTATCAGATGCACGTGTGCTTGTTCTGCATAGCAACTAAAAGGTATGTTTGAGCTTGCATGGGTAGAACATACGTGGTTTAATTAATTAAAAGGTAAAAAAAAAACCAAACCAAAACAAAAGAAAACCAACCTGGCAATCCCATCCTCCAAGTAAATCTCTTGAGGCTGTATGTGTAGTGCTCACGTGTCTGCGCTCTAATATGGTCTGAATGAAAAACTGACAGCACCTGTTACTGAAATCAAAAGTGATTTCTCTAACAATGGGATACTGGGGAATTCCTTCCAGGCTTCTCTTTAATAGAGTTTGAAGGATTCAGATTGGAAGACAGTGCCTAAGATCTGCACCACTGGCTCTGATGGATGTGAATCATGCCAGGGGACAGAGATTGTTTAGGAGGTCAGAAGTTCACTCCATACATTCAGTAATAATATGCAGCTGGTATGTCCTTAAGAAGAGATTGTATGTTTCCCCCCCCACCGCCCCATGTGAAACCTCATGTGGACTGGAAAAAAAAAATAAAATCAGATTTTATACATTTAAATCCAGAAATTCAAAATAACTGCAACCACATCTGACAGTATTTTTGAGAACTAGAGTGAATTGAAGCTAGATTGCCTAAAAATAGCTCTTGAACCGAACTCTAAAAACTATTAGATTAGTCCACTTACAATAAATCCTGATCTACTGCCTATTAGATCAGCCCTTCTGTAATCTTTTCCTGTTTACCAGCCCTCCTATGGGCATAGTTCATCTGCATTTCTAAAAGCATTATAGCATGATGTTCAAAAAAATGCTCAATTTTTGTGTTGTGTGCATGATGGTCTGGTTAAGTTTCTGCCTGAACATTCAGAATCATTTGGAAAGGCTGGAACAGGCAATATGGCAGCAATGCCCTCAGTGGATGGTTCCAGAGGTTACAAGAGATTCACAAAGGTGGATTTGGCAGAGGTCCTGGGTAGGAAGCCAGAGCTATGACTTTAGGAACTGTTCTCTGATAGGAAAGGACCATGGTGAAGACAACAGGTGATGCTCCCATGCTGTACTCGTTCATTCCCTGGTATTGCTAGATATGCCATGTGCTGTAAAATAACAGTTAAACATTTTCTGATGTCTCTGAAGTTACATATCTTAAGCAGGATCCAGTAATTTCTTGGAGAAGAATGGGGTCAGAGAGAAAAAAAAAAGAAAATAGAGAAGTATTTTCTTTTATTCAAATGACAACTAAATTGGGGACCTGACATTAAGAGCTATTTGGAGCCAGAAAAAGTATTAAGCGCTGACACATGCACACCCCCACAAAAGTCCCACGGAAGCATAAAACTTGATATTTCACAAAAATACAGTCAGACTGCTGTTTGGGTTCTTATTTTTTCAGGCAAAACTTAGAAGTTTGCAATAATAGCTAGAATATTTTTGACCAAACAACCTTTCTGTAGTTATCTGGCACCATGTAATGAATACTGGTCACTGTCAGAAATGTAGAGTTTTGAGTCAAAAGGGCTTTGGCAGGCATACTTTTTGCCTGTTGAAAACTGGCACATGGGATGGCTGCTTTGAATGTATTGTCTTGCTGAGAGTAGTGGTGCTGTGAAAAAGGGCGAGCTGGGGCAGACTTTGTGAACTTGAGCCTGTTGCGATGATTTTGCACACTTCAGCTCTTACTCTTTGTTGTTTATGTTAAATGCTCAAACTGAGATTCAGGGGAAAGTCCAAGTGTGTTACGTGATTCCAGCTTGAAGTGCATTGAAACAGCTGAGTTTGCACCACGTCTTGGACCACAGCTGTAGGTTTCCCCCTAGTACAGACACTCAACATATGGTCCATATCCATCCATATCTGCCCAAACCCAGCGAAAAGTCATATGCGGGTAGAGTAGCCTTGGGCACAAAAACTGATTCCCTACTAGAAGAGATAGGAAAATAAAAATCCAAAAGTGTTTCTTCATTTGTCAGCAGTCCATAAGGAAATGGATATTTCTTGTCTCAGGTGCAGCATCTTCCACCTCTGCTTTTCCTTCTTTACTTGTCTATGGCAAGAGGGAGGAGAAAGGAGATCTATGTATCCATGTGTTATACTTCATGCGACTTTTTCAGGCTGCAACTGTCCACAGTTGTGTTCTTGAAGACAGCGTGCCATGTTGAATGCTCTGGGGCCATCACATATCTAATCTTCCCATCAGTGGGTTTTATAAGCCGTTTGTCAGTCTCAGTCAGTAAAGCTCCAACAACAAAAACCAAAACCCCAGACCCTCCAAAAGCAGTGTGTGAACTTATGTTCATGCATGATTTTGGCTCAGCTTCCCCAAATAATGGCATGTGTGAGCATAGGGGAGAACTGTTCAGATGTTTGATGTGAGGCCGACTTGGCCTTCGCCTGCAGTAAAAATAAATTATAGTTTCTCTCAAACACGTGGAAGGAGCTGTACATAATTTAGGGGCTAATCTCACCTTGTCAATTCTCTGGCCCCCAGCTCCTGGATTTCTTCATTTGTCAGCAGTCCACAAGGGAATGGATCTTTCTTGTCTCACATGCAGCATCCTCCACCTCTGCTTTCCCTTCTTACCTTGTGTTAAGAGGAAGGAAAAAGAAGATCCACATATCGTACTTCATGTGACTTTTCCAGGGTGCAGGGCTGTGCGCAGTTGCGTTCTTGAAGATAACTTGTCATGTTGAATACTCAGCTCCTAGGTGGCACCAGCATGTGGCTTTTGGTCTTCCAGCAGACTTTAAATATGAGAAGGTTGTTCAGGTTGATGTCTTTTGTGGCTTGGGGTCAGTATAACTTTGTGATCCACTGGTGTGTCAGTGACTGGGTTGATGGTGTGTAAGGCTCAGCCTGGGTGCTTCTCGCGTTCAGTCATTCTTTTCTGTCACCTTACACGGAGTTCTTTGAAAAAAACACCTAAAAAGGGAAAACCCTGAAAAGGCAAAAGAAAATGGGAATGTATTTACTTTCAAATAGTAATTTTTTTTCTGAGGAGTTTCAGAAAATGTTCTGAAATGCATTTGAAAATGCCTGTAGAAAATTAATTCCCATGAGACACATTTATGTGACAGGGAAGAGAAAAACAGCTGTGATATAATCCTCCAATTGTATTAAGTTTGTGGTTTTTTGTGCTGCTTCTTTCAAGGCATGCCTAAACCTTCTTATTTGCTATGTAAATACAACTTGCACCATCTTTCAGTAAAAGAAGAAATGATAAAAGGGATGCTGAGGATGTGGTTGCCAAATATGAAAAGGGCAAAATGAGCAGGGGAGGAGGGACCTTCAGGTTTTGTGCTTCTCGCAGCCTTTCAGAATCCTGCAGTGCTCTGTTTGTCTTAGTGCGGCAGCAACAGGTGTAAATAATTGTGCACTCAGCCTGGATGTGCTCAAGGGGGCACTTGGATTGCTGTTGGACTGCTTGGATTAGCTGTGCTTCAGCTGGTCCAGTGTTGCAGAGGTGCAGCATATTGGAGAGAGGGGCTCTTGGCTGCTGGCGCCCCACCACATCTGCTGGGAGCGTCAGGCTCAGGAACGCAAAACTTGCTGGAGAGTGAAGTCATCGTGGTTTGCTCGGACCTTGAGCGTGAGACTTGGAGTGCAGCCTCTTCTCCCAGTTAGTGAGCAAGTGCTGGCTCGTAGCACGTAGCTGTCAGGCCAAACCTTTGGATTGCAACCCCAGGGGCAGAGCTTGACGGATGTCTCCTGTCATCTGTTACCTAGCAAAAGCCAGTGAGCCTCACCCAGGAAATCTTGTCTGCAATTTCTGCTCGAGGGGCCCCTGGTTATCTTCATTCATGGGACAGAAAGTGCATGACATCTCTGAAAAAGTATTTTCAGTTATTGAGTACACCACGTCATACTTTGGTGCCAAAATTAAAAAAACAATGTAAAAAAGGTAGCAAATAGCCTTTCTTGCAATCAAAGCTGCTTTTGTGATAGGAAAACACTAGTCAGAGTCATTTGGGAATGCAATCCCACATGTCTGGGAGCACCAGGAAGAGGTGAGCAGAGCAGAAGGTAAGATGACACGTGCTGAATTTTCCTGATGGCATATACATAGTACTGCTCTTAGGCCAGTAGTGCACTTACCGTGTCACTTCTCCAGGAAAGGGGAACCAACAGAAATGGAGGAAAAAGCAGAAATAAAGAAGACAATCCATTATTTATTTAATATTATTCCCCATGAGCAAATTCCTACCATGATTTTTCTTCCACCAAGCAAAATTCTGTCTCCAGAAGCATGAGCTCTATGTAAAAAGAAAGAAGGAAAAAACATCACAAAATTTCTATTTCTTGCTAGTCAGTGTGCCCTAAGTAGAGAGAGGCTCCTCTGGGAGTTGCAGTTACTCCCTTGTGGACACTGGAAATGTTTTGAGTTTGTTTTTTTTTTTTTTATGGCTTCAGCTCTAATCTGAATGGGGACAAAATTTAGTCTTCATCCATTAGTGCCAGCTTTCTGGAGAGAGAAGGGAAGAAAAAAGTCAAGTGTCAGGTTGGGGTGTTTCTGGGGAAAAAATGTTTCCACAGCTGTAATTCACTTTCTTGGGAGTACTGAAAATTCCTGTCCCAGTGCTGTGCTTTGTGGAATCGAAGTCTGAGAAGTCTTAGATTGAAAGGAGTAGAAACTGAGTCTTACTCAAAAGCTGCCTTTAAGTCTTGATATGGCGATACATGGTAAAAACAAGCAGTAAAAGTAAAACAATCAAGTTTATACATTTCTAGTTCTGGTAGTGTTGATGATTTTTAAAGGTGCTTGTCTTGCAGTAAGAATTGTATTGTGAAGCATTATCTGAGGAGTCTTTCTGTTAAAGCAGTGCTGCAATGCTGGTTTCCCCCAAGAATTCAGTTTATTGGCAGCCTGAGTTAATCTGGAGGTTTGATCTCTGTTTCTGTGCTGTAGGATTTAGGTAATTTTGCACAGGTTGCAGTCTCTTCGTGGTGTCGCCTGGATTTGAGAATCATTTATATGTAAATGATCCTGATCTCCTGTTCTTTTACTTCTTACCAATTAACTTCATATGGAAGCACACGGTTCTGTGAGCAAAACTGGCAAGCAGTGCTGCCTGGGGCTGGTGAAACTAGGTGGTGTTAGCATGGTGATCATGATTGCTGGAGCTCATTACCAAACTGACTTATTGGATAATCAAACCTTTGAACTCAGTTCAGTGGTATCCCATCCGTCTCACTCAGTTAGACCACTTTGAGGCAGCTCTTTTATAACATGTCGTATTGTAGATGGTGTAATGTGTTTATTTTTAAAAACACTAAGAAAGCCCAGTGGAACAAGAAAAAAGTTGGAAGAACAAGCCCTCAAAGAGATTTTGACACTGGTGCAAAGGGGTTTATGGAAGATAAAACAGCTCAATTTTTTATGGATAGGGGAAAATGCCATTAAATCCCTTGTGCCTAACTGCTACAGTAAACTTGCCAGAGTTATTCCAAAAACAGCACGCTGTGGGATATTCAATGATTTTCAGTGAAAACTAGGCTCAAAAATGCAGCTCTCCTGTGTGTGGATCAAGGCGAGCTCCTGGGTGCTTACTGTATGTTTCTGTATGCTCACAAATGACTGTAAGAATTATTTTAAATGGGATTTGCTAGTTTGGGCTTTGAAACTGCATCCACTATATTTACTCACTGCCTTTGTGCCTGTAGTGCATGGTGTAGTTAGTTTTGCAAAAGGAAAATAACTTCTTACTGCACAAGTAAATGGGAAAAATTCTGCAGGTTGCTATCTACCAGGCTAGTCTGAAGAAATAAAACATGTACTCGTGGCAAGACCTGCTGTAGTAAAAGCAGATATTTGCTGGAACTTCTCTACAAACTTTAATCCTCCCTGTAATGTCAGATGGAAATCATCATTTTGTGATCTAGCGCAGCTTTGAGCAGAATTTAGACGAAATCTGTCAAGGTCTGCAGGATTGTGCATTGTATTTTTTTGGAGTTCATTCAAACTCAGGGCTCATAGTGAAAGGAAGGTGGCAGGAGAAAATTGGAAAATCTGATCACTGGGATTGGGAGACTTGTTTTCAGATCAGTGTCCTGGTGCTCAGGTGATTTAGTGCCTGTTTTGCTGCTGCTCACCTTTTTCAAGGCCGGGGGAGAAGATAATCCTGTTTTCCAAGTCACAGTAGAGCTGGGATTTCAAAGCTGAACATTTTCTTGGAAAATTATGTTTATGATGATGCTGAATTTTAGCGTTTGAGGAGAGGGGGTGTCTGACTTGGAGTAAAATTACGTAAAACCAGAGCAAGCATGTGCTTCAACTACCATGTTATTGATTATTCTGTGGCAGGAGAGTTGCTCAGAGCACCATGGGCTTAAATTACTTAAGTAACAGAAAAAAACTTTCAGAATGGAAAAACTCCTATTCTACAGGAAATGCAGGCCTCTCTATGCTTGAAATAGACTTCAATGCATTGACTTCAATGCATTCCAATATCATTACACATTAATATTGCACAGACAGTGAGCATGGGACTTTCATGGGACCTAGAAAAGAGGACAGCCTTTCAGGAGCTTGCAGGCTGAACCTGCTCACACAGCAGGGTAGTTTTTGGGGTGACAGGACAATTATTACATTTAATATTAATTTTTGGCTAAGCTGGAGCTCACACATGGGTGTCTTTAGTGTAGAAACTCCGATTCCTGTTGCTGGACATGGAGCAACAGTGACTGAAGGCTTTTTGAATGGTGGATGAGGTGAGATGGTAGTGAGATGTTATGACATGGGAATTAAAGTGAGAATGGTATCAGACAAGCCTATTCATACCTTACCTGCATTTCACAGTCAGCCCCAGTGTTTTCCTAGGTAGGCACTGAGGGGACATATCTGGTGTTTAACTGGAGGAAAAGTGTTAGGCTGAGAGAAGCAGAAGAGTGCTTAGAGAGAGGCAAAGGAGATGGGAGAAACAGGCTTCTTTACAAGCCATATGTGGCATGGCATGACAGGGGTGACGAGGGAGCACTTGGAGGCAGCCTGCTTCAGTTTCCCCACCTGATATTTCAGTTCAAGCCATAAAGGAATCCATATAAAGCTCCAGTCTGTGCAAGCACCTTGATCTAAATAGGAGGCTAAATAAGGTAATTATAAGATGGGAATCCCTCAATATTTCCCACACGCAGAGTACTTGGCATGACTATTGCAGGATGTAAAATGGGTTAATGCACTTCCAAAGCAGGTTCCCCACTTCTTGCTGCTTGACTGCTCATTGCAGGTTTCCAGTGAATTAGCCCATTGAGCATTACACTCTCAAGGATTTGGCTGGGCAGATGTGCACCTTTGCATGTGTCACATGGCCTGCAGCTCGAGGGGCCAGGTGCTGCTCTTGGGATGAACCAGCAAGGCATGAACCTCAGAGAAAATTAATGACTTGTGTTCATCCCTCTCCACACTGCTGGTTTTGGGGATGGATTTGTGGTGTGGTGGGTTTTTTTTAATTACACCATGTAAAATGTTTTTCTGTCCAAACCAGCTGGGTCTTCAGAAACACTAAAAAATTAAAAGCACTTCTGTGCTAGGTGTTCCCTAAAAGATGGAAAATAAGATTTTTACGTTAAAATGCCAGGAAGAAAAACAGTGAGGGCATAAAGTGCCGCTTTATTTTCATCAGAGGCCAGTGCTTTTGGAAAATCGGTTGTGCTCCAGTGGTCATTACCCCCCTGTGTGCTTCTCTCACTGTTTGCTCCAGCTTCTCTCTGAATGGTGGCTGTGCAGCAAGCCTTGCCTTTGCTGTAGCTCCAACTACACTCTGCAGGCCACCAGAGTCATCGGAGGGGACATCCTCAGGACGTAGGCTTGAGTCCTTTCTCCTTCCTCTCTTTAACCAGCTCTGCCTTTGTTTCAGGAGTATCGACGTCGGGGGCTCTGGGCCCGGGGAGCACCACTGCCAGCACCACCCCACGGATGGCCACCAGCACCACCGGCCGCCCCACCACCACCTCGGCTTCGGGCAGGAGGAACAGGAGCACCAGCACCCCGTCGCCCATGGCCGACATCCCCGACGAGATGACCACGCACCTCCCGCCCGCCTCCTCCCAGCTGCCGCCGGCCGGTGCGGAGAGCTGCGACCCCATGGAAGCCCGCGATATCATGTGGTCTCGGACTCGGCAGGGCCAGGTGGCGAAGCAGCCGTGTCCCATGGGCTCGATAGGTGAGTTGAGGGGTGGGAGGGCGCGGCAGGCTGTCTCCGCTTGCCTGTGGCATGTTGTGAGTGTGCAGCTTTCATCAGTGGAGCACGCTGATGCCTTCTGTCGGGTCTGTGTTGCCTCGGTCAGGTTTGGCAAGCAGCTGGCTGGGGATGAAGCCTCAAGGTGCCGAGCACGTTGTTCAGGATCTTTAGCACCTGGCCAAAGGAGAGTACAAGTACTAAAGACCCTGTGGGGTTGCGTTTGATGTGCCGTAAAATCCTCTGTTACATATGATGCACCTGTTGTCCTGGTTTTGCCTGTATTTGTAGCCCCTGGACTCACTGACTGATGATGGCTAATATTTTGTTTGTTTTGGGGCAGAGAGAGGATGGGGGAGGAGGTGAACAAAACTTGTGTTTTGAAGCTCCTGAACCAGTGTGAGTGATTTTTCAAACTGAAGCCAGCACCTAGTGTGATCAGCTGGGAAAGTAGTGGAGAAACAAAGCCAAAGCTTTCAAAATGGTTTATTGCTTGTTGGATTTTGCTCCTTTTCTTCTACTCTTCCCTCAGTTGTTTTCTTGAAAAACGTTGCTTTTGGAAATTTTCTGTTCCATTTAAAACACAATCAAATGAAGAATGGGTTTTGGCATGTGGTTTAGTTCTCTGTGTTTTAGCAAATGCAGTTTTCTAAAAATATTTATTTTTCACACTACTCTTGGTGTCCAGCCCCAAAAATTGCTTGCAAAGGATAAATCTTAAAAGTGGAGGACATTGCCTGAAAATAAGGGCTGAAGGAATCTGGCTTGCAGAAAAGAATCTCTGTTAATTCTCCACTCCTAGAGAGCCATTCACACCTGTGTGTGTGAATACTGACTCGCTCTTGAATTTGGTGAGGACAGACTGATAAAATACCTGCTAAAGTATGACGGGCATGGAAAGGAATCAGTGGTGAGAATAGGTAAAGAACATTTTTGCTGTCTTTCCCAGCTCTGCTTGGTAAAATTAATGCAAAAAGTATCATGTGGTTCCCAGAGAGGGGGAAGGATATTCTGAACCAAAGTTGTGAAAATGAAGGCTGGATGGAGGGTACCCTTTCCTAAGCGCAAGAGCTAAGGACTGGATGAAAATAGCTAAGGAAAATAAAATAGTCCAACTTTAATTGACAGAGGATGGCCGTAAACCTTTCCCATCTCTAATTTCAGTGCTTCATGCAACTTGTTAAAAGCTGTGGAATATTAGCAATGGGTCTCTTCCAGCTCCCTTTGAAGGCATGAGCAAACTCTCACTAGTTTTAGTTTGAGCTATTGTCAGACTGGCATGTATTTCATGTCTCTGCTGGAGAGTTCGGTTCTGTGGGGGCAGAACACTTTCTAGGATGCAGTCTTTATGTGTAAAGTTTTTCTTGCTCTTTAAAGATCTTTAACTGCACCATTTCTGATGCATTTCTCTTTGTCTGAAAGGGCCTGAGGCACTTTGCGGTCTTTTGCAGCAGGGACTGGGCAGCTCTTTCCAAAGAGCCCTTTCGTCTGAAGTCCCTCTTGACAATTGGGGGTTGACAGTAAAGCCCAGCGTTACAGCCTGGCATTCACAGCTTTTGAACTTGTGTGTGTATCCACCCAAATGGTGTAATGATGATTCAGAGCCATAAAATCTTCATAAAGCAGGAAGGAAGTGGAGGCACAGAGTCTGATCCCAGTTCACCAGTGGTGAGGCAGAGCACTCAAGGTGCTGGCTCAGTGTTTGAAATCTAGTTTTGATTTCTTAGTACGTGGCAGCTTTCCTGCCTGGCCTAAGGCAAAGTCCTTTGTCTGTAGTTTCTGTTTGGCAAATTGGAAATAGTATTCCTGCATTACCTTGTGGGTCTTTTATGTCTTAGAGCCCCTAAGCGTCAAGGTGATGGGAGACTAGGACACTGAGATGACTGAGAAGTGTCCTACTGAGGACCTGAGCACTAATAAGCTCTCAGGTTTTGCATGAGATGAAATGAAGCCTGTGACATGGTGTGCTGGGGGCAAGATGCAACCAATAACATTGAACACAGCGGCTTTCCTATTACAGGGGTTGCGACTTTCCGGTGTCTTGCGCCAGACGGTATCTGGGAACCCCAAGGACCTGATCTTAGCAACTGCTCTTCACCCTGGATCAACCACATTACTCAAAAGGTAAAACTCTTCCCTGTGTGTTGACAACTCTGAGTCTAGAGTGACCTTCCTCCAGCACCCTGTTTTTTTTCACAGAAGGAACCTAAAGGGATCAATGGTCACACATAAAGCATGAGCTATGCATAGTAGCCAGGAATTGCAAGAAGAATGCAAGACTATGATTGTCTTATAGAAATTAAGGCAAAGAGGGTAAGGGAAGGCAAAGGAGAGGGGCTGGAGAGTGGAATTAAATAGAGTGAATGGCATTTCTTGTTTGTGGCAAGAAAGGGAGAAAGAGGGAGGAGGAGGTGGGTAGACATATGGAAAATACTGACTTGTTGCAAAAGGAAACTCCCTTTCACGCATCCTCCAGGATATTTTCATGTCACGCAAGCACAGGATAAACCCTCTAGTTAAGAAATCCTTACCAAAGAAAGGCAGGCTCAATGTGAAATGTTTGCATTGTGCCTCTGACTTTCTGTTTTTAACTTCTGCCCAAATTATAAAAGAACTGATGGAATAGAAAACAATGCCACAGTAATGCATATCTCTTGACTCTTAAGTCCCTTGATGAATGTTTTGTAGCACTTCATCATTTATCAGTGTTAAAAGTGCATTAACATGTGACAATGGAAGTTCAAGACAAGCAGAGCTTATTTGGTAGCAATATGTTGAGCGTTTTTGTTATTAATGCACAGTGGTGCTTTCAGCTGATTTCATTACAAACAGAGACCAGATGTGTGTTTATGCCGTAGAGTATGTGGGTTGAATCTTTATTATAGCAATTTGTGGGGATTTATTCACTCCTTTAGCCAGAGCAAGCAAGTCCCAGCATTGCAAGTTAGCTGTGCTGCTGCATGATAGCAACAGAATCACAGAATATGCCAAGCTGGAAGGTATCCACAAGGATCATCAAGTCCAACTCCTGGCCCTGCACAGGAGCATCCCCAAGAATCACCATCTCCAAATGCTTCTTGAACTCTGTCAGGCTTGGTGCTATGACCACTTCCCTGGGGAGCCTGTTCCAGTGCCCAGCCACCCCCGTGTGAAGAACCTTTTTCTAACATCCAACCTAAACCTCCCCTGGCACAACTTCAGGCCATTCCCTCGGGTCCTGTCACTGTTCCCCACAGAGAAGAGATCAGTTCCTGCCCCTCCCCTTTCTCTTATGAGGAAGTTGCAGACTGCAGTGAGGTCTCCTCTCAGTCTCTTCTCCAGGCTGAACAGACCTGGAGCTGCTCCTCATACAGCTTTCCCTCAAGGCCCTTCTCCATCTTCGTTGCCTTCCTTTGAACACTCTCCAATAGCTTTATATTTTTCCTGTATTTCAGTGCCCAAAACTGCACACAATGTTCAAGGTGAGGCCACA
This sequence comes from Myiotriccus ornatus, assembly GCA_036023395.1. Taxonomy (NCBI): domain Eukaryota; kingdom Metazoa; phylum Chordata; class Aves; order Passeriformes; family Tyrannidae; genus Myiotriccus; species Myiotriccus ornatus. Next base: position 17,729,997 of record JAYRBT010000139.1, read on the forward strand.
CCAGTGCAGAGCAGAGTGGGACAACCCCTCTCTCGATTGGCTGGTGATGCTTTGCCTGATGGTCCCCAGGACACAGTTGGCCCTCCTGGCTGCCAGGGCACTGCTGACTCATCTTCAACTTGCCATACACCAGGACCCCCAGGTCCCTTTCTGTGGCACTGCTTTCCAGCATCTCATTCCCCAGTCCATAGGTACATCCAGGGTTGCCCCATCCCAGGTGCAGAATTGGGCACTTCCCCTTGTTGAACTTCATATGGTTGGTTATTGCCCAGTCTTCTGATTTGTCAAGGTCTCCCTGCAGAGCCTCCATGCCTTCAAGGGAGTCAACAGCTCCTCTGAGTTTTGTGTCATCTGCAAACTTGCTTAGTATCCCTTCGTCCTGTGTTCAAGTTGTTTATGGAGATGTTGAAGAGCAGAGGGCCTCAGATGGAGCCCTGGGGAACCCCACTAGTGACAACTCTGCACTCCCAAGAACCACTGCTCCTTGTCCCTCATCTTAACTGAGGCTCAGCAGCCTGTGAATTGCACATATGCCCCTGATCATCCCCATCTCGCTTCATCTGTGTTTATACCCATCCCTCCCCAAAGGCAGGGAAGACATCACTTAACATGGGACTGCGGTGATATGGTGCAGCCATTACAAAGCCCATAGCTCTTCTGTCCCATGCAGGAGGGTGGGCATCTCTCCTGCCGTATGCCCAGTGAGCTGATTAATAAAGACTGCCTTTGGTGGCATTAGCAGCTGTGCAGCTCTTGTTTTATGACCTATGATGTTACCCTGGAGGGGTTAATATTACTTACTCCAGCCGTAATTCACCCAGGCAGCTGGGAGACCTCTTGCTGCTTGGTGAAGATGACTAGGCTGTAAGCTGTTAGCAGAGGGAAATAATAGCCTGCACTGATGAAATCTCCATCAAGGTTAGGCTTGTTTTATTTGAAACTCTAGCTATCATTTGCCTAACAAATGAGCCCCATTTAATTTGTTACACGCTTTCGTAGCAGGCTAAAATTGAACAGCCGGGTTTTCAGAAATGTCCAGCAGGTTACAACTGAGACTTGGTTTTGTTTTTTCTTTCCTGAAGGAACTTAGTTATGTTCAGCTTTGGAAACCTTCCTCCAGTTGTTATTCAGGAATCTAACAAATTATCCTGGATCTCTTTTTGCCTGAGTGGAAATTCACTGGGATCTTGGGTTATGTGACCCATTGTCTATGGAGAGTTGTTACAAAACATCAAGACTTTCCAGGAGTGACTTTTGAGGGGAAAGCCCTGCTTGGCTTGCCTGGGGGGTTTGTGTTGGGATTTGCATTCATTAAATCATTTTGATTGGAAAAGACCTCTAGGATCTTTGAGTCCAACAATTCACCCAGCACTGCATGTCCACCATTAATCCATGTCCCTGAGTGCCACATCTATGTCTTTTAAATCCCTTCAGGGGTGGTGACTTAACCACTTCCCTAAGCAGTCTGTTCCTCATCCTTTGTCACTGTGTTTCCCTTCATATCCAATAAAGGATTGAGATTCTCCTTCACACTCTTTTCGTTGTAAGTGTATTTAGATAAGCACTTTTATTGTCCTTTGTGGCAGTAGACATACATACAGAGTTCTGGTTGAGCTTTGGCCCTGCTAATTTTCTCACTATATAACCTCATGACATCCTTGTAGTCCTCCTTACAGTTACCTGTCCCTTTTTCCAGAGGTCATAAGCTCTCCTTTTTTCCTTTCATTCCAGCCAAAGCTCTCTGTTCAGCCAGGCCAGTATTACTCCCCACCAGTTCATCTTTCAGATCATGGGGATGTCCTGCCTTTAAGATTCAGTAGGACCCTTAGAGTAAACATAGTTTTAAATTACTTCTGAAATAACAGATAGTCGCTTGGTTTCCCTGCCCAAGCAAGAGGATAGAAAATCATCCCTGCACTTAAAAGATGGAGATTGATTTATCCATAAATCCAGAATTTTTTTCTCACATCTCTCTTGTGGATGGGAAACTTCCCTTCTGCGAGCTTGCAGATTTGCTCCAGGACCTCTCTAAAGATGAAAAGGGAGCCTTCCTCCTCTAAGCCGAGCCAGCTTTTCTTCTTGCTGCTATGGGGGCAGCTAGAGGAAGCAGTAAGCCAGCTGTGCCATGAGGACAGAGGTGCTCACACTCTGAAGCTCAGCTCTCCTGCGCCCCCAGCTCTCTTGGGTCCTCACTGGCCACCCATCCCGCAGCATCTGCATCTGCAGCACAGCTGACAAAATGGGGGTAGAAATACTTTTTTGGCAACCAGGGTTCATACCTGCTCAACGTGTCTTCATTCCTAATCTGCTTTGTCTCCCAGTAATCTCCACTTCTGTCACCTGCTGGGTCCAAACTTCCACCCTGCTCAGGAAGAAGGGTGATGGGTCCCCTGGAGGGGCTTCAGCCAGAAAAGATGGTAGGGAAATGCTGTGTTTGCTTTCATATCTCTGTAGTAAGTAAGGATTATTATTTACTTCTTTCTTGCTCCTGCTGTACTCAAACTGGTGTTTGCCTGCTTGCATCATGGTATTAGGTTTTACAGCCATTTCTTAGCTTCCATTAGAGTTATTGTGCTTGATGGAAGATCAGAACAAATGTTCACTTCAGCAATTCATTGGCCTCCTGACATTTACTTTAACTTTATTGTTGGTGCCTACCGTGCCCTCGTAACGTAGCAGGAGAATAAACTTGCCAGTGCAATTGAATTATGCACTGCTACCTGGGTTATTTCTGGAGTCGTACAGTAACAGGAAGCAAAAAGGTCAGTTTTGGATACATTGCATTGTCCTGATCGTGGGGTGATACATTCAGTCTCAGCCTGTTTGTTTTACCTCTTGCTTTCATCAGCACCATCCTTAGTGCAGCGTGTGACTTTCCTGAAAATATCTCTCTTGTAGCAGAACAGAAAGCTTTTGTGTCCTTCAGGAATGCACACAAAGATTCAATCTGTAAACCTAAAGCACATGCTTTAGATTTACGTGTCCTCCTGAGTGCCCTCGATCATGTACTCACAAAGAGCAGAAGAACTTTAGGGTTCATAGTGCCTTCCTCAGGTCCTGTAGATCTGCTTGGGCGTGCACTGCAGAGGAAGTGAGGTTTTGTGTAGGACATAACCACGTCGTCATGTCCAGGCCTGAGGGTGAAGTTGCAGTTCTGATGACACCATGATGAAATCCTCCATCCAAGTTGCTTTTGACAGTCCGTTTTCAGAGTGCCATCATGGACAGGGTGGAGCAGATACCACGGCTGGTGTATTATAAAGGGTCATAAAATGCAGTTTAAGTTGTTTGAATACTGTAGTTTCAAAACCCCTTTTTCAGTGTTCTCTAGCTCTGCTGTATTATATGGAGAGCAGTGATCCAACTCTCTGTTGAATAACCTGTGTTTAATTAGTTTGTTATATCCTTGGGTATCATCCAATAAAAGAAAAAGGAAAGTTGAATGGAATGGGTTGTTTACTGGGTGGGAGTGTCAATCTGCTGGAGAACAGGAAGGCTCTGTAGAGGGATGTAGACAGGATAGATAGATAGATGGACTGAGACCAGTGGTATGAGGTTCAACAAGACCAAGTGCTGGGTCCTGCACTTCAGCTACAATAACTCTGTGCAGTGCTACAGGCTGGGGGCAGAGTGGTTGGAAAGCAGCTCAGTGGAAAAGGACCTGGAGGTGCTGGTTGACAGCGGCTGAACATGAGCCAGCAGCATGTCCAGCTGGCTAAGAAGGCCGATGGCATCCTG
>JAYRBT010000139.1:17733834-17752066 GCA_036023395.1 Myiotriccus ornatus
AGTGATCCAACTCTCTGTTGAATAACCTGTGTTTAATTAGTTTGTTATATCCTTGGGTATCATCCAATAAAAGAAAAGGAAAGTTGAATGGAATGGGTTGTTTACTGGGTGGGAGTGTCAATCTGCTGGAGAACAGGAAGGTTCTGTAGAGGGATGTAGACAGGATAGATAGATAGATGGACTGAGACCAGTGGTATGAGGTTCAACAAGACCAAGTCCTGGGTCCTGCACTTCAGCTACAATAACTCTGTGCAGTGCTACAGGCTGGCGGCAGAGTGGTTGGAAAGCAGCTCAGTGGAAAAGGATCTGGAGGTGCTGGTTGACAGCGGCTGAACATGAGCCAGCAGCATGTCCAGCTGGCTAAGAAGGCCGATGGCATCCTGGCCTGCAGGAGCAGAGCAATGATTGTCCCTCCGTACTCAGAAAGACATTGAGGTGCTGGAGCAAGTCCAGAGAAGGGCAGTGATGCTGGTGAAGGGCCTGGAGCACAGATCTTACGAGGAGCAGCTGAGGGAGCTGGAGTTGTTTAGCCTGGAGAAAAGGAGGCTGGAGGGGAGACTTATCACTCTCTACAATCCTCTACAACTACCTGAAAGGAGGTTGTTGCCAGGTGGGGGTCAGCCTCTTTTCCCAGGCAACCATCAACAGGATGGACAAGAAGACATAGTCTCAAGCTGTGCCAGGGAAGGTTTATTTTGGACGTTAGGAGAAATTTCTTCACAGAAAGGGTGATTAAACACTGGAATGAACTGCCCGGGAGAACGGTCCAGGACCATCCCTGGAGGGTATTTACGAAGAGACTGGGTGTGGCACTTGGTTCCATGGTCTAATGGACATGGTGGTGTTTGATCATAGGTGGGACTTGATAATCTCAGAGGTATTTTCCCACCTAATTGATTCTGTGATTCAAAAAAAGAGAAAAGGATGACATATGTGCTCTGACTCTCTTCTATGAACGCAAAAATGTATGTTGAAATTTCTGCTAGGGAAAGAAAAAGGCCATGAAGTCTTTGCAGTGTCAGAAGATCGCTCACAGCTAACTGACTGATAGCCTTGCTGTCTGACTAATGTTGCCTGATGAAACCTGTCAGCTGTTTGTCCCTCAAAAAACAGCATCAACTTTATGGTCTTTCCAGCTGACCAGTCCATCTGTATGTCATTGTTCTTAAAAATTCTAGTTCAGTCTTTCTTACCATCCTTTTCCTTTTTGATATCATTCAGCCTCAGGCTGCAGGAAAATATTTTTGCTTTTATGACTACTGGTGCTTTAACACATTAACTCCCTTCCCAGTATCTTTCTTATTTCTTCCAAATTTTCTTCCCTGAATTGTTATTTTTTGCAATTTCTCTCATTTTTACTCTACTGTCCTCTTCTGCAGTCAGTTCCCTCTGAGAAAGTGGGCTGAAACAGTGAGCATTGCTGCAGGAGGGTCTTTGTTGATCTTTCCAAGCAAAACTCCCTGCTTCTGTTTGTTGAGATATATGAAACAGGCAGGAATGTGTGTCCTCTCCGACAACTATTATTTCAGTCTTTTCAGTCATAAGAAGGTGCAAGATAGTGATACAAACTTGGAAAATATTAGCTTAGTGTTGCACAGAGGGATTTCAGGTGTGCCAATGATCATTGGTAAATCTGGCCAGAATCCTGCCATTATGTCCAAATAGAAGAGGGGAGCAATTTTTTTGGCAAAGCTATAAAACTGTGCTTTGTATGTTGGCATTATTGGCAAGAAACATTTTTTCTCACCTTCAAATTAGCATTCTAAGACTAGATTTAATCAGTTTGTAAAAGGAAAAAATCAGTGGAAAAAACCCCATAAACCCAATTTGCTTTGAACAGAATGTTTTCTTTTAGCCCAGAATCCTTTTTGGTCTTCAAATTTATTTTTTTTTTCATAATTAAGATAGAAAGTTTTAAAAAGTAGTCTCAAATCATAAAGAGATACATATTTTTAAAAGGTCAGTTACTTGCACATTTTTTCCGTACTTCTTGCTTGCCTCTCAGTTACAGCCTGACCCCTGAAGAATCTCTTAAGGGTTGTTCCTGGGTTCCTATATAACTATCTTAGAGTTTGGGTTAAAGAGTATTACATGTTTTGGAAGAAATAACTTGTGAAGAGCTCATTTTCCATGCAGCAATAATGAAGAGGAAGATGTGGAAAAGTGCTTTATAGAAGGGAAGTAAGTTAGCAGTGCACCCTTTTGGGCAGCAGTAAGCTTTGCTGAGCATTATGTAGAATTAACCAAAAAAAGGGGCTCAATCCTGTTATAAGGGACCAGATATATATCTTAGCCCTGGAATATTCAGCCAGCGTTTGGGACTGATAGTTGAAGATGGGTTTGACAGGATTGCACTTCAGTTTCAGTGGAAAATGCTCTAAAAGAGTTGGGGACGTTAGCATTAGCATGTCACACAGCCATCATTTTGGACACCCTCTCACGCGCGCAGCCAGAATGGAAGGAGTGTCTCAGCACTGCTGTAGTGACTTGTACCTGCATTTTCTGTATGACAATGTATAGGTTTAGAATTGTCAGTGCTAGTAAGTAGCTTCATTACCTGTCAACCAAAAACGTTGTCCCAAGGGAATGGCACATCTCTGTGTTTTCAGGAAACCTGGGGGTGTGAAAAAGTTTGGGTAAATACTTCTATGTCCCAGGAGTTCACAGATTTTGAGCTTCAGTCTGCCTTTTTCTAGGGCATTTCTTCAGTTGTTACCTATTTTATGTGTTGTTTGATTGGCCACACTAAAATTCCTCAGATTTGCAGTTTTTAGGATCAGTACAAGAGAAAAGGAAAAGGGTTTATTAGTGACCAGCCCACACTACTTTAGCAAACAGACAGGAACAACAGCAGCCTGCAGGGAAAGAAAGCTCTTCTGTTTGTAGCAACTGAGCAATTTTCTCTGAGTGTGGCAATTTGCATAGGTTTGTGGTCCAGGTGGAAATGTGAGCATCAGATATTGGGTAGCAGGGATTTTCTTTCTGTAAAAATAGTCCTGAATTCCTGCAGTTTTCTGCAAAGCTTACAGAAACACAATGTGTCATGATACATGCTAAGCTCCAGCGATGAACTGCAGGAAAATGTTGAAATTGATTTCTTTATGTAAAGGGATTTGATGCAGTCATTCTTTAAAGTTCTGAGAGCCAACAGAAGAGGTCAAAATTCAGCCTCTGTGTTGATGCATGGCTTTCTTCAGCTGCTTAGGAGAACAAGCAGCTGTAAGAATAGAAACTGGTTTCTATGGCATTAGCCTTCTGTGTAACGAGGAAGAAATAATTCAGTTTTTGAATATATGTTATCACTGCTCTAATAGGAAGAACAACATATTATCTCCTTTATTTATCTTCTCTATATCATCATATGCTTTAATTCTCTGAGGACGAGCGTGTGAACATCTCCAGTTAGATTTCATTAAATCAGATGGGCTGTTGCTGTCAAATTGATAGAAGTAAGTTATTCATTTATAACTCAGCTAATTGATTTACAGAGAGGTAGAAGCTCAGCCTGTAATCTTTCCCTAGAATCTTGGTTTTATAATAAGCACCAGAAATTGAGGGAACAAGAGAAATATCTGATTTTTAGCTCTTGGAAGATAAAACAATTGGAAATTGATATGAAGAGCCCAGCAGAGTTGGTCACTGAGCCTGACAGAGAAGTGGGTGTTTATTTTACATGTCATCCTGTGTAATGTCTCCTTATCCCTGACATATATATACTATTTGCAATAGTATTTTTGTAGTGGCCTTCTCATAAAAAGGAGATGGGACCAGCTGCCCTGTCCCAAATCCCCATGGCACAGAAAATGGGTACCAGGTAGGGAGAGCAAAACACAGCAAGAAAGAAGGAAAAGCCACAAGGGAAAAAGTGAGAGTTTCCCAGATAATTACACAGTGAATTTCACTGCAGGTGATTTGTGAGTTTTGTGACTCAATTACATGATAAAAGTCTTTTTATACAAGATTCAACCGAACAGTCTGCTGGGTTTTCCCTTCCAATGGGCCTCTGCTTGAAACCTTAAGCCTTTTGCTCCTGAGTTAGTGTGCTTTTATATGTGCTGAGAGTCACTAGCCCCGGTACAGATGATGTGGCCTGGGTGGTAAGGAGCACGCCTCCTGCGTGCAAATGCTGAGTGATAAATTAGCACCTGATTATTAAATCCATAAGGCGGGAATTGTGAACTTCATTCTCTGGTTGATCTGGGTTATGTCACCTATTTTTGTTCCTTTTACAAGGAACCTTTTTGTGGAGGAGTTGTAAGAAAAATCATCTCCTCACTTATCAGGTAACCTTCTGTAATCAGAAACTGCTCTTCCTTGACAGGAGAGACTGTTTACATGTTTTGTTTTTTTTCAAGTGGCATAGGTAAGGCAATGGGACAAGCTAATTAAAGTCTTCCTTAGCATGGGCCTCCCATGGAAAACAGTGCCCTGTGAGAAGAAATTTTTGAAGCCAACATGGTTGACTATAGCTGGAAAAAACACGTTTAGAACCGTATTCAAAACGCTGTTCATGATAGAAAGATGAAGACCCTTGCTGTGATTTACTGCTTGGTGAATTCCTCTATTCTCCTTTTCTTCTCCTCTTCTTCATTTCTTTTCTTTTTCTTCTCCATGAGGGGACTTGACTTGCTTAACACTGTGGAATTGGAAGGGACTGGAGTAAAATCACACTAACACATGGGCACAACCTTTTCCTCTGCTTTCTTGACTGCAGATGAAATCGGGGGAGATGGCTGCCAACATTGCCCGGGAGCTCGCGGAGCACACCAAAAACCACCTGTACGCCGGTGACATCGCGTACTCCGTGTCCGCCATGGTCCAGCTGGTGAACTTGCTCGACGTGCAGCTCCGGAACCTGACTCCGGGCGGGAAGGACAGTGCTGCACGCAGCTTAAATAAGGTAAAAACGAAGGGGCTCAGGATGGGGCAGGAGGCTGATGTGAAGGTCAAATGAACGCTTCTGTGCACGAATATAAACAGAGGCAGACAGAAACATTCATTTACACTGGAGATGCATTTACAAAAGGCACATGAGACACCGTCATATTTACACTTAAGGTTTCAGGATGCTTTAGTATTAGAGGGCCTTTTTAGTGATAACCCATGACTTAACCCAGAAGCACCTTACTGCATGACAACAGTGTGGTTTCCATGCCCCAGTTTAAGAAGAATTATTAGTCCTTTCGTCATTTCCAGAAGTAAGTGGAATTGCTACATAGCAGTAAAGGTGCTAGGAGTTGCCAGTTGTGGCAGGAAATATGAGCTGTGGAGTCTGTAAGAATACATTTAGCTGAGAGTTTCCTTAATCAAAGGCCCTCTTCATCACTGTCTCATGTAAAGACATGAGATGGGACTTACTGATGATTCTGACAGTGAATGGTGCAGGCCTGGTTCTTAGAACAAAAGCTGAACCCTGTGACTATGAGCATATGTGGTTATATTGGCCACCCAGTTAAAATAAGACACAGAATTTTGTTCCCAGCTGCCTATCAGGCTCTGACAGTTCTGACATTCATGTAAGCATGGACAGAACTTAGTCGCAAGGTTATAGGGAGAATAAATGATCCTAGCTAAACCTGAAATTTATTCTGTATCTTATGAAGATAAATGCTTTTCAGAGAAGTAACATTGTCTTTTTTCTTGTAAAGTATTGTTGTAGACTGATGCTATTTTAAATGCAGAGTGCTTCAGGATTGTTTAAGATTTCAGTCGCATGGGAACTGAAGTCCTGCATCTCATGTGCTTTGCATGTGCTGTGAATTGGGTTATCCCAATGCTTTTAATTAGTGCTGCTTCCAGCTATTTTTAACAATGTGGGTAATAGTTTTATTAACTGTTACATCAGCATAACATTATTTGTTATAAACGTACCATGGGTCTTTGTTTAAATGATGGTGATGTCTGACAACATCAGGTAAAACTAGCAATTAGTGTCACCTACTAACAGGTTTCATGGTTGTAGTCTGCTTGCTGTTCTGGATGTGTCCCAGCCACACCCAACATTTTGTCACTTCAGCTTTGCAAGCACATATTTTTCATCTTTTTATATGTCACTTCACATTATTTGTTTCAATTACATGAAATGGGGTTATATCCTGGGGACAGGTGTGAGTTACTGAGGGGAGGGGAAGACTGGACAAAGCAGAGCTTCTTGGCTCAGCTGTCACTCCTGGGGTCCCCATTGCAGGTTTCTTCCCCCTGCCATCAGCTTTGCACAAGCAACTCATATAAATCAATTGTGCTCCACATTAAAATTCTGGACCACGTGGAGTCCTGCAAAACAGTGATGTGAGTCAGTGATCCAAATGACAGGCTCAGTAATTTACTTGCTCTCATTCCCCACTTAATTCTTTAGAAGAGCAACTGCTCATGTTCATTTAAGAATGCATGAATTCAACTTGGAAGTAGTATTGGGCAAACAAAAGGCAGCAGAGTTACTGCTCCATTTTCCTTTTCACTGATCAAGAGTATTTAAAAAAAAAAGAAAAAGGAAAGAAAGTAATTTGCAAAGAGTTTTGTTTAGTGCTGTTTAGTCAGAAAGAAGAAATAAAGTGAGCACCAGCCATTAAATATTCTTTTAATCATTAAAGGAAATGTGCTGAGAATCCAAAAGTAATCACCTGTGCTGTTTTGTACTGGTGTTTTTTTTTTTATAAGCTGGTGTACAATGAATTGAAATTAACTGTCACAATCAGAGTTTTTAAAAGCCATCATCTTTCAGGAGTCACTTTCCTGTCACTAAAAGCTTTATGCTTTCCACTGGATCAGGCTTAATTAAGGTAATAATTGTTCCACTGCAGACTGAGAAGACCCCTGAGTGGATAGCTCTGTAATTTTCAGCAAGGCTTTCTTTGATCTCCATTTGCTTCTATAAAGTCTTCATACTGGCCAGATTTACCCAGAGGAAGATTTCTACCGTTACAAATTGATGAATTAGAAATTGAAATTAGGCATTGCGTGATACCTAGGTGTATTTTGTTTATTTCAGAGCCTCAAAACTCTTGGGGACAAATTTGGCTCTCAGCTGTACTAATGGGATTGCACTGCTGTGTGTTGAGAGTACAAGTTGCCCTGAATCTCTGTTGATGTGCAGTTTCCAACCAGGCACATCAACAAAAGCAAACCCAGCCAAGCCAGTGGCTCTGAGTGCCTGCTTTTGTGAGGTTTCATTGTAGTGATGCAGAGCTCACCAATTCTTGCTCACTGCTGCAAAATGCCTACAAAGTCCTATGGAGGTAAAGAGGTGCCTGTTTGAATTTCGTGATAAACAGAAGTGCAGTTATCAGGCAGGAGGAATGCAAGTGCATATCAAAGTACAGTCTGAAATGTGGCTCCTGTGGAAGAGGTGAGATTCTTTGTGGAAAAGCTATTCAGCATATAAAGCATTTAGGCCCAGGAATTACAAAGGAAAGCACAACTTGACATGAAAGGAGAGGATAATGTATCCCTGGAGAATTAGTTTAATACAAAGGGGAGAGGATGGCCTTGACTGGAAATACTATATTGAATTCCCATTTCATTGATATGTCCTCTTCAGTGGCCCTTACACTATCAGGAGCCCTGGGCAATGCTCTCTCCTTCAATACAATGTGTTACCACACTAGACATGTGCCTGAGCTGGCTTTACACAAGCCCACAGCACCAAAGCTGAAATATTACAGGTTTTGTCTTGAGACAGAGACCTGAGCAGGTCTGTCAGGATGGGTCCATACAGGTCCATTCTGTATCAGGATGCAGTCCTGCGCACATCTTGCTCCCTGGAATCGGTCCTGCTCATCTGAAGCTCTCACTGTGCCATCAGCACTGTCTGACTGCAGAGCCCACGCTCCTCTTATGTAAATAACCACTCAGCCTCATCTTTTCAGCCTTGTTTGACGTGGAAATGTCATGTGTGATCTCCAAGCTGCAAGGAAAACATCATCTCTTGAGTATCTCTACTAGACTTCAGTATCTCCCACCATCTAACAGCTGCTCTTGCAAAGTTGCCAGTCTGTGCTTTACTTCACTGAAAAAGGACTAACCCGTATTTCTGGAACAAATCCTTCTAGTCTTCCACTGCTGCCTAACACACAATCACTCCTTTGGTTTGGTTGCTTTTCAGAACCTGTTTAAGAGAGAAATGAGGTGGTTTTTTTCCCTAGGCATTTTCTTCAATTTTTTTCCCTTGTTCTGTCACTAACTTGTTTTTTCTATTCCGTCTTTAATCTGCTCTCTTTATGGACTCAGCTTCAGAAAAGGGAGCGCTCTTGCAGGGCCTATGTCCAGGTATTTCTTGTGTTTTTAATACACGTGTCCAGTTGTTTGACTGAATGACTGTGAAGTGAGTCTTGTCTCTGTGAATAATCTGATTACTACCACCTTTGTGGCAGCAAGTTCTAAGGTTAAGGTTACAGGATAATAATGTCATTTTTCACCTCACCCCACCTGCCCCATTGTTCTCAGACTTGAAGAAAATTTGGGCAAAACCTCTGAATCAGAAAGTGGAAAAAAAACACAGGAGAGATCTGGCAAGGCTTATCTGGCCATCTGAATAAGCAGGATAGTATAGATATGTGCAAGTAAGGAATGCGAAGCTGCTGCTCACGGAGGTGTCTCCAGACCAACTGGATTTTGCTTACAGCATGTCACTCATATAACTGGCACCTGCATTTCCTTAGTTTTCTTTCTTCGCCCCTTACCCTTTCAAATTTAGAAACAATTCAAAATGGCAACACTTGGCATGAGGGAGGAGGTAGGATCATAATGAAATGCAGAGTCTCACAGAGGAATGTAGGAAGGAGGAGAGTGCTGCAAAGTCAGTATAGAGATAGGAACATAACACCCCATGGAATTCATCCAGGTCTGACCCAACTTTCATAGCCTTACCTCATGTTGTATATGAACAAAGTAAAGCCCCAACATTCTGGAAAGACCTGCTTATAGGCTTTTCAAGGTGGGACCTTGGGTTATTTTTTCAATCCTGTCACCTTGCCTTAAAACATTGCTCCAATGACTTTTATATAAACCTGTTTGTGTACTGTGGGTGAGTTAATGCTGCTTTAAGAAACGTGAATGTTTTACCGTCTAATTTCTGTCTTGTGCTTGTGAACATTGATATTGTACTTATGGGTGGTTAAGCATTATTTATATGTGTATGTGTAACACACAGAGGTATAAAAATGAACCCTGTGTTTCTGGAGGGGACTTTCTATACCTGAACTTTCCTAAAAAATTCAACTTCCTACAGTCAGTAGTGACTTTATTTTGTGAGTGCGTATTTCATTTAGTATGTGGGATTAGATGGTCTAGATTTCTAGAACATTAGAAATAAAATAACGCCTCTCTGAGCTGGTAGGCTGTTTGTCTTCCCTTTGGAAAATGTCACAAGAGAGCCACCGTTTCCCTTCCATATACATGAATGGATAAAGATGAGTTATGGAGTTACGCATCCCTTGTCTGGGATCCCAGAGAAAGCAACTAGCTCTCTAGTTTGAAGGGATTTAGGAAAGTTTGCAGTGCAGTGCTCAGTCCCAAGCTAGCTGTCTTGTCTACTGCTACCATTGGAAGTGTGGTGACGCTGATTTGCCTGTGAGCTACACAATCTTGTTGGGGACCTTGGTGCTACCTGACCCATAGTTGTCCTTTCCACTAGCAGCACAGGCATACTCTACAGAGTTGATGCATATGCCTGGTCTTTTTGTCTTTTTTCAAACAATAGTGATTGTTGAGTTTAATATACTCTGCAGAAAGCTCGGCCTTCATAGAATAAAGCCTGAATATTCTGCACAAACTCCAGTTTTACCCTTATTTTCAAGGACTCCTTCCCTTTCACTTGGAAAGGCAGATTGTATGTTTAAACATTAATCATGCACCTACTTTTTTAGTAGACAAAAACTGATGAAAGCTCATTGCTTAAGCTGTTTAGTATAAATATGGACAAATGTGGTACATATATTGAAGAGGACAGTCCTGCAACAGAGGGCTTGAAGAATGAATTACATGACATAATTGAACCTTTCCAACTCTGCTTTGTACTATATGGAGGTGAAGTAATGTATCTGGACATATTTTCATACACTATGCTTCCATTTGGAAAACTGTGTATCTAAAATCATCAGAAAATCTTGTGAAGGCAAGGTTATCTGTAATAGCAATTAAATGTGACTGCAGATACTCCTGTTACTTATCCTTTACCGGGTGGTGAAATATCTGGGCTGGCTATGAAGGTTTAGCAGAGATTTTTCAACAAATCTTAAATGGTGAAACCATGGACTTTGTAAGGTCAATGGGAGATGGGAAATCGTGCCATTCTCTAATGGCAGAGAAGTAGTGTTCAACTTTGCTGACGTGATCTCCTTGTGCTAATCCCATTATTTTGAAAAGCCTCCATGGCTGAATTCGGCTCAGGCCTGGAAGTGTACCTTCTGTTGCGTGCTCCCTAGACAGAGCAAAGTGCAGCACAAAGTTTATGTGTGAGATGTCCAGGAATTACAAATATTAAAAAGGTGGATTTTTGGGAGGGCAGGGGTGACCTGAGAACATAATAATTGCTAAAATCAGTCTTACTGTTTTCTTTGGGCTGAAAATTTAGGTACTCATGACAGAGCCCCTGAAACAATTGGGATGTAAAGTCCTCTTAAGGCCAAAATAAATGACTATAAATAAATAGATTGAGAACAGATTGAGAAATTTTGTGAGTTATTCGAATATGAGACTGGGAATACATTATCAGATGATCATCTCATCCCTTTGGTACCTTTGTATTTAAAACAAATACTGATTTAATTTGTTCAGTTTCACAGTATTGGTTGATTTAACAGCTCAGAGATTTTGTTGACTGGAGGTTAAAAATGCTGCTTCTTTAGTTTCAGGTGTGGTAAATGATTTTTTTTGTCTCAAAAATCCAACAAGAACCAATCTGAGAGGTGACATGATAAATATATAATAGTATAAGGACCAGGCAATTGCTGGAAGATTTTTCAATCGCAGTGATATTACTGCCACATGGGTTTTTATTTATGATACTAATTAACAGCTTAGACTGAGCTGACAAAGATGGCAGAGCAGCCTTGGAAAGGTGCTCCGTTTCCCAAGCATGTGGCTTTTTGGAGAGCAGAGATCTACATCTCTCATGCCCACCTTTCTGCAGTGCACTGTTCTTGCGCTCCATTTTGGGAAAGGGATGGAAAAGTCATCACATGGGAGAATGAGTCACTACGGGTGATGCATTTGATTAGCATAGCTTAGTTTGGTTACTGGTGTGTGATGTAAGCTGATATGAATTTTCTGTAATTCTTTTTTTAGAATTTATATTTGTTCATTTTCCAAAGGTGTTTCTCCTTAAACTGAAGCACTGGGATTGTATAAAAAAGAAATTTTTGTATTTTGGAGGTTGTGAAACTGGGTTTTGTGTCACAGATTTCTTCCATGTCCTCAGGGAGTGTCATGTGCTCACTGTTTCTCAGCTCCCCAGCTTAAAAATGCCATGGGTTCAATTCTCCTGGCCTCTAGGAACGGAGGTGGGGTAGTAAAGATAAAAAAAGGGCTAAGTACTCACATAATGCAGTAAGTGAGGCCATATTAACACAGAAAACTTAGACATGGGGGAAAAAATGGAGAATTTTGCTGTAATATTTAGTATCTGGAAGCACAACTTTAATGAAGACTTGTACTACATTTGTGCTTGCAGTCTTTTTATCATATAGCTTCATCTGATTGCAAAATCTGAGCTCATGTCCTTGCTTCACTTGGATTTGTGGGCTGCAGCTCCAGGGCATCATGAGGCCAATGATTTTCCCTGTGGTGCCAGCCAGAGGCCTCTTCCCATGTGAAATTGCATGCTACATTTGGGATGAGGGTCTTGGAAAACCAAAACTTTACAGGGTTCCCGTTCTTTTAGTTGTTTTGTTTTTTTTTTTTTTAATTTTATTTTACAAAGTCTCTGTTTTCAAAGCTGGAAGCTGGTGAATACAACAGTGTGAGTGGCGACTTCTTCGAAGGGGTGAAAGGAGGTAGCATTTTCCTTGTCTAAAGGTGTTTGCTGCTCTGGTTCCTGCCATCCTGAGTTGTTCCGTAAATCAGCTTACCCTGCTTGTAATGCTGCTCTGGTCTGGATAGCAAATGGCAAAGATTATGGAGGTACCACCAGCTCTGTGACAAGCACAAGAGCTTCTGAGTGCAGGTGTCATTAGAGCCACTGATGAAGCTGGTTCTGAGGAGCTGGCAGGCTCCAGGTAGCAGACAGTGGCATGTGGTTGTAGTCAGAGTTGTCCTTCTAGTTCTCCTGGAGGTTTTCTGAACACTTTATACTTGAAACATGGGCCGTTTGAATTGCTGTACTAAGCAAAAAATTAAAAGCTTTCCCCAGAGGATTCAAGGCATTAAGTTTAGAGCTGAGTAGAAGAGACTTTTTTTTCTTTGCTAACCTAGTAGTTCTCAGCAGATAAAAGGTGCATCGGGGACTTAGCCAGTACTATTTAAAGTGGATTAATTCTGTTTGTCCCACTTCTCTCTTGCTTGCATGACTGGTCCCAACTTCCATGAAGACTAAACGAAAGAAACTTGCAGCTCTGAGAGGGAGCACAAATTGAATTATGCTGGTTTTGCCTGTGTTTTTGTTGTGCCTGTGACAAGAAAGACTCTAACCTCCATTTATATAAAAAGGGGCAAATTAATGAAGGTTTTCACGTTCCTTGTTTGGTCACTTAATTGGCTGTATGACAAAGAGCTCTGCAGTGTATGTCAAACAACTTTCAGAGTCCTCTAATGATTTGTGCATTGCTTGACTCCTGATGCTATTCTGCACAGCCTGTCAGGCGAGGTATCATTGTTAAAGTGGCTGGAATAAATTGGCCAGCAGTGTGCATACAATGTTGTATATTAACTATA
Source organism: Myiotriccus ornatus (assembly GCA_036023395.1). NCBI lineage: Eukaryota > Metazoa > Chordata > Aves > Passeriformes > Tyrannidae > Myiotriccus > Myiotriccus ornatus. The sequence goes on from JAYRBT010000139.1 coordinate 17,746,702, forward strand.
GCTACAGGGAGTACTTTTAGCAGCTTTTTCAAGAGATCGAGATGTTTGCCCATCAGCATCAAAGTGCCTGAAACTTTCGTTTAATATAATTAAAAGAACATCTGAAAGAAGTGTGACTCGCAGCGTGGTTCTGCGGTTTGGTAGTCCTTTGTTAAAACTCTCTGAACTTAATATACTTCACAGCTTGAGAAACCTGCACTTGATTTGTGTCAGCAAGAGTGAAACTAGAAATCCTCGCCCTGCATGTTTCTGCTGCGGTGAGCCCATTGTTAGGGGAGAGGAGGATCAAAGCAGCAGCCTTGGGTTTGTCACCAGACTCCAAAATTCTTCGCATAAAAGTAAAAAAGGAAGGTGACCCCATGATCCCCCTCCTACCAACTGACCTATACCTATGGTTACTCATGCAGTGCAGAAAAACTGAGAAGGAAAAAAAAAAAATCTGTTGTTTTCTGTGTTGCTGTGTGCTTACTCTCTGCTTTAGGCTGAGTCACTCCTGGTATCTGGTGGCACTGGTAAAAAGTCTCAGTATAAATTGTCATAGGGTTCAGTGGGAGATATCCCTTTGATTTCGACTGTTGTAGGAAAGGATAAGTCTCACAGACTCCCTAGGAGTTTCCTTGAAGGCTATGGATATTCTGTCAAAGAGGCATTTCTTGGTTTTGGTCCATTTCCCTCTCTTGCTAAAGCTTTGCTCACTTCCCCGGTGTAATTTCTCTAGCAGTTGCTTGTATGGTTTCAAATCCCAAACAGTAGGGCAGCAAATACAGATGATTCATAAATGCAGTTCTCAGATTATTCTGCGGGGAAGATCTCATTAAATGAAATAGATCGTATGTTACTTCCTTCTTCCCAATCAATTCCTTTTATTTCAGTCCTACAGATGCCTTCTGACCTTAAAATATTCTTCCTCATATATTAAGTAAAGCAAAGCCATAACTGGTAATTTGTAACATTGTTCTGTTTCTCAGATCTCCTATTTTTTTGTCTGCTCCCATTAGGAGATTATTGGTAGTTCAAGGCCAGGATTGGAAACCTTGGACGCCTAGTGAAAGACCATTATTTTCATAGTTAAGCATTTTGTAGATGGCCTAATTTTAATAAAGTTCAGTGCCTTTCCTCTCACTACAGTGAGTTCTCAGCACTGCTAAAATTCAGGCCATTTCTGAGTCCATACAGTTCCTGTAACCACAGCATAAACATTTGCTGTATCATTGAAGAGAGAAGGTTGCATGCTCTTTCTTGAGAGCCTTTGCTCACAATCTGTGGAATTGTGGAATTTAGGAATTCCTCTGAAAGGTCATGGGAAGTGCTCTTGCCTTTGCCATGAGGAGTAGGTTTTGTCTCAATTTACCAAAACTGATACTATCAGTTCCCAGTTACTGCTCTGGTGATCACTAGATGTAGGCCAGTGCTTCTGGCTTACTTTTGAAGGCAAAAGTGGAGATTAGCAATAGATATTCTAATTATTTGTTTATTTTTATACACTTAGTGTGGTTCAGCTAGTTTCAGTTTAAATACGAGTTTGCTCATTTTGCTGAATACTATAACCATTTTGCTTTTTAAAAAGCCTTAGACAGTGGCTGGGCTTCCCTGTAAGAAATTGTCTCCAGTGTGCTGACTGATGGTTTGACCAGTGAAAAATTTTGATTTTGAATTGAAAGAATAAATGACAAGGCAAAAAGCCTTACAAGAATGAAGAGCCCTAGCAGAGAGATTTGAAGGCATTTGTCAGCCAGGAAGTAGGATTTAATGACATCATTTAGCCAAAATGACATTTTCCTGGCTTAGGAAGCTGAAGAAATGGTATGTGCATCTCTTTTTGTCCTGAAGTCCAACACAGTGGACGACTGTTTCCCTTTGATTGATGACCCCTGTGTAGTGGGATCGGGGTGCTGTTCATTTGCCACTCTAGAAAGACACATAATTTCCTGAGCTGATCCCTTCCAATGCAATAACCTTGCCAGAAGTGGCCGCTTGCCTGCTCAGATTCATGCTGGCCCTCTCCTCCAAAGGGCCCATTCTGGCTAGACCACGTACATTCAGGGTTAATGGGAATTTCTAAGTACTGGTGCTTTTTCTGGCCAGAGGCAAGAATCGAACAACTTCCAGCAGAACTTGCCATCAATGGCATTGATTGTGCCTTTAACTCAATTAGTTTGGAGGCTTGCAAATATTGATAGCTTAAGGAAAGGGTTTGTTTTAGCACTGGGCGTTTAATATGAATACAGAGCAAAACCACCTATTCTTGAGCAAGGAGGCAGGTAAGCTTTTTTTGAAGTACCACTGCTTTCCAGTAGGAAAAAGTTAAAAAAAGAGCATAACATCGTGATCATTGTACCATATTAACTTTTCAGTGCATCTGCTCTCTGACAGGTTTTTCATTTGCACTGTGCAGTGTGGATGGACCTGAATGAGTTTTGTGGGTTTTTTTCTCTGCTGATTTGCCATAGAACCTCAAGCTATTAGAAAATGGGCTAGTAATGGTTTTGCATTCTTTAAATAAAGGCAATGATGCCCTTGTTTAGGAGCAGTATGGGGAGACCTCGGGTGTGACCAGAAGCTCAGACCATAAGCACAGCCTGAGGCTGTGCCTGTGTGATTGCACTCTATAGACTGAGCCGTTGCTGTTCTCAGAAAGGGTGAGCAAACCATTTCTGATGAGACAGTGTTGGCAAACACCTTTGGTACAGGACGTAGCTGTACAAGCACTGCTTGCTTCGTGCATTAGGCATGATATTACTCTACCTGTGCAAAGCTTGTTGCTGTAGCTCCTTCTATCCTAATTTTTGAAAGTGCACTGTGTGAGATATTCCTGTGAGATGAAGGAAGTGTTAGCAGTATGAGACAGAGCTTTAAAAGTTATGAAATGCAGATATTTTAATTAGAGTCATCATTACAAAAGTAGTGCTTTAATGCCTTGTGCCACTGTCCTCATTCTCCCAAAGCTGCTGCAGGAGGTAAAGACCTTGATGTAGGTTCTGTGAAAAATGACATATACAGTGTGTTCAGTCTCCTCTTAAGGAGGCGCTCCTTTGTAAGGAAGGACAAACTGCGTATTTGAAAATAACTCTGCAGAAGGATTCGGCCAATATTCCCCGTAGGACCTGCTGGTGTTCACTTGCCTTGAAGCAGTATTTTCTCCATTTGTAAGTTTGTTGAGGTTTTTGTTCTTCCATCTGCTGCTAAGCAAGAGGCCAAAATGAACAATAAAGGTTTAAAGAGGTCCTAACTCTAGGAGAGCTGCTGGTTTTCTAAGGTTAGAGTTGCTTGCTTAAGCACCATACACAATGCACTCTGGTCCCAAATTTGGCAATGAGCTTAGTACATCTAAAATCTCCTAGTAATTTTCACTGTTGTTTCCCAATTAAAGACAGATTTTACATTACAGTATCTGCTTTTGTTAAAGAGAAGTGCCTTGCATGTTGGTACAGTGAGAGATAAATAAATGGATGTGGTATCACTGGATATATACCTCCTATGTTTAAACAGTATGTCACATAGCCAGACACTCTCACCAGGTAGTTCTAGAGTGGGAGAAGGGAAAAATAAATGAACAAGCAAAATTCAGTTTTACAAAATGAAGCAGCTGTCACAAAGGAAATGAACGGGATGTGTACAATTGGCCTTTTAGTAATGTATAATTACTCTAAGGCTCCTAATTAGTTGCCATTTTACAATACATCTTTTAATACCAATTTGTAAGTGTCTGACAAAGAGGGTTTACATTTTGTTTCCGTTTTGTAACCTCAGGACAGAAACAAGAAACCGTGAGCATATGCCCTTATTTGGGAAAAAAATCTCCCTCTGCAATTTATTAGCATTTATTTGCATTGAGCATACAATCTGTGGTGCTATATAACCACATAATGACAGGGATCACCATCATGGGATTTGTCTTCTATGCTTGACAGGTTCTTGTTCTTCTCTCAATGTCCAGTTGTAGTCACTACTGGAGACATGAAAGGTCCACTGTAATATTCTCTGACCCACCCAGGCTGGTTGCTCTTCAGAGGCTTTTGTAATTAGAGGGTTTAGCTTTGCATGTACAGATACCCTGACATCACACACAGAATACAGCTACACCCACGTATCTCAGGATAGATAGATGGATGCTCTTGGCTCCCTTCGGACATGCCCTTCTTTCCTGGTTTGATCTTAGGCTACAAACAAGCAATTTATGCCTTGTGATAGCTTTCCCTTCATGTCCTTTGAGTTACTTGTGTCTTTCTCCTGGGGCACCTGTGTGCTTGTGTTGCCTATTCATTAAACCCAAGCAACTACAGCATTGCTTTGTTGCCGTGCTGTGCATGATGTTGAGGTATGGTTGGTCTCCAAGCCCCACATTTTTATTTTGCATGAGGCTCACAGTTGAGCTGCGTTTGGAAGAATGATCAGGCAGGGCAAGAGAAGAAAACCACAGCAAAGGAAATGTAGCTTGGGAAGCAAGGAGAGGGTCTTCAGTGAAGCAGTCACGCATTATCTTTTTAATAGATGTTGGATTCTCCATAGATAGGTATAATCTCATGTGACTTTGGGCACAAAAATGGGGGTTGTAGTTGCTGTAGTTACTTCTACTTTCAGTGGGGGGAGAAATTTGAGTATCTGAGCTCTCTTCTTGGCTGGATGTTGAATACTTGAAATAAGGTGGGATGAAACTAGGTCAGAACTTTCCTGTCTTCCTTTGGAAGTCCCCACCTTTATCAGAAGCACCAGGGATTTCAGGTAAAGCCTATCAAGCCATCAACTCCCAAGCACACTTATCTCATGCCTTCTGCGTTTTAAAGGTCCTCTGTCAGGGCTAACTCTCCTACAGCTGGTCACTGAGAGGCAGTCCTGGGAGCTTGGCACAGCTGTTTCTTTTATGTTGGAGCTTCATCAGACCACAAAGTCATTGGACCAGGTGCCAAACCCACCTAAACAACGAGGGCTTGGCTTAAATGCAAAGACATAGGCTTATCCTTGTCATGTGTGCCTGCCTTCCCACAGTTCCCACTCCCCTGCCCAGCTTTTCCCCATTGGGGTCTGTGTCTCACAAGACACTGTTGCTTTAACAGCTGTTTTGTTTCATTTAAACACCTACCTCAGCTCCTGTCCAGAATGCAAACATTTCATTAGCACCTCATCTCCTTGGCTTCAGCTTGCAGCACTCGGCCATAATGAAGTGCTGCACTCAGAAATATAATGTGGGGAACACTTGATTAATGTGCTGAGACAGGTGACGGGAGTGACCCTCTGGGAAAAGCTCTGGACTAAATTAATCTCGGATGTAATGCCAACAAAGACAGTCTACCAGCTTTGCTCAGATACATGCTAAGGTCCTGATCCAAAGTCCTTGGACATCTTTCTGGAGCTTTTGTGTTAGACC
>JAYRBT010000139.1:17752166-17776132 GCA_036023395.1 Myiotriccus ornatus
ACCAGCTTTGCTCAGATACATGCTAAGGTCCTGATCCAAAGTCCTTGGACATCTTTCTGGAGCTTTTGTGTTAGACCTCAGAGTGATGTGAAGTTGCTGGTCTCAGGTTAGCCCAAGAGGATGGATCCATTGGGTGGGGAGTGCACATTGTGCAGGAAGTGGCACATTAGGCTTCATGGGCGTTCTCTCTCAAACTTTGCACGCACACGTACATACACATATAAAACAACAACAACAAAAAAAATGCATTGGCTAGAAAAAAATTTTTGGTGAAAAATTTTTGTAGCAGATGTTTCACTGTAACACAAACATTTCAGCATCTGTTTCATGTTTTGATGAATAGACATTACCTTTCCACCCAGAGCCAGGAGCTCAATCTGCTGCAAAGACTCTTTCCTCTCTTCAGATATTGATAAAAGTATCTGGGATGTTGTTTTAGCAGAGATTAAAGACACCATTAGTAGCCAAGCTGCATAGATGTAAGGCAAATTGTAGTCTGTGATAACACTGAAAGGAGAGAAGATCCCTCATTTTCTGCTTTCCATACAGAAAAGGTCTTAAACAAAAATACCGTATTATATATCCAAGCTTTTTGGTCACTGAAAAAGAATGCTACCTCCTTTTTGCCTGTGACAAGATAAGCTACCAAAGTATACTACAGAACTTTCTTAAGAGCTACAGATTTTAAAACACTGAAAAAACCAACACTTAAATGCTATGGATTTTTACTATTTCTTCTTGGCTGTTAATGTCAATCAGCTTATTGTGTGTACACAGTAAATGTGTTAAGATGATTTTTTAGAGTATTTAGGAAATCAGTTGAATAATCAGTTTAAAAAATTGATTTATGATTATTAAGTTCCACTTAAGAGCAAAGGAGTTAGGGATTCCAGTCTTGACAGCAGTAGCACTAGAAGACAAGATTTTCAACCATTTTAGTGGCTGAGCCATGGGTTACTGCATATTTTGGGAAACCAGTCTTTGAGGCTCAGGAGAAATGTTATCTATTAATCAGGGGACTAGGGCAGTAGATACCAAGGGAAGGGAATATCTATGTAAGGTACAGGAGAGGTTTGGCGTGAGAACAAATGAGTTAGTTGATCATGAATAAGTGTAGCTTGCAGAGTAGGAGCTTTGTGCTGTCAGAGGAGTGCAATTATGGTGCAGTCTCCCAGTGGGAAACATGCCGGCATGAGAAATCTTCCAAACACAAGCACCAGCAGTGGCAGTTCTAACTGTCTCTGCTTCTCCTTGAACTTTACTGCAATTGAAAAGTTTTTTTAAGGTCATCTGGATATAGCAATAAAATGAAATTCTAGTTTGATGTGATCCTATTCTCCCATTGCTCGTTTTTATCTGACCATGACTAGTGATTGAGTCAGGACGTTCTGCAATCCCTGTGACACTTGTTGCTGTTGTAACACTCCTCCTGAGGGCTCTGCTGGAGAATGTACTATGCCTTAACTTCTTTTCACTGGTGGGTTTAGAAACAGTATCAGGAGTAAATAATGAAGTATTTCTATGAAAGTGAGCCCCTAGGGTACACTTTAGGCTTGCAAAATGTTGAAGTCCTGTGGGACTGTCATTGGCTTGCAGAGCAGAGTTGTAGGTTTGATGCCTACATGTTCAGAATACAGAAAATTATTAAGAACAGCAGCTTCCTCTCAGAAGGAAGGTTGATTTCTACAGTCAGCTGGCAGTGGAGCTGTTTCTTTGTGGGGCAGGCCTGCCTGGTGGGTAGACACTAACCAGCTGAAGAAAGCATGATCAAAGTAACTTTTTTTTTCCTTTTTTCTGCGCAGTCGGTTCTACCAACTGGTACAGCTGGTCTCATTAAAAAAATGTTAGATGGAAAGTGGTTGAGTCAGCTCTGGTTAGTAACAAAGCGGGGGTTTTAGGCTGAGAAAAACCTTCAGGTTGGGTAGGCTCTGTTGCTGTAATTTTGCAGTTAGGAGACCAGTACTGTTTCCTGTGATCCTGGGTGTGCGTCCAGATTAACCTGTGGGAAGTTATCCATGGGAGAACTCTTTGTGTGTGGCACCCCCGGGGCAGAAGGAGCACTGTAGGAGGGACTGAAGCTGTTACCTGGGGCTGACTCCCTTCTGAATTGAGTGATTTGAAATGTAGCGTCTTATCTAAATCTCTGTGGGCACCTGCTGCTTCCCTGGATGAAGTGCCATAACTAAACTATCTCTGTGTCTTCATGACTGCCTGCCAGAGGTTATATGGTGGGAAACTTTCTAAGGAGTGTAGCCCGTGCAGATACTAAATACCTTCCTTGAGTGCCCCAGACCTACTCTTGAATTCTAGTGCTGCAGCTAACAGTAACCTGCTTCTCAGTGGGTTTTGAAATTTATTTTCCTGCATGTTTCCTTAATCCCCATCTTTCTCCTGCCCCTCTCTCCCCACCCCACCCCACCCTAATTCCTTCTTTTTCTAAGCCCAGAGCTGCTGATTATGGAAGCAGAAAAGCACTATTCCCAGCCTGCATTTAGAATAGAGTCAGTATTTCCTCACTCTCCCAACTGATGGGATAAATGTTGCCTAGATCCACTGCAGGCTGCCCCAGTGGGTGGGGGAAAGGAGTTGCTGTCATCACCCTATAGATTGACGTGTGTGGAGGATGGGACTGAGCATTATGTCAGAAGTCTCAGTGGTGCTTTAGGTTGGCTAGAGCCTTTTCTCACTCCATCCCTCTCCCCTGCAGGCCATGGTGGAGACGGTGAACAACCTCCTGCAGCCACAGGCTCTGAACGCGTGGAGGGACCTGAATGCAAGCGAACAGCAGCGCGCAGCCACCAAGTTGCTCGACACGGTGGAGGACAGTGCCTTTGTGCTGGCTGACAACCTGCTAAAGACAGACATCGTCCGGGAAAACACTGACAACATCCGTAAGGGACAGATCCCATGAATATCAAGAGCAGTGAGCGGAAGAGTAAAGGCTGTGAAACCTGACTTTGGTCTTGGCCCCTAGATTAATTGGAGCACAGTTTGTTAGCTGTGTCTTGTCCCTTTCTGAAGGACTTCAAAGTCTTTCTCAAAGAGCCTAAAGGAATAAGGCAGCTCTCTACCCTTGAAATCCCATGGAAAATGAGCACCTGACCTGCCTTTATTACTCTTGGCTTTGAGGGTATAATCTGTGCTAGAGCAATGAGAGCACTGCTTCACAGGGAGATTGTTCATCGTAATGCAATTGTGTTTCATTTCATACAAATTTGTGTCTTTATTCAGCTGATTGTTGATTTTAATTAAAAAACAAGCATGATGGAAAGCACCAGCACTCCCACTGTGCATATGTAAAATGAGAACAACTCTTCTTTCTATTTCTATGAATACAGATCCCGAGCATTGATAACATTTACACAAAGTACGAATCGCCAGTGGCAAAGAACTAGTATTTTCAGATTTTCATTTTAACCATTGTCCTTAATATCCTGAGGTTCTTGTTTACAAGAACTGGTTGTCTTTTGTCTTCCACAGAGAGTAGAATTTATTTGCCTTTTTTTTTTTTTTATAATTAAATTTAAAACTTCTTCAGGGCAAAGGTATAAAAAGAAACAGGAGCCCAAAAACATTCTAGCATGAAGCATTTTAAGTTGATTCCTCTGCTCTCAGATGGTCTGGAACACCATTTCGTAGCTTTGAAATACCGTGTTGAAGATTATTTCAGTGTAGATTTTTCTTAGTGTCGGTCTCTCTTGCAAACAGAGCTGGAAGTTGCGAGACTAAGCACAGATGGGAATCTGGAAGATCTGAAGTTTCCCCAGAACATGGGCCACGGGAGCGCCATTCAGCTGTCAGCAAATACCTTGAAGCAAAATGGTCGAAATGGTAGGTCTAGCACCTCAGGTCACGCCAGCCTTATGAGTCAGTCATGCCTTAGGCACTGTTTTGTGTTTAACCATTGCAAGTATAGTATTAATCTCTATGTTAATATTTAAATTAATGGTAGTGTCAGTTGCTCATGCCCTTGACTGCAAGCTCATTTAGCTGACTGGGAATGTATTATATTGCTAAGTGATTCACAGCCTTCAAAAGTATTTTGTGATGGTAAAAATGCATCAGATCCTTAAATTATGTGGCTGCTGGGGCACAGCGCTGAGTCCAGAAAAGTGCTTCTAACTGCTATTGACTGCAGTAGGAGGCTTCAGATGGAATAAGTGGTTTGTTTGAGTAAACTGCTTCACAGCAGGGCACTATCTGAAAAAGTAGAGGGAAGAAACAATAGTAGCAAATATTAATAATGAGCTGACATGGCAGAAAAAGTTGATTAACTGTTATGAGTCTAAATCTTTAGTGTATCTTATGAACTCCTGATACAGCATAAGTTATAGATGATGTTAGATGTGAATGGTCTTAATCCTACCAAACCATGTATTTTCAGATCAGGAGTTTGAGCAGACACCTTTGTTGATCTCTACAGCCCCGCTGTAGACCAATTTCAAACTCATAAGCTTTTACTGATTGGCCTAGTATGCTCCTGTTTCTGAGTTCCTTTAAAATTTAATCTGTGTGCAGGGGACAGCAGTCTTGTACAGGCTTCGATCACTGTTTGGGTTGGAAGGGACCTTTAAGATTACCTAGTTCCAACCCCTCTGCCATGGGCAGAGATGCCACCCTAGATCAGGTTGCTCAAAGCCCCATCCAACCTGGTCTTGAACACTTCCATGTGTGGGGAACCTGTTCCAGTGCCTTGGCCTTGTCTGAGTAAAGAATAAAGAAAGTGGAGTGATAGGGCAGTATTACAAGCAGACCAGATGTGTTAAAACTTCAAAAGATTTCAGGCAACTGTCGAAAGAAAAGTTTGGTCTGGTGGTTCAAAAAGAAAGTTTTGCCATTGGCTCCCTTGATGGCGTTTGGCACCTTTGGATATAGGTTTTGAAGAGAAGTATTTCTTTTAGAGACAGTCTAAACCCAAGATGTGTAGCAAAACTCCATTGGGGCAGGAGTTTCACTCTGCTATCAAGCTTTGAAGACTTGTAGGGAAAGAGAAACTCTTCTGGCAACAGTGAAGGGAAAGTCTGTGTTTCTAAACATGATATCACTGGAGTTCTGGTCAAATCAGAAGAACCCCATCAATTTGCACCAGCTTGGGACATGCCTTGAGGTAACCAAAGAGCTAGAAATAAATTATCATAGAATGATTTAGGTTGGGAGGGACCTTTGGAGTCATCAGTGCTTCACCTTCCTTAGAAGCTGTGGTGATTCCTGTGGAATCAAAAACATACTTCTCTACAACTAATACAAATAGAGGCAAACAAATCACATTCCATTCTTATTTATAGCCTGTGAAATAATGTGCAAAACAGAAGGCAAACTGGATGGTTTCAGTTAAAAACAGTTGGCTGGGAGCCCAGGTTTTCTGCAGGCTTCTTAAGGGTGTTTTTCTGGTTATCTGATTGGCAAATTAAAAATTAAATATATTTTTAAATGAAATTTCTTCATTTTTGTTTTACCCGTCATGTGAGATTGGAACTGTGTTGGAAAGGTTTTGATTTCTTCTCTCAGATTTGTCCCTACACTTTTCTGAAAGAGTCTTAATTTATTAACAGACTAAACTATGCTTTTATACCACATCTGTGTGACAGGCCAGCACGAAACGTGTTTCCCAAGCATAGCCTGGAGAATAAAGTGATGTTAGGTGAGGAATCAACCACCTGGCCTCTTTTTTCCTGGAGCCGGTTACACCTGCTGATGCCAAAAATAAGCCCACCTTCTCTTCCTGTCTTCCTCTGATCTGTTTGCTTATAAAAGTTTGTTTTGGAAGAAGGAGGTCTGCCCTTCTTATCTGTGGCCTGCTTGTTGCACCTCTGGGTGATCACTGGGATTGGCAGGAGGTGGGTTTTCGTAAGCCACATCTTGGTCCGTTCACATTTTCTCAGAGAAGTTTTGAAGCTGGTTCAGAGAAGAGATTTGTCATCTAGAGAAACACCACCCCAGTGAGTTGATTTGGATACCTAACCTCTTACTGCTCTTCTAGGTGAAATCAGGGTGGCTTTTGTACTGTACAACAACCTGGGCACGTATCTCTCCACGGAGAATGCCAGCATGAAGTTGGGAACAGAAGCAATGTCGACTAATCACTCTGTCATTGTCAACTCCCCTGTCATCACTGCAGCAATAAACAAAGAGTTCAGCAATAAGGTTTACCTGGCTGATCCTGTGGTGTTTACTGTCAAGCACATCAAGGTGCGTGAGTTCGAAAAACACTTCTCTTTGTTTCAGTTTCTGAAGTGATGGAAAAGTTGGCTGCTGTGAGGCCCCCAGCAGTCCTTGATTAGATTTTTGAATTATACTTTTGTTCCTTTGCACTTTGTGTTATTTATGGAGGAGGTCTCTTTTACGTTACATTAATAGAAGTAAAGAAGGTGTCTCCTTTGAGCTGATGCCCATTGCTCAGTTGCTGACACACGTCATTCTCTAATTAAAACCTACCAATATATTAGAACAGACCATAATATTATTTTATCATGGTGGCAGGGGATGTTAGAGGAAAGTGGAATTACAGTGAAAGAGGACAGCTAGTCCTCCTGTTAGCCAAGCACAGTCATTGCAAAAGTTGATTGCTTAAAGCAATTAATTTCTCTCCACTGCAATGCAAATGAAGCAGTCTGGTTTTGAAGAGCTGGATTTAGTCAGTGCCTGAAATTAATCAAGAACAAAGAACTAAGTTTGCATTAGGAAAGAGAGCAGCAACAATCTAACTTTCTCTGGTATTGGCAAGTAATACTTGACGTATAAACCACTGCTGATTATTTATCTAAAATTAAAGTGTGAGAGTTACAAAGTGCCTCAGCAGCGCATTTAGAAATCTCTGAGAGCCTATTATTTTTATTACATTTATTAATTTCTTCCCTGCAGCAGTCAGAAGAAAATTTCAACCCGAATTGTTCGTTCTGGAGCTATACAAAGCGTACAATGACAGGGTACTGGTCCACCCAGGGCTGTCGCCTCCTGACAACTAACAAGACGCACACCACATGCTCCTGCAATCACCTAACCAACTTTGCAGTCCTGATGGCACATGTGGAAGTTAAGGTAGGCATTGCACGTTCACGGGCTGCCAGTGCCCTGGGTGGGCAGAAGTGGTCAATGTGTAATACCATTTTCTTACTGCAAATGGAGCTGAGCAGGGAAATTGCTCTGTGACAGGAACTCCAAAAGTAGAAACCATCTGGTGTAAATCTTCCTTCTGCTGCATGGTGAAACAGGAGATAGTGACACCAGTGCAAATCCTGTCTTAAGCTCCTGGCTTGGGCAGTTCTGAGCTGAGGAAAATGAGTGAGCAAGCTTGCTGTTGCCATATCCTTTGGTAACTGGTGCAGAACATCTCCTGGCTGGGTTCTTGCTCGTGGGTTCCTCACTGTAGGAGTACTGAGCACCTTGGGTGGTGGGACAGAAGGCTGCAGTCTGCCTCATGGGTGCAAGTTGTGTGTCCTGCTTGCAGCAGCTGCAGATACACTGCCACACATGTTTGTGTGAGGTACATGTGGGGACTCAAAAGTGTTTTCTCACTTGAAGTTAGGGGGAAAAAGTTACATTCTCTTCATCTCACTGTGTGACAGTGAGCTACACATAAAAGGGAAGCTTCTTATACCGTCTTGTATAGACTGTACATCTACCTGAGGTCAGTACGTGATCAACTAGTTCCCTCACCTGCATTTAGCTCTGTAGTACAATTCTGGCTTTCCACATGGCTACCACTGGAGCCAAATAATTACTCCCGAAACCAGATGTTCTTTGTTGTTGAAGTGATTTGGGGAGTAGAGCGCACATTTGGGATTTTATTCAAGAACAGGAGAATGGTTGAGATGGTACTCCATTTCCTAAGCTGCCTTGGCTGTCTTTGATTGAGAACCATCTCAGCTTCTATAGAAAGGAGAAGGCCCTGAAGCCCAAAAGATTTTGGCCTAGTCATTTTCTGTGTTGCAGTGTCTTCATTTCATGTGCCTGGCACTGCAGCAGAATCCACAGCTCTGAGCTAGATATGGACCAGGCATCTTCCATGCAGACAGAACATTTCAGAACCTCTTCCATGACTGTTACAACCACAAAAGCTATTACGGTTTTAAGAGACCTTTTCTCAAATAGTCTTCCAGTGTCACTGCTTTGTATTTTTTTGTTCCACTTCATAATCTGAAGAGGAATGTGAAAAGCCACAATAAAATATATATTAAACAGCCATCATGCATGACCAAAGTTCTTAAAAAAAAAAAGAAATGAGAGCATGGGAGCACATTTGTCACAACAGCTCCCTCCAGCTGAGGGGGACAGGGATATATCTGTTGCTGCTGCAGGTTGACACATCTTTTTTATTCTGCACGAGTCAGTTCTAGTCCAGGAAACGTGCCATAAAATGACTGTGGCTTTGTCCTGGGAAATGTCTAAAGAAATGGCCTATTCAGAGCACATATTTACAGGTTAATGGCATTCTGCACTCCGGGTCTGGTTCTGCCAGTTTCCTACAACTGCTTGAATTTTCATAAGAAATGTGTGCTTGGCTTGTTATCACCTGTCTGGAATTAACAGATATACCTGAGTCACTGAAGTCAGAGGTTGCACCTGGGAAATGCAGATAGCTTTCCACTCCATTGGTGTGAATGAGGGTGATCCCTACTGCATGGTGCAGATACAAGCTGGTGCTGAATGAGCCTCTTCTCAAACTGCAAGTAGGTCAGCCTTGTCTGCACATTTCATCCAAACTTCATTAGACAAGTAGTGCTGTTGTTATCTCATCTTGCAGAAAAATGATGCAAGACCCTTCCTGACCTATGCTCAGCCGACAGGTTGGAAAGAGCTACGGCTAGAAGATTCCTGAGTGCCAAGCCAGTGTGCTGTTAGCTGGTGGCTGTTTCTGGGTTAATAAGTGCCCTCCAGACTTTCAGGTCATGTTTTATCATTTGTCAGCAGCCAAAGTATCACTGCTCTAAGAGCCAAATTGGCTCCACTTTATTGACTCTGATGTAACCAGACAGCTTCCTGGCATGTCTGCTTTAATGATCATTCCAATCTGAGGGCAAAGGCAGGTATGCACCTGTGAACCTTTGCAACTCATCCCTCCAGCTGCTTCTCACCTGGCTCATCCTGGTGACACTGTCTCGCTCTGGTCTGCTGATGGAGCTGACCATGTGGCTCTTGGCAAATCTGGGATGTGGCTTCTATGACATCCCTTAGGTTAATGCAATGAGATGATTTTAAACTCTTGGCAGCAGAATAGCTGCTGTTTTGGAAAAGTGGAGGCTTAAAAATAAATGGGGGTTGCTGTCGTTCATTGACTCGCACTCACTGCTCGTAGGCATGCTTTTGAGCCATTTTTTTATTTTGTGTCTTGTACAAAAAGGCATTCCATGCCTCAGAGACCTGTTTGTCTTCTTGGAGGTGGAACGATCTTTGAGGCAATGATGTTGCGTGTAGGACCTCTTAGAGCAGTGTTCTGGCCAGTGACTAGGATCCCTAAAGAGGACCTTGTACACACAATAATTAATAATATTCTGTGAGTTTTGCGGCAGAAACGATTTTCTGCAGTAATTGAGATTTGCAGCTTGCTGTCTTTAGTTGTTGGAATTTTTGGCTCCATAGGGAGCGTCCTTTGGTGTAATTAGTAAATACAGCACCCTACCTAATGAAACTGAACACTGGGCCCCATGGGGAGCAGACATCAGAGTCCTGCTCCTTAATCAAAAACCAGCACCAAGTTGACAAGTGTCTCATCTGGTCATGAATGATGTCCCTCCCTGGTAACATGGCAAAAGAGTGTGTTCTTCAGAGGAGACCTGAGTGGCTGCTCTGCAAGTTACAGGCTACAATTTAATTATTATCAGAGAGTACGTGGCAAGGTGGAGCTGGAAGGTAGCACCGCTGAGGGAGGTGATTGATGGCCTTCTGGCTCTCTAGCATGAAAAAGCAATATGTCTTTGTCCAAAGGGGCAGAAAATGATGCTGGCTGACCATGGCAGCAGGAATTTATTGGTGTGCTTCAAGAGTAGAAGTTGCTGGGATCAATTCTGGTCTTAATACGACAGTACCTGATTAAGAGGAGATCTTAATTTGAAGATGCTTTCTGCCTGTTAAAATTGGCCCAGAGTTCCTTATTCACCCACATACTTCAGTGGAGTAAAACAACCGTGCCCAAGACCAAAAGCTGGTTTGCTCACAAGCAGGATGCATAGCTGCTGGGAACAGTGATGGACCCTCACCTGCAGGTACCCCTCTAGCCCCTGTCAGAGCCCCAGCTAGAATGGGGAGAGAACAGTAGGACTGTGTAACAAGTTGTGAGCTGGATCTCACGGATGACTCCTCCTGGTAAGGGATGACCTTACAGGCATGCAGTGCTCAATGCGCTGCTAGACAGTTTAGCAGGAAAAATGAAAACCTCCATTTGCAGAGAGGTTTTAAGACTTGGAAACAAATCACTGTTTTTACCATGTAGGAGGCTCATTTGACCTGTGTTATGAGAAAATTATTACAGTCTCATAGATGTTTTGTTAAATTATGCTATATGTTTAACATAGATGAGATCTATGTTAATATCTATTTCTTGCTTGAATTGGTAGGATGTTATGACCTTAAATTCTGTAAAAATGTGGTGGCTCCCAACCTGTGGAACAAAGCCCATAGTTAAGTAACCCATTCTACCTATGTAATTGCTGCAGAATTAGTCAAAATTTACAATCTGTTTTTCATATAAGCTTGTGCTTTTCATCATATTAATTATAGCAGATGCATCTTAAATGTATCATGGGAAAATTATGCAGCCAGAAAACAAGTTTAGAGCTGGTGGGAAAATGCAATTAAAAAACCCACCCAAAACAGAATAAGCAAAGGTACCCCAGGGTAGATAAACATTGCTTATCAGTATGTAGTGAATGCCAGATCTTACTCTTCTTTTTTTTCTTTTTTTTTTAAAAAAAAAAGAGAAAGGAGGGGGGAAAGAAAGCTGTTTTAACTATTGCAATTAATAGGAAGCTTTCTGATGTTATTCTATACCACAAACATGTTACACTGTGCTAATTATTTGGGGAATGGAAGCATAAGGCAAGCTAAGGAGAGAAAGGAATAAAAATATGTGACATCTGAATGGAATGTAGTGGTCCATTGCCTAAAGCAGTACAGCCATTTCAGATATAAAGAGCAAGCTGAAGTTATTGCAAGCTGGTTTATCCATATATTAGCACTTGTGGGATTGAACAGAAGTGAATGAAAGCAGGAGTGGGTGCAGGATTGCAAAAACACTCTAACTGCGGAATTAAATTACTGAAACCTCTATGTAATGAATTTTGCAAGACAAATCATTTTGTACCATCAAAGGTGTTAATTCTAAAAAAAAAAAAAAAGCATATTACATGCTGCAAAAAGTAACTTGTTCTAATATGATATTAAATAAGAACTATTTTAATTAATTGGAAAAATCATTAAATGTGTTTGTCTTCAGTGATATTGTAAAATTCAAAATACAGCAGTATTTGAGTCTGTGTTAGGGACAGAAATCTGTGACCTCAATGAACTCCAAGAATAAGGAGCTATAAACAGCATGTTGGTTTTACATTAGTTAAAATATACCTATTAGGTCAAGTAATCTATGCCTTTGGGGCCAATTTAGAGTTGTAACTGGTAGCAGTCCATCAGCTTTTTGTCTAGGTTAGACAGTTAGCAGCAAGTCACTCCAGGGAGTTCACTGAGTTCCTTACCCTCAGTTTGACACAGACTGTTTTGCATTGAGCTCTAGTTGTGTCTTACTGTTTCTAGTTCTGTCAGGTTGGACATCTCACTGGTCCTTGTCTGTGCATTCCCCAAAGCACTGACCTAGATCTTCTCAGGTTTCCACTTTTCCAACCTGGAAACAACTAGAGAAACAACTGTTCCTGACTTCAGATAAAAATACCCTTGAGCCCCTGAATTTGCAGTTTCTTAGCTTGGTGCTTACAGATGTCAGAAGTTGGAGCACACTGCAGTTTATTAGCCCATGGCTTCCTTTCCCTTCAGTCCAACAGGTACATATTTGCTTAGTACTGCTCTTCTTGACTCTCCAAGCTGCCAGACAGGGCTAGTTGCACAGTAAGGAGCTGTGCCACAGAGCATGAAACATCATCACCCTGCAGGGTGTCCTGATCATCTGTTCTGTAATTCACGCAAAATTCCTGTAGCCCCTATTGGCAAGCGCTAAGCCTTGCTCTTTGTCTTGCTGCATCCTTCCTTTCTGGCTGAGAGCAGGATGTGAGGACCAAAGCAAAGGTAGTGGCCATGGTGTAGTGGAATCATGTCTCAGGTGTCTCGGCACCAGGCTGGGTAAGACCATCGCTGTGACAGCAGAAGCCGATGATGCTGTGACCAGACTTTTTCCAGAAACTCAAGTTAACAAGCTGGCAGCTTGGCTGGGTAGATGTGTACACTGAGTTTGGCACAACCACCACAGCTCATTTCTTGGGATGGAGATGCCACATGAGTAAGCAGAACTACCTAAATGCAGCCAGCAGAGGACGGCAGGATGATGGATGCAGTTGTTTTTCCAAGCCTCACCTCTTCTTGACAATTGAATCTCGCCTCAGCTGCATCCCAATTACAGTGGTGTTGGTGAGTGCAGTAGAAACACTGGGCTCTTGCCACATGCTGTATCTGCAGTAGTGTTCGTAACACATGATGAGGTGAATTCTCTACCCATTTCTCTGTGCACACCTGCCCTCATATAGCTTTATTCTGTGACTTGTGCTGGCTGCTGCTTCTGGCAGTTGCTGGAAGGCTGTTCCATTTTGAGGAGAAATTTGTGGGAAAGAGTTCTACCAGGAGGCCTTAATCTTGCTGAGGAAGGCAGAAGAGGAGGAAGATGGTCTGTGTTGCCCATGCAGAATATGAAGGCAGCTTTGTGGACTAAGGCAAGGAGAGGAAAGGGAACTAAAGAACCTTGCAGGAGTGCTTAGGGCTCTGAGCCTTATTATGAATGGCCATAGTCTGAAGACAGTGATGTTGCATGGGGGCTTCAGATGAGAATTATTCTCTCTTCATTCCTGGGTTAGGACCTGATGGTGCCCTGACAGCATCGCCTTTGCAGAGTACAGAGAGGATACGTACCAGGCCCATAGGTGCTGTTTGCTGTGGAGCAGAGCTGCCTACCTCCCTCAGTGCATCCTTGGGGAAGATGGAGAGGACGGGTCATAAAGCAAAGGGATCCCCCCAGCACATACTCCTCTGCCCAGACACACTGCAGGAGTCCTTTGGGGTTTCCTCCCAGTCCACGTATCCCAGCTGATGCTTTTGGCACATTTACAAGCGCATCTGCTTCTTAAGTAGCCCTTTGCACTTAGCCACAAAGCATTACAGCCAGTAATATGGCAGTAATCCTCTCTCACCAGCAGCGATGGGGGGAAAAGGGCAGAGGGACCCTGCATGGCCTCAAATAGCTACAAATCCAGGAAGCAGTATCAGCAGTGCACAGAAGTTCAAACCTGTCCCACTTGGGTCTCTGCCCAGCCCAGTACACTGCCAGCTCCCACCAGGCGCCGAGCGGTCATATCTGAGCTAGTTTATGACACTGTGTTTTTATTTACTGCTTGGTTATTCCTCTACCCCCAAAGATATTACTTCTTCCATTCCTGGAGGGACAGATTAGGCAAAGGAATGTGTCCTTTGCTGCTGGCAGCTCAGTTTGGCTGCTGTTTTCTTCTGCTGATGTTTTTAATAAGGGAGGAAATGGCTGTTCATCTCAGGGAGAGCCATTCTGTCATAAGCTGACATTCCCTGGGATTTGTTTTTATTAGCTCAGCTCTGGTGTACAGGCACTGCCAGAGCTCCTCATTGATTTTCCCAGCCTGGATAATATCTGGGCTGCCTGCTCACCCTGCTGTGGTTGCTACCAGTTCTCCTGTAACTCCTCCTGCACAAGTCTCCATCAACACTTTTCGATTACTGCTCTTGGCCCCACTGGAGCAAAAATAGAGCTTTATTCCTAAGCCAGAGACATCTCCTTTCGCTGGGCTTTGGTTCAGGCTCATACCTAAATCATAAATGTAAAACATACTTAATATAGAAACTCTTTAACTGAAGTGGATTATTTTCTCTCTTTCAATTATTCAACAAGTCGCTCCTGTGCTGAAAGTAATCTGCGTGTCAGTTTAACTGTAAAGCTTATGTAGCTTAGTGGTAACAAAACTCAGTGTCTTGCATGCGTGTAGCGCCAGTCTTGTCAACCATGGTACATTTAGGCAAGGAGGTCTTTGATTGATGCTGTCAGGAAATTGTCTCTTGGACTGACGTCTGGTATCTCTCTTGGGCTCTTCTGGTTGCCCAGGTATTTGTGGAGATATGATTATGAATACACTGGTGGTTTCAGAAGTATTTTGCATGCTTTAGAGACCCTAGGGCTTGCATTGTTCCAGAAGGATGTCATTAGGGATCTTCAGGGAATAACAAATCCCTTAGGGTCATGATCAACAGCACAGAGTGTAGTTGGACCTGAGCAGGGAGATTGGACCAAGTGACCCCACTGGTGGTCCCTTCCAACCTTATCCAATCTGTGATTCAGTGATTAGCATGCACATCAAAGCTATTTTATCCTCAGTCAAGGAATGTTTGAACAGTGATGGACAGGCTAAAGAGAAGATTTACTCCTGTCGCGTTTTTCTGTGGTTAAGGGGCCAGGCTTGGAGACTTAAGACCCAAATACGAAATCTCGGTGTGCTGTGTATCATATTTAACCCTGGAACTCCGTTGTACCAGCTGTGTAAGCCAGGTACATTGCTCCTTTATTTGGCACACAGCGATTGGGTGATGGCAAGGATAAGCTCATGGCATTGGGAGTGATTACCACTATTCCTCCTTTTCCCATATTATTCTGCTTTGTGGACTGTGACACTGCAGTAATTTACAAGTTTCAGTCTCCAAGAAAAGTCAAGTTCCATTCTGTTGTACTTGCTGATGTAAAAACTCTGTATGTGCCTGACCTGAGGGCAGTTGGCACTGCCCTGGGAAGGATGCCAGTCTTCCTTGACCCATTGGCTCTGCAGTAGTACCTGAAATTGGGCATTCCAAAAAGGATGAAGTGTACCCAGCCTTTAAAATTCAACCCACTTCTTCTCTTGGACTTTACTAGAAAAGCAACGAATTCATATTTTTTCCCCTGAGGTGTTTTTAAATTGCTCTTGTTCCCAGTTCATTGTTATTATTCCTTTTTGTTTGTTCTTTTGTGAGTTTGTTGAGGTGGGGGAGGGAGTTTGTAATTATGGTGAAGTTGGTTTTATGGTTGTTTCCCAGCGCTCCAGGGATGAGTGTTATGTACATAAAGTCAGTATTATCTCTACTATTAATATTAAAAAGAAGAGTAGTGAGAGTGATAATAATAATAATAATACAACAATGAAGCATGTTTATTGCTAAGCATGGAAAGCTTCTTGGGCAAGCAGCCCTTCCCTGAGGAAGACCATAGACCCAGATGGTAGGATCCCACTTCAGGAGCAAAAAACACCTGTAATTCCTGCATCATGTATTAAAGACAGCAGGGTTGTGGTCTTGTGATAAGAGGTGCAGGAGCTGAGACCTTTGAGATTCACCTCCCCATCTAGGAAAAGAAGTCCTCAGAGATTTTTCCCTGCACCAAGCTAAATTTGTCTTAGGGTAGATGAATCTATGCTGTTGGCTGCATCTGGGTGGGGTGGATGCATCTGACCGAAGTCTGTGTGGTTGCTCTCTCCTTGTAGCCACCTCTGTTAGCTGTCTTGTCCTGCTCGCCCAGCCCAAGAGCTTTTGGTCAATTCAGCCTGACGGGGCAATATAATAATCAGATGAGAGCTTGTTCAGGGAAATGTTCTCCTGCCATTCTCCAGCAGCCTCAGACAAAAGAAAGAATGATTTGCAAGGTGCAAGGTTTGCATTAACATTTTTTCACAGAGTTAAGAGGGATGGATGAGCTGGAATGACACTGAGATAAAGCAACACGCAGCCGTCAGGAAAATTATGTGCTTCATCTTGTCAGTGTTCTGGACGCTGCTGGATGAGCTGGCTTGAATAGGTATTTCTGTCATGATCTACAGAAAGCACACAATGATTTCTTGTCTCCCTGTTGGACTTGTGACCTCTAGTTCCTTAGATACTGGAAGTACTCAGGAGGAGCTTCGAGTGTTTGGGCAAGGAAGCTCTCCATCTTTCTACCTCCATGTCTCTCTGAAAACTTCCAACATGGAAGAGATGGAGCAGAGAGTCACTCCCCATCTTTCTTTATCATTTGATGCCTCTCACTCATGCTGATAAAGCCAAAGAGCTGAAAGGTTTGAGTTGTTTCTCACGGGTGCTGACATAGCAGAGTGTATATTGGGAAAGGCCTGACATTTGATGTGGCTTTATCATTGGTAGGCAGGCAAAGACAATGGATAAATTAATCACCTTTTCCCTCCATCTGTCATAAGCTTTTATCCCATGGAGAGAAAAGTATTTCCAGTTTGCCCTGGCTTTTTGAAGTGTGACGTTATTGCATTTGCCAGCCTAAGCCATTGAAATGCCAGAAATGGTGGGGAATGTGATTACTGTTCATAACACAGCCTGGTGGACCACAAAGCTGGGTTTCAGGCTGCTCTGGTCTTTCTGAAAAGCCCCCAGAGATTCCCAGCCAGTCTTTTCCTCAGCTCATTGACTCTAACCACTTAGCCCCAAGCAGCCATCTCCTGACTCACCGTGTATTTCTCACTTCTTGTTTACATTTTACCAAGTGATGATACCTCGAATTTCACTGTATCTCATGGAAACTTGGGGAGTTACGGGTGAGTTTTAAAACCTGAATAAGGTAGTAGGATACTCTTACCAAGAGGGTCCCATCACTCCCCTCCTCTTTCTGAGGGACATGTAGTGTAAGCTCAGAAGCAATGCAGCAGTGTTTATCAGCAGAGCCAAGGCACATCTATGTTGCCCCTCACAAAACCTTGCTGCCTTACTTTTCCACAGCAAATGGCCTTGTTTGTATGGCTTTGGAATAAAACCATGTTATGAGTTCATCACAGGGAATCACTGGCTTTCCAGGCTGTCTTAAAATTACTGTTCTGACACAGTTTAAAAGCAAAGTCGTGTTTAAAGGTCTGTCTTTTTTTTTCCCCAGGTAGCATTTTAGGGGTCAATCTGACTTCCCAGGAGTTTTAAAATGTAACTCTAGGGTTGAAAAAGAAAAATCAGACTTCTTCTGTCCTTCCTCTGTGGAACAAAAAAAAATAATTTACACAATCTCTTTCTGTCCAAAGCCTCCAAGCCTTCAAGCTCATACATCTCCATGAACATTTAAAGGGAGTCTTTTTTCACTGTTGGTAAATAGTTGTAATGGACTTGGGGTTGTCGGACACGATGTCGTTAGCATGAAACACTTTTTTACACTTGACACACTGCATTTGATGGTTCTTTTCTATGTGTTGAGATGCTCCTTTGCCACAATTGGGAAATACGGAGCTGCACGCAAGACTAGCTTATGACATCTCAGTATTTTCAACAACAGCATCATTGTTTCTAGGATTTTTTTGGATCTGAGTCTGTTCAGGGCACCTGCAGCTTGCAAGATGCTTTGGAGTCAGTGTTTCAGGTTGCAGCTTTCTTCCTGCAGGATTAAAGTTTAAGTCCATTTAATCTTTTTGGTAGTGATACTTTGTGCCACGGCTTGGTGAGTTGGTACAAATATTTGGGGAAGGGTCTCAGGCGGCCTCATTCTGTGTCTGGAATGAATTAAAAGTAATGCATCATGCAGTGATGAGATATTTTGGTTTTATCTTCAGCACAGCGATGCAGTCCATGACCTACTCCTGGACTTCATCACATGGGTTGGCATCCTGCTGTCACTGGTCTGCCTCCTGATCTGCATCTTCACCTTCTGCTTCTTCCGTGGGCTACAGAGCGACCGCAACACAATTCACAAGAACTTGTGCATCAGCCTCTTCGTGGCAGAACTCCTCTTCCTCATCGGCATCAACCGGACTGACCAGCCGGTAAGAGACAAAGCGCTTTCTGCTTCTGTCCCAGGCTCTTGTCTCAGTGCACGTGCAGTGTTTGACTGTGCAGCGAGATACATTACAGCGCTGTCTCAATTCCGTCCATGAGTCCTTACAGGGCTGGGCCCCTGGTTATTAACTGGGAGTCACATGCTGATGCCTGCTGTGATTTCAGAGGCTGTATGTGTGTTGCTTGTAAATGATGTGTGTGTCTGTTTAATAAGCAGGTTGTAAAAATGCACTTACACTTTGTGCATCTTTATATGTTTATTTATCAGATTGTGTGCATACCTACCTTTGTATCTTTTAATATAATTTATATATGCAAAGATATGTCTATTTTAAAATAATTCACATGCATTTTCCAAGTGAAAAAAAAGGTTCTTCCTTTGGGGAGGGAAGATAAGAACGCCCTCATTTTTATTAAACCTCCCAGTAAGAGTAGTCCAGACTGTTAAATTAATTCATCATGGTACAAACGCCTTCCCTTGCTCTTTTCAATCCTCACGCAGATCGCCTGTGCCGTCTTTGCTGCCCTCCTGCACTTCTTCTTCCTGGCAGCTTTCACCTGGATGTTCCTGGAGGGGGTGCAGCTCTACATCATGCTGGTGGAGGTTTTTGAGAGCGAACACTCCCGGAGGAAGTACTTCTATTTGGTGGGCTACGGCATGCCTGCGCTGATTGTGGCCGTGTCAGCAGCGGTGGACTACCGGAGCTATGGCACGGACAAAGTGTGAGTGAGCTTGGCCTTGCTTGTACCTGGGCAGGAGAGGTGGGAGTGGGGATGATGAAGGGATGGGAGGAGCCCAGAGGGCTTGTGCAGACAGAGCTCAGCCAGGAGGCATTCCTTGCCTCATCTCTTGGCTCCAATGCAGGCTGTGATGACACAGGACAAATTCCCCACTGTGAAATGATTTGCAAAGGTATTTTCCAGGGAAGTCAGTTGATGAAAATTTTATCACATGATTGCATAACATCAGGAGAGGTGACTGTCCCAAGTCTCAGTTTAGTACTGTATCAGCAAGGTCATCCTTCTCTAATCAAAGAGTATTTCTTATTTGGATGAAGAAATACTGCTTTCTTCCTCTTTTTTTAAGTGTTCTGTCAAATTAATAGGGCCTGCAGGCAAAATAGGTGATGACTGTGGAGTGCATTAGACTCTTCTCAAATTGGAACAGCTATATCATTTATCATTATAAATAATCCTAAGAGTTTTCAACACTGCTGAAGCTGGTATCAAAGCACAATTTAGATTATCGTGCACCACTGTCTAATGGAAAAGAAAGGGAAAATTGAGGAGCCTTTGATTCTCTTTGCCATCTTTGCTACAGTAGTGTTTTTACTGACCTTTTTTTGGTTTGGTTTGGTTTGCTCCCTTGTCAGGCTGCCTTTCCATGTCATTTTAACTGAGTTAAGGGCTCAGTGTGATTGTGTATATGGCAATGAGCTGGTGGTGTTTATAAAGCTCTTTTTTAGCATGAGTTGTGTCAGGCCATGGCAGCAGTTGATATTCTGTTAAATTCAACTGGAAATTATTCTCCAGAAATCTTATTAGTATATATGAGCCTGATTTCTCTCAAAAACAGATTTGTAGAGCAGTGGAGCTGCTCATGATCCATTTACCATGCCAGCAGATAGGTTTGGATCCCAGATGGATATTTGTGTTGTGTTCCTCCCATGAGTAGGAGAATAGCAACCTGAATTTGTATAAATGTCATGCTTTGTGGAAAGGAAATGGCCCACACAGATAAAGGTAGGAGTGTGTAAGTTTTCAAGAATCTCTACCAATTTATCCAAAGTAGTTTGACCGACTTTGACAGGCCTAGAGGGCAAAGAATAATTAACACAACAGCTGATCACCATTTTTGGAGAAGAAGTGGATCACCGTTTTTTCCATGAGCTGCCACCTGCTTTCTGCCCCAACCAGCTCTTCTATTCACATCCCCTCTTGAGCATTATATAAGCACCTGTTGAATCAGATGTGGAAACATTTTGCCTTGACTCTTTAGACAAATTTATTCTTACTGTGGTGTTTCTACAGAGGACCTGCCTCCACAGAGGCCTACATTTGGCACTCTGTAACTTGGTTATTGGGTGCTGAAAATGTCTTAGTTTGTTCCCTCATAGTGAAAGGACATTCCCAAAAACAGGGCATGGCTTTGGATGTGAGACAGCAGTTGATTTGCATCCACCTTCATCTTTGCAGAGTCCATCGTGGTGTTCTGTAGGGATAACGAGTAGCAGTGTAGCTTGTGGGAGTTAGTGGCAAACAACAGGCTGGCTGTAGAGCCTGGGAATACATGGTCCTGAACCACAGCTCCCACAAAGCACCACGGCAGCTTTCCATTGCTGAAATGTTTCTGCTCCTGCTAAAATAATATATGGACCTTTCTGAAGCACAGCAAAATAAACATATTCCATGGAATACCCTGCCTTTTCCCAACAGGCCTTGGGTGCCCAAATGTTTCCATGGCGTGGAAGGTACAGGCAGAAAGTTTGGCTGAAATTCACTGAAGGCGAACAACAAAACTTCACTGTTTTGGCATTGAGGAGGCAGCAGTCCTATGTGTGTGCCAGTAAAATATGTCTCCCTCCCCACAGCATAAAGTAGTATTTTTAATAATTAAACAGTTATATATAATATTTTGCAAATAAGTATTTACAGATATTTGCAAAGCCTAAAATATTTATTTATAATTTTTAATTCCACAATGCACAATTTGATCACATTCTCTTACAGGAAAATAAAAAACATACAGAATGTTTTGTATAACTATCATGCTCCATCTGGTTGATGGATGATGATGTATTTTTCAGTGTAATGTTATTAGAAGGGTAGAACTGATTAGAATTTGCAGTGAACTATATGCCAGGCATACGTAATTTGATTGCAAGAAGTTGCTTGGTTTTGCCAGGTTTTGTAAAACATCCTCTGGAATATATTACTTGCCTCCCTCCATTATTTACTGCATTTGTTTAAGCAGGACTTACGGAGCTGTTAGTGTTATTTGTTTTTTGCCTGGCATTTGGTGCCACCATTCATACATCTCAGAATGATTTGCTTAGACACCCAGTGTAGGTTTTCTTGATTTCATTTGCCTTTCTAAATCCAACCCTCCTGTAACACATGCCCAGATTACATAGCCAGGAACAGGCAGTTGTTCCTCTCCTTTTTGCTTTGCGTATCACTTGGTGCTTGTGATTTTCTGAAGTGTCCCATGCCCTACTATTCATATTGACATTTTAGAGTGGCTGCCCTGTAAAGATACTCTTTCACACTTAACTATTTCAAGAATTGGGATCGATCCTTTCCCTTTTACTATTTTTTTATTTAAGAACAGTTCAAACCACTTATGTTAGGAGATTAGTTTGCTTTTATAACCAAGCAGTAGCATAGTGATTCCATTAAAAGATCATCCCATTCAGGCCAGCAGGGACAATTCATGTGAACAAGCTGAGCTGTGTTTGGTCCTTTCAGAAATGTTGCATCTCACCTTATTCTGATTGTAATTTCTAAAGTAAAGATGAAAAGCAGGGAGCTCCACTGCAGACAGTGGGGTTCCCCCACATTGCCAAAGTGATTCTGGCAATGCTCACGTGAACTCCCAAGTGACATTTCTTACAGGCCAGGTCTTCAGCTGCTGAGTCTTAAATAGTCACAGCTCAAGTTTTGCTGCAAAAAAAGGAAAATACTGGGATTGTGGTTTTACACATCATGTGCCTTGTCCTCTGTGTTAACCAAATCCATCTGTCCCCTGGCCAGATTTATGTCAAGGATCACGGTGGGCAATGCTGCAAAATGCAGAGGAAAAATAGCATTTGCAGTTTTTGTTAGTGTTTGAAAATAACTTGTGTCTAGAATTAAAAGCTCAATTAAGACTTTAGAAATCTCGCTTTTAGAGGACTCAGAAGCAGGCCATCCAAAACCGACAGCAAGAAGCTATTCCGTATTCCTGAGTTTAATATCAAAGTCTCTTACAAATTGCAGAGGAAAGCAGCTACACTTTGAATGGTTCAATATATTTTAAAAAACGTACTTGTAGGTTTATTCATCCACTGGTGATCAAATTCATCATGGCAGGAATCTCTCCATTGTTTCTTCCCCCTTCTCCCCCCGTTCAGAATGCTATAAAGCAGGATATACATGGTAAGCAATCCAGCTGTCAGAAAGCAAAATGAAAGCCCTGTGTATGTACACAGCCTCCAAGTCCATCAGCCAGCCGCCGACATTTCATGCATGTAAATGTAGCTCAGAAATAGCTTCTAACAATGCGGTCTGTCTTGGGTGGCTCCACTGAACTTGTTTTATTTGCGGCGTTGTTGCCAGTATTTGGAGGAAGAAGCATGAGCAGTGTGGATGCTGAACTCCATTAAGCAGAACCTATATTGCACCCTTGAAAGGCATGTCTGGTGCATACATATCCCATTACTGCACCCTGACAAGGAGGCTGTATAGCCACGTGAAACAAACCACTGAGCTCCCATGAACAACATGATATGTTTAGGGCTCTTCAAATTTTATGGTCCAATGGCAGCTAATGATTGTTTATTGGTTATATTTAATGCACACCAGGGATAGTTTAGTATTTGATTTCTCTTCATGCAGAAAATAGAGTAAACTCTTTGTAGTCTTTATTACTTGGGAAAAGCTTTAGGTGAATATTGCGAGTTGTCGCTGTGGAAAAGGAGAAAATTAAAAAGTAAAGGAAAGCAGTGCCACGGAGCTCATTATGAGGACTGAATATGTTGGTGTGAGTCTTGGAAGAAGCAGTGGAGTTTTGAACAGTGTTCCCTGTATCTGCACATTTTCTGATAATCCGCTCTGCCTTGTTCTGAGCCCTGAAGCAGCTCGTTTGCTTAATGGCAGCAAAGTCTAAACTCGTAATGTGGCAAGTCTGTGCTCACAGTGCAGCTGCGTGTGGAGGGTCAGAAGTAACTCGGCAGCCCAAGATTAGCAACTTTGGGAAGTGAGTTGCCTGATTGCTTCCTTGTTTTGAGGAGCTCATTTATGCAGCTCATTGTGCACATGGGGTTTTGTGTTTTAAGGGAAGAAAAAAAGCTCAGTGTGGTACTTGTCTGATTAGCAATTTACAGCTTCGCAACGCAATTGGCGGGATGCCTGTGTTTCGATGTTTTGCTCTTAATTTGCATTTTTAATAAGGTATGACTTAAACAGGTTCAAAGTTGCATCTCTTTCTGATGACCACCAAGCCTCCCAGCTTTTTTAAGTCCCTCTGCAGATCAATCCTGCAGCTTTCCATTTAGTCGCCCAAGACTAAGTAATGTACATGGTTTCACAGAAAAGTGATTTTTCTGTCCAAACAAATAAAAAATGACATCATATTCTTTGAAGTGTGCAGAGAGGTGGAAAAAAAATTTTTCTCTGTTTTGTGCAAGCTGTACTCTGGCTTAGGTGAAACCATCTCTCGTTGGAAGGACCTTCTTTTGCTCCATGCCTGCCCCCTGCCTATCCTGAGGGCAGGACCTGGCTCCTCTCCTCTTTCTCATCCACAGTACCCATCTCGTCACCCAGTCGTTCTCCACAACTGAAAAGGCAGATTTTTTAGGGGAACAGGGTGGAAAATCTCATCCATTTGGCTGTCTGGAAAAGAAACCAATTGCCTTGTGCTGCTTTCCTCAGCCTGGCAGAGCTTTTCACTCATTCGGTATTTCAACTTTCACTGATTTTCCCTGTGTGCCAATCTATATGCACTAAAAACCAGCTGCTCTGGATGTGACCATAGGGCTAGCCATCATGCTTTAAGAAGTAAAGAGAGGGTTTATGTGTTTCCTCTTTCCTAGGCTTTCCAAGAGCCAGCTCACTCTTTATGCTGAAGGAAAACAACGTTGATGGCAACTAAAATACATTGTGTTCCCAGCTCCTGGGCAGTAGGGGCTGGGAATTGTTTTGAATGTTAAACTGGGAGGGGAAAAAAGTTCCAAATATTTTCATTAAAAAAAACCAAACCAACCAAATGAACAAAAAATCAAAAAAAAAAAACCCAACCCGCTGAGTGC